>JAODLC010001145.1:0-10198 GCA_026781145.1 Hippopotamyrus pictus | reverse complement strand
GAAATAAAGGTAGCTGATTATGAGAAAGATCTCGGTGTATATGTTGATGCTTCCATGTCCCACTCTCGCCAGTGTGGAGAAGCAATAAAAAAGGTGAACAGAATGTTGGGTTATATCTCTAGGTGTGTGGAGTTTAAGTCAAGGGAGGTGTGCAGGTTTGTTACCATACCTCAAGGAGGACATTGCTGCCTTAGAAAAGGTGCAACGGAGGGCTACGACAATGATTCCTGGTCTTAGAGGAATGTCTTATGAGGAGAGGTTAGTGGAGCTGAATCTGTTTAGCCTTGAGCAACGGAGACTAAGGGGGGATATGATCCAGGTCTATAAGATTCTAATGGGTCCGGATGCTGTTCAGCCAAATTACTATTTCAATATTAGTCTAAACACTAGAACCCATGGCCATAAGTGGAAACTAGCAGGAGAACATTTTAAAACAAATTTGAGGAAGCACTTCTTGACACAGCATGTAGTTAGAGTATGGAATAGTCTTCCTGCTAGTGTAGTAGAAGCCAAATCCCTGGATTCCTTTAAATCAGGGCTAAATAAGATTTTAACAACTCTGGGCTATTAGTTGTTCTCCCCAAACGAGCTTGATGGGTCGAATGACCTCTTCTCGTTTGTAAATTTCTTATGTTCTTATGGAGTAGCCTTTAAAATTCTTCCCCCAACAGAATTTCACGTAAACACGTCACAGTAAGAATTCTACACGAATCCTTCCAATAATCCAGAATTTGTGAACATTCAAATGAACTCCGTGTCCTAATTTTAGTCATTTCTAGTTCAGCATATAACCACAATACGAAACCCCGTAAGCGCGAAAAGCTACAGAACAGCGTTTGCTCCTTTCTGACTTTGTGGGTGGCTCTTAAAAGAGCCTTTGGTTTCCTTTTGCAAAACGGCAGAGGCTTTACTTGGAGCTGGTGTACTTGGTGACCGCCTTGGTTCCCTCAGACACAGCGTGCTTGGCCAACTCGCCAGGAAGCAGAAGGCGCACGGCTGTCTGGATCTCCCTGGAAGTGATGGTGGAGCGCTTGTTGTAGTGAGCCAGGCGGGACGCCTCACCAGCGATACGCTCGAAGATATCATTGACGAACGAATTCATGATACCCATGGCCTTGGAAGAAATACCCGTGTCCGGATGAACCTGCTTCAAGACCTTGTACACGTAGATGGCGTAACTCTCCTTCCTAGACCTCTTGCGCTTCTTTCCCCCCTTTCCGGCAGTCTTCGTCACCGCCTTCTTCGAGCCCTTCTTGGGCGCAGACTTCGCTGGCTCAGGCATGTTTCTTACTCGCTATCAAACACAAGTAATGTGAAGCAAGACAACTCGACCTCCTCATATACTTGTTGTATCTAAGTCAGGCAGGAAACCTCGGAAAGCCATTTCATTGGACAGTTAAAGACCGACAGATGACATTCAAATTCTATTGGCTCAGTTCTACTACTCTCACGAAGCCCTTTTTCTTACACACAGCAATTTCGCACTCAGGAATTCACAAAGTAAAATGATATTTTAATGCGTTTTATTATTGCCTTATTTAACCACTTTAAGGTAGGCTGACTTTCGAACAAATTGTTGACCTTATTAAACATATTTCAGTCCCTCCAAGATTTCTGCCTCAGCAGAAATCAACGCAAATTAACTTCTCTGCAGTTATACAACGAACACATCTCATTTACCAGAAAATCGAAGCATAAGCTGTTTAGTTAACGCATTGTAGCTGTTCGAACGATTCACGTCCACACTTCCATTGATGTTAATCAGCCTAATAGAACCATAATCCGCACAGAAATGGTGATCTTAGCCGGCAGAACACGAACTGTTAACTCATTGGCGCGGATTTTATTCGCCACTAATGATACTTTAATGGAAAGTCTTCAAAATGAAAAGTATGAAAGCTCCCGAGCTCGCATTCTTGCGTTTCATTATATAGTGTTAAATACGGTATAGCTACTTTGCAATTAGTAAGCAGCTAGACTCAAGCGTTTAGGAAAAGGGGAACAAATCCACCCAGTGTAAAAATCGCTGCTTGATTCGCGCACCATTGTGCAAAGTGCATCCCGAAGCAAAACACCCACAATAATCATAGCACGCAACACTCGATTTGTCTTTTAAGACGAAATGCGTGGCTCTGAAAAGAGCCTTTGGGTCTTTAGATTTACTTGCTGTAGCTTTCACACTTAGCCGCCGAAACCGTACAGAGTGCGGCCTTGGCGCTTGAGAGCGTACACAACATCCATGGCAGTGACGGTCTTCCTCTTGGCGTGCTCGGTGTAGGTAACGGCGTCGCGAATGACGTTCTCCAGGAACACCTTCAGCACACCACGGGTTTCTTCATAGATCAGACCGGAGATACGCTTGACACCGCCTCGGCGGGCAAGACGACGAATAGCTGGCTTGGTAATACCCTGGATATTGTCGCGAAGGACTTTACGATGGCGCTTAGCACCACCCTTTCCGAGCCCCTTACCTCCCTTTCCTCTGCCAGACATTACTACTTCTTCGTCAAAAACGAAAGTAAATGAAGTCGCAGTCGTCCACTTTCTGTTATACACGTAAGCACTACCTGATTGAAACCACGGATCAACTTCAGGCCGATTGCTCGCCTCCGCCCACTTGATTTTCTGCAAACGGTTCTATATCTTATTATACTTAGTGGTTTTTGCCTTGTTTCAACTTCTTGTCTGTGTTTGCTTTCAGAATTATTGTTATTATTATTGCTACACTTTTGGATCTACAAGGGGTATTTTTTTAGAAAATTCTGGAGTACGTATTTCTGGCCCTTTAAACATCTTCTGCTTCTGAAGAAACAGCTGGAATATGAAAGGCATGTGGAGATTAGGATGTCTTCTGCCCAAGAACATGGAGGACATGTATCCATAAAAAAAGCTACAAAGGTCTGCAGGAAATAGATTTAGTTGTAAATTATCGGTCCATTTCAAGGCTGCGTAGAATGTTAAGAAGTTCACAACACCAAGGCCCGTGTAACACACCTGACCTAGATCATATTCGCTTCTTTCTTTGCTTTTCAAAATCTCAGATACAACCTTCTATCTCTTCTTTTTGTTTCCAAATTGTTGAGGCCTACTCACCTTACTTTTTTTTGCATAACAATGCATGATGATATTTGGCTAGTGCTGCAGATAAAGTAACCATAAATATACTGTCTAAAAATATAGCTGATTGGGCAGAGAGATCAAATTGAAATATTCAGCAAGTAAATATTCAACTAACCTTAAATATAATCACATTTACAGGACAAAGGAAGTTCCAAATGGGCCTTATACACTCAAGCTTATGCACCCATTGCTCATGTAACTTTGTGGCGAACGACATGCATGTCATATGGTCCTGCACACCGGTGCAGAAGTTCTGGCAGAGGACATGTGAAGATCTATCAATATGGTTTAATTGTCGTATTCCAACCTCACCCACATTGTGCATTTTAGGTGATGCAACTGAATTGGATATGGAAGAAAATAAGGCACACATAATCCTTACTGCCTTAGGCATTGCAAAGAAAACTATCTTCATGAACTGGAAATTAAAGCATAATTTATGTATTACTCAGTATAGAAATTTACTTTTAGATCACATAAGTCTGGAGAGAATGTCTGCTCCCTTCCGAAAAAATCAATTAGGTGAATTGGATTCTCTCTGGTCCACACTGACCAATTCCATTATATAGGGGGGGTGGTTGGCTGTGGTCTCATGTCCTCATGGTCCTGGCGGGTGGTGTGGCTGGGCTCTCAAGCTACTGTATGGGTGTCTAGTGGCTTCTTGGGGCTGGGGGGCTCTGGCTGCCGTCTTGTGATGTCTGGGTGACTGCCCTGGCTGGTGGTGGTGGTGGTGGGTGGGGGCTTGGGCGGGTGCTGCCTGGTGGTCATGGGGCGTGGGGTCTGGAGTGCTGGTGGTGGCGGGGGCTGGCCTTGGGATGGGTGGTTGGCCTCTTCGGTGCAGGCCTGGGTACTGTCATTGGGACGTGGGGCTGCGGTCGTCCTGGGCCTCCTCAGCCTGTCTCTGCTGACCTCTGGCTCTTGTGGGGTGTGGTTGCGACCTCTCATCCTCGTTATTTAGTACATACCATGTTGAAAACACACGCACACAAGCCCACACATCTCGGCCACACAACTGAGCACACATGTACATACACTTGCACGCACCCCTCCAAGCACACACAACAATTTTTTATGTTTGTATGGCTGTGTTACTTTCTTTATTCTTTAATTTTGTTTGTGTTCATGAATTTATCCATTTCTGCACTTCTTTCAGATGTTGCTCATCTTTTGCTGTTTTTTCTTCTTCCCTCTCCTTTACAGATGCAGCAACTGGAGATATTGTGTTTTCTACTTTACTCATACTGTTTTTTTTTGTTGTTCTTTTTTTTTTATTTCTTTTTCTTCCTCCTCCTAATCTGTCCCTCCTCTTCGGCCAGCTCAGCCACTGCAATATTTTACATGTGCTAAAAATGAAATAAATAAACAAAATAAAAAGAAATCAATCGACATGAGGGGCTTATATAGAGTTTATAGAGCCGCTCATGGTAAAGCAAACATGTTTTGCACAGCAGTGCATTCAGACCATGATTCTGCTTGCTAAAGCTGCTGGACAGGACAAAGGGAGAAAAAAAAAAAGAACAAATGTGATTATTGGCAGGGTTGCTACAGGGTTTGTTGATTGAGCTGCCCTGTGGGACATCCTGAGGTTTTGCGGGATTCCCCCAAAGTTGCCGGACATCATGGCTGACCTGAATACCATTACTATCGAGTCAAACGAGCAGGAAATTACTGGACCAAGCAGGACATTTGTGCCTTTGCCTTCACCTACAACTACAGCTGAACTCCCTACACCAAGTCGTTCTGAAAGTAGCTGATCTTCAACACCACCATACCAAAAAAGAAGAGAAAGCAGGACAATACTGACCCTTTTAACGCTGCTATTCTCCAGAAACTAACCAAAGCACAAGAAGAATTTCAGCCAACCCCAAACATGTCTACAGCCTTTAATAAGTACCTAGGACAGTTCCTTCTGCACCTACTAGAATCAAAAGCAAGGAGACTGGTTAAAAACATAAAGCAACTCTGCAGGCATATCAATAGGTTGACAAAATCACCAAATATTTAGCACTTCATTAAAATTTTTTTATAGCTCATTGTTAAAGGTGGTAATATAGTTTTAGCAAATAGCTTCATATGTTGGTTTGCATGTTACATGTTAAAGATTTTTGATTGCTGACATATTATGTTTACATGTCAAACACACAAAATGTAGATGTTTCTTTAGTTAAGTTTTGCTTATAAAACAGCATAAACACAGGCTTAATTGATTTTGCCTCGCTGGAGCACAGCATTCTGAAAGGATACTTTCCCTGCAGCAGTGTGAAAATATTGCTTGAGACAGTCACAGACAAGAATCCCAGTCCCTGTAGCCCAGCTGGCAGAGAGGTGTCCTGGATTTGTTAGGTTGGAATCTCCCTCAATCATGCATCTCCACTATCCTGAGACTTCCCCGTCATCCACCAGGGTGCTGGACACATATCGTGCCCCGTCAGGCTCTATACAGTCACCAGCGTAGAGGTAGCAGAGCAATACATGCTTTAGAGATGTCTTGTGCTTTGTCAACTGAGCACTCCATGTCCACTGCTGCACTAGTCTGGCCAGGTCCTGAGACCTTCAGAAGAGTCGTCTGGTTGGTGCACAATTAGCCCTCCACTGGTCACCACTGTCCCTAAAGAGCTGTCAGCCCCCTGTGAAAGGCCCAACTCAGAAGGAGGAAGCTGCAAGACCCACACAACCGTGCTGCCCTTAGGGAAATTCTCAGGCAGAGCCAAAGAGGCATCATTCTTTGTAATAATAATAATAATCACATTTTTGTTTGAAGCTCAAAATAACTATTAATTTTGTTCTCACTACATAATACAGGTCAGTAAACAGCATGTTGCTCAGAGTGCATTAAGCAGTGAGGTTACAGTGAAGTTATGGTCTTTGGACTGTTCTGATTCGGTGCAGTGGCAGTGTTCCTGTGATATGTGGTGCTTCCATATGAATACGGTATATTTGCAAAAGTGAAAAGAAAAGCACTGGATGAAACCCTGCAGACCATCTGATTTATTATTATAATTAATAAATTTATTATTAAATGTCTGTCAGTAAAAGATTTCTTCTTCTTTTGGCTGATCCTGTTAGAGGTCACCACGGTGGATAATCTGTTTACATTTCTTCCAGTCCTCTATATCTTCCTCTTTCACACCAACCACTTGCATGTCCTTTCTCACCAGATCTATAAACCTCCTTTAGCCTTCCTCTTGCCTGGTAGCTCTATCCTCCGCATCCTTCGCTTCATATACCCAGTATCTCTCCTCTATATGTGCCCAAACCAACGCATTCTCGCCCCTCTGGCTTTGTGTCCAAACCGTCCAACCTGTGGTGTCTCTCTAATATACTCATTCCTAACCTGGTCCATCCTTGTCACTCCCAACACAAATCTTAACACCTTTACTCTGCCACCTCCAGCTCTGTCTCCTGTTTTTTCATCGTGCCACTGTCTGAAACCCATATAACACAGCTGGTCTCACTATCAAACCTTCCCTTTCACTCTTACTGATACCCATCTGCACCAAATCACTCCTGCCGTTCTTCACCCACCCCACCCTGCCTGCACTCTCTTCTTCACCTCTCTGTACTCTGAACTGTTGACCCCAAGCATTTAAATTCATCCACCTTCGCCAACTCTACTGCCTGAATCCTCACCCCTCCGCTCACTCTTCTCACTTGTATGTTTCCATCATTGTCCCCTATCACCCTAAGCTAGTGCACATCTTTCCCAGCCGGATCTCTCTGCCAAACAACAGGTACAGGTCAGAGCTGTCTTATTCCTGTTGCTTCCTGAGAAGCCTGCTGTAACCTGCTGCTGGGTAAATGTTGATAGCATATAGATGGATGAATGCACATGGATTTTACACACCTATTGAACTCATAATTCTTCATGTCATACTTCATTTTGAAGGCACTACTAACTTTCCCATTGAACCCTTCTGTCACCAAAAAGATTTAAAACCTGCAGATTTTATCCTCCATTAATCACGAGGCTGAAGTTGCCTACTAATTCGTAGCTCCTTATTAGGATTTTCCGGTCCACCTTAAATGCTTCGCAGTCCAATGCAATGACGCGATTGTTCCTGTAGGGGGACCATCTTAATACCATAAACCTCTGTGGGCCAGGCAAATACCAACTTCACAGTACAGATCAGGTACCCCACTATATAGAAAAGTTGACGTTGTCCTGGCCCAGACTGATTTAATGCTTTAAAAAACAGATGGAAACAAGGCAAATCATAAATCGTAAATAAATGAAATGTATAAGCTTAAATTATGAAGACAGCTTCTTTAAGCGTCTAGGTTAAGATTTATTTGAATCAACTTGATCATTTAAAATGCATGTGAAGATTCACAAAATTTAAATTATTCGAGCACAAGTTATAAATATTATTTGTACATAGTTTGATGGAAACATTTCTTATAATTTGTATAAGTTGAAAAAATGACCGAAGTATTGTTTCTGTGTTTAGGGAGAGGATGTAACGAATTAGAAGTATATTACTGAAATTAAGCAGAATATATTACTGAAATTTCAGATACCTTCAGCATAAGTATATTTGTAAGTCGTAACTTAACCTAAGTAATGTAATAGAAATATGCTATACAAAAAAAAGCAAGAGTACATTGGATATGCTTTCTAAACCAGTGTACCATGATATGGTAGTCCAATTATAAATTTACAAACATTTCTACACTTTGCGTGTCATTTCAGTTAAACATGGGTGTACAATCCATGCAATCACCATATAGTTTGATTGTCTAGTAGGGTCATGTATATTCTGAAAAGAAAAACTATCCTCACACAAGTAAATCGGAGACAAGATTCAGCGCTTCTGTGATCTTTGAGGCGGCTCTTAAAAGAGCCTTTGTTGCGGTTTAGAAGTAAAACCAACTTACGCACGTTCGCCACGAATACGGCGAGCCAGCTGAATATCTTTAGGCATGATGGTAACTCGCTTGGCATGAATGGCGCACAGGTTGGTGTCCTCAAACAGACCGACCAGATAGGCCTCGCTTGCCTCCTGCAGCGCCATAACAGCCGAACTCTGGAAGCGGAGGTCGGTCTTGAAATCCTGAGCGATTTCCCTCACCAGACGCTGGAAGGGCAGCTTGCGGATCAGCAGCTCGGTGGACTTCTGGTAACGCCGGATCTCTCGCAGAGCCACGGTTCCGGGCCTGTAGCGATGAGGCTTCTTGACGCCGCCTGTGGCCGGAGCACTTTTACGTGCTGCTTTGGTAGCCAGCTGCTTCCTGGGCGCTTTGCCGCCAGTGGACTTACGCGCGGTCTGCTTGGTTCTCGCCATGCTTAGGACTTCACTCTATTTCAGAAATAGAACTGTAGATTTCTCTACTGCGACGCGAAGTTTTAAAGCAATACTGAGCCGTTTTGATTGGTTTGAGTTTTTTTCCATGCTTCCATTGGTACATTGATGTCTTCGTTCTTCGTCTTATTGGATGAGGAGATTTGGCGCCCTAAGTCAAATACGCCCCCGGCCTTTTCAGCTGTCACTACGGAAATTACGAATGAATGGTGCAACAAAAATTATGTTTTTGCTGCCCGTGAATATACATGACCACTAAACGGAAGCTTCTGGCTGCTAGTAAATTGCATATCAGCAAAATTTGCGTTTGAAAATTGTACGTATGGGGCAGAATGATACGTGATAAAGTGAAAGACCCCATTCATTGAAGATTACACCACGTACACACAAAACAAAATATACAAAAAGACAAGCAACTTGGGGAAGATGAAAACGTACAATAGGAACGCAATCCAAGACCTTTACTAGCATCCACGCGGTCCAAACAAAAAACGAAGGATTCGAATCCAGTGGGTTTTTTTTTTTTTTTTGAGGGAGATTCAACGTTAGACCAGACTTCGCGGCAAAAGTGGGAGTCTCCTGAAATTCTGAACAGGGTATAGTTTGCTGCTAAGGGACCCGCACTATGCTTTTAATACGTCTAGAACTATAGGAGCAATACAAAACGCTGTCGACTGACGCCTTCGCCAGCAAAAGATTTTCGCCCTCTTGGGAAATAATTGGTGGCTCTTAAAAGAGCCGTTTGGTAGTCATGGAAAGTCTAAGACGCCAGTTTACTTGGTCTTAGCCGGCTTTTCAGTCTTCTTGGGCAGCAGCACAGCCTGGATGTTAGGCAGCACGCCGCCCTGAGCGATAGTCACACCGCCCAGCAGTTTGTTCAGCTCTTCGTCGTTACGAACGGCAAGCTGCAGGTGACGAGGAATGATGCGCGTCTTCTTGTTGTCACGGGCAGCGTTACCAGCCAACTCCAGGATTTCAGCAGTGAGATACTCGAGCACAGCAGCCAAATAGACTGGAGCTCCAGCACCAACTCGCTCAGCGTAGTTACCTTTCCGGAGCAGCCTGTGGACACGACCAACAGGGAACTGCAAGCCAGCCCTGGAAGAACGAGTCTTGGCCTTAGCCCGAGCTTTGCCACCGGTTTTGCCCCTGCCGCTCATTTTCGTATAACACAAAGTCTCACGAACAATGTACCTTACTCTTTGGGCTCCTTCACTTATATGACATACAGCAATTTCATTTGCTGCATCCGTTCATGTGAAGTTGTCCAATCAGATCGAAGCACTGAACCTCACAAATGTTGAATGGCGGCGCCGTGAAGTTAAAATTCCTAAGTAGTATTTATATTTATTAAGACGTTTATATGCCATACTTTCCCTGAAAATGAAAACGTGCTATATGCTTATTATGCATTTCACTAAAAGCAGTCAAATGTTACATTTTCAACGCATAGATATTTAGTAATTTCGTGTACATTTGTTTCCTAGATGTAATTCCTTATTTTACAAGGCATGCCGAAGTAGACATACAACTATAATTGGAATTAACACTTAACCGTGTCGCTGTGTATTTGCAACCCTACATAAGACTATTTTGTAGTGTAAAATCATCGTTTAGGTGAAATACCATTTAAAGAAGACAACGCTCTGTGTCTGAGATTAGTGGGTGGCTCTTAAAAGAGCCTTTGTTCTCCAAGGTTTGGAAGTCAGCGGCTGTTCCTTCACTTCTTCTTGGGAGCGGCTTTTTTGGCTTTGGTGGCCTTGGGTTTAGCGACTTTA
>JAODLC010001143.1:0-10211 GCA_026781145.1 Hippopotamyrus pictus | reverse complement strand
GCTTTGGACCCTGCGGCTTATACAACGGTGCGGCTTATCTATGGATTTTTACAGCTAACGGTTACCAGGGGCGCACTGTCAAGGAAGCGCAAGAGCGAGACAGACAGTTATTGATATCTAGCTGGATGGCTAGATGAACACCGCTTCAGTTCTCAAACCTCTCCTCAGGGGCACACCAGCCATTCCATGCATGCAGCTCACTTAAATAATTAACGTAATTCGTTAAAACGGTCAATGACATATTGATTAGCTATGTGAGGTGTGCTAGTAGTTGAGTCAAAAAATACATGGGAGCATTGTATGGTTGCTGCAAGTAATGGGGTGATTTTAGCTGGTTAGTTTTGAAATGGCTAAGCTAACACACTTTGACAGTCATAATAGCAACATACAGATCATTACACCAACATAAAGATCATTTAAACATCATTTTCTTTGTCTCCTAAGAATTTTGCACAGTATTGTAGATACCTTAAAAATTGTTATGTATTCTGTGCAAGAACTCAATCCGGTGATGCTGTTTTAGTTTAACTCACACACACAAAAAAAAGCTTTTCGAATGCAGCTGAAAGCACAGCCAGTGGAGCTATTTTCATTCTGTGGTTTTCCGTTCCCTGGTCCTCATTTTGCTCCATGTCCCAGTAGCTGACCGTCTGCAATCCTCTGTCAGGGGAACATTCACAAATGCATCTTATGCTGCTGTCAGTTTTTTAATTGCATATACCATATGCAATTATTATTATTACTATTACTATTATTATTATTATTATTATTATTATTGTTGTTGTTGTTGTTGTTAGTAATATAGACATGCATATGCATTTATTTCCATGATATTCCAATATTCTGTTTTTCAGGATATTCTATTTGTGTTCTGTGTACTTTTTTTTTTGTTTGCACCACTGCAAAAAAAACTAATAAACACAGTTACTATCATGTGAGTGTACTATAAGGTTGGTGTCTACAATTCTGAGAAACGTTGTATGTTTGACAGGCCTGCATCTGATGGCAGTACTCAAATGCTAAAAACTGTTGCTCTACTTGTCAAGCTAAACCTCAGCAGAAGAAAGTCAAACGTGATGGCAGCACTGCTGGGTATAACAGCTCTTTGCAGGAGAGCAGCATGAAGCTAAGAAAAGAGCTGTGTTCCCCTTCACCATAAACCACATCTTTATCTCACAATACGCTGACCGTGAGCTACTGGTAGCTCACTGGGAGCCAATGAGTAGCCCACATAACACTTATTAGAATTTGGATCAGTTGATTCATGTTGTATTTTGCACATAAACGTGTGACACGTTTCACTTTGTCTCTGGCGATAAGCACAGCACTGTCACAGTGCACTGTACAGTTAACCTCCCCACTGCTAATGCTGTATCAAGCACGTACCTCCCCAGATAATTTCTTTTGTAAAAATAGCTATCACTGTAAATATAGATGGAGACCCCTCATCAGAGCCTCCCCTCGGTTCTCCTTAATAGTGTAGTTGTGGATCAGGACGGGGGTGTCGTCGGGGTGGGGAAGGGGGGCCGTATTAAGCAGCTCAATCAGCACCGCGCTCTGCTTGTGTGCTCTCCCTGCATTCTCAGGTTTCCTCTGGTGATATAGTTTCATTGTACAGTCCAGAGGGATGCTGTTCAGGTGAAGTGTTGCCTATAAGTATCATATTTATTATGTGTGGGTACCTTATAATGCACTGGCATCCATTATCTAGGGATGAATAACAGCACGTTAAATTTAAAAATGCTATTTGCTCAGTATGGTTTTTCTGCAGCTCTTTTTTTGGTTATACGATATGCAAAACTACAGTATTTCACTAGAGTAGTCTATTGTGATTTTTTTGGATATGGAGAGTGGCTGTTTATAACTTTGATTTGCAGAATTCACTCAGTACTGTAGCGGTGTTTTCAGTTTTTTTATTTGTTGACCTTTGTGTTTTGCTGCAGGAGCTTAACAACATACAATTGATCTGTATGAAATATGCAAAAAATGAACTGACATTTGTGGAACAAGAACCCTGCAATGGGTTGGTGCCCCATCCTGGGTTTTTCCCTGCTTTGTGCCCATAGCTTCTGGGACAGGCTCCAGACCTCCCACAACCCTGAATAGGGCAAGTGGTTTCAGAAAATGGATGGATTGATGGATTGATTGATTAATTGATTGATTGATTTGTGGAGCAAGTGTATTATTGGCAATAGTTTAACTTGAAATCCTTCAAGGTCTGCAACTTTTCTAAAGGCATAAATGTCAGGTATCAAGTAAAGGGCTGCCAGAAAATAGTTTTTCTTCTTTCGGTTTAAGAGCAGCATATTTTGAAATACGGTTAATTTGACCCATATGCAGAAGCAAAGCAGCAACCACAATGACTCAGATGTCTGTGCCCTGAACCTGTCTTCATGCCACCAGAAGCTATCAATGAGCTGCAGAAATAAGAGGCACTTGCATCCAAACACATAAAAAGCACAAATCACTAGCTAGCTGCGAACATCTGCAATATACTGATGATTACATGGCATGACCAAGAGGATTCATTGTCAAGATCATTTTAAGATTTGCTGATTCAAACATGTATGTCGTTCTGACAGCATAAAACACTTCAGGTTGCTTTGTTTCTTTTTTTTCTTGAGTCATTTTTAAAGTGAGAAATATGCTAGTCACGTGTGAATTAATGTGCAGTTCAGCACCCTAATACTGCAACTTTTCAGTGGAACAGACATTTGAGTGAAACCAAGCTGAGCGTATTTGGGTAGATGCACTACCCTGCCACACCCGAGCATTGCAAGCTGGTTTGTTTATGCTCTGGCTGCAGTTTTATTTGACAAAACGATCTGCAAATGCATAAGTGATAGAATGAATAGCCAGTTTTGCACTGGTGACATTATTTTAGTAAAGTATTCACAGGCACTGCTTGCAACAAACATAGAAATCCAGAAACAAAATTTGTTGTTCCAGTTATCATGCATTATAACATATGTGCTTAGAAATATTGTTGTTGTTTTGGATAAATAAACAAGAAACAGATATCCTGCTGGATGAACTATTGGATTGAAATATATCATTGTTCTTTAGCAAACTGGTACTTTTCAACAGTTATTCAAAGACAACAGTTTCAACATTACAGTATGTAAAGTTCATTGGAAAATATTCACATGCATTTTTCAGTTCTTAAGACAAAGTGAAATAGCAATCAAAAAAGTCACACAACACTGTATAACACAAAAATAGCAAAATGGTAGTACAAGAACAAACAAAACAAGAAACAAAATCATGTACTGTGGAAACCAAAAACACAAAAATGTTGTATCACTGCAATTTTTGGAATTATTATGTTATGGTGTGGCATGATGGAAGGAGAGACGATCCACATAGCAGCTCCAAACAAAGCACGGTTTATTAAGAAAAAAGAAATACAAAGGCCAAAACAGAGAAATATTGGAATCAAAAACCAATAAAACTGAAAGTGAGGCAGGGAGCAACACCAGGAACACTGCAATAATTAACAGGGAATTAACTACAAAATATCACAGGGAAACAGCAGAGAAACACAGGGAAGAACCATAAATGGAAATTCTCTGTATAACGTATTAAATACATGAAGCATTCAAACCACAATTAAAGATACAACTGGCAGTAAATTGGGGATTGTACAATCTATAAAAAAGCTTTTAGCAGTATGACTATTATGCTATGTTGAGTCAAAGTTATCAATTGCTTGAGGGAGACTGGGCAAAGTTCTCTAGAAAAAAAATTGCAACAGTCCCATTGTGTTGCTGTCTCCAATTTAGAGGTATCAATACCAGTTTTGCATATTAATATGGTTATTAATAGACAGAATTAACTGGAAAAAGCAAATGAGTAAAGCGGGGCTTAAGGTTCAGAATAATGTTAAAAAACACAATGACATCTATATGAAATATGATTTATTCATGGCCAAACACTGCAAACATTGTGTTCAGTACAGAATAAAACATTGCATTGTATGCATTACTGTAGCGCGTAAAGTCAAGCATCATCTGGAAGTAAGAAGTAATACCAAGAAATGATGAAAATGTAAAAATACTTTGGATGCTTTCCAGGTCGTACACCACTTCCCCTCCCTCCTTCATTGCTCTCTGTATTACTCCCTTCTAAAGTCATTTACTCTTCTCAGTTACTGTTTAGTTGTTGCCAGCAAGTGCCGTTCAATCAAAAGCGAATATGAAAAACGGTGTGGTTCTTTTTGGTAAGACCAACTCAAACTCTTTTTTTTCCTCCTTTTTTTTCCTTTTTTCTTTTGTTTTCCACTTCGTCCTCTCTCTCTTTAATTTGCTAATTCTGTTTATTTTTCATCTTCAGTCATTGTTTCATTGTATTTGTTACTGTTTGTGATATACTACAGCCGAATGTGTAAAGATATATTCATTTATACCATAAATAGTTTTTTCTTCTTCTTCCAGTCGGTGCGGACTTTCAATAGGCAGTAATTGTGTTTGCTGATCCTCATACTCCAGTGTTCTGATAGGAGTAAAAGTGGAAGTGGGTTCAATAGTCTTAAGCCTGAATATTTTATTAGCATTTATGTTATATTTGGCCATTTAATGGCCGTTTCGCTGATACAACATTGATTCAGGATTTGTTTGTTTAATTCTTGATAATTATGAACTATTAAAAATATAAAGTAAACATCTATTGAATGTTGAAATAGCGCTCCTAAAATAATAAAACAAAATAATAAATAATACACTGAAAATAATTTATGATATTAGAAGACATTCAAATTCCCCATATGTCAAGAACGTTTTGCTTCAGATAAAAACATATCATTTCACTTTTGGTTTTAAAATAAGGCATTAATGAAAGTTCTCTGTAACTACAAAGTAATAAAACTATGCATCACATATAACACATTTTAAATCGTTTTTACGTTTTTACATTTAATATGATTTTATTTTGCTGTAATTACGTTTTAGTATTCAGTCGTCTACGTGTATTAGGCCTATTCCTCTCTCTGTTTACAAGAGAACTTTCATTAATGCCGTTTTTTAAAACCAAAATTTCAGACAAGTTTTTATCTGAAGCTAAGAAACGCTTTTATCTTTTAAATGCGTGTCAGGGGGTTGTATATTAACGGCACATATCAGATTCCTGTTTCACTCCACTGTGTGCTCCACAACAGCGCTGGACCCTGAAACAGCACTGGCCCCAGTTTCCCGAAACATTCTTAACACTACGTCATTCATAAGTTCTTGCTTTAGTTGTCTCTTAACGTTCCAACGTGTTTCCCGAAACATTCTTAGTTAAGTATATCTTCTGTTAGATATTCTCTTGTAAGGTTGGTCTGAGCCTCGCTTTGCTGTCTCTTATGACTGTTGCTCATATAAAATAACGCTAACATCGTTAAGGGTACACGTTTCGTAATCAAACATCACTTAAAAAAAAAAAAACGAATGCATATGATAAAATGATTTTTTGCAATTTTTGTTAGGTTTCATCCTTGCACTCTCTATGCGCACCGAATGGGCCTCAGTAATGCACAGATTCATAATGAAAGACAAGGAAAACGGTGTTAATTACATATTCATTTACCAAATGGAAATGGGGTGTGTGTGTGTGTGTGTGTGTGTGTGTGTGTGTGTGGGGGGGGGGGGGATATTTAAAATTCTACAATGTGCTATGAGTTATAGCAAAATGAGGAAACAGACAATAAAACCATCTTTTAAGAAGAAATCCTCTGCATGATGTTTCCTTAATCTGGAACACAGAGCTAAGATTGCAACATAGAAGGCGTGTCCATGGGAGGGCGCGTCGCCAGGCGGCTAGGAGCAGCAGTGCGTTTTGGGTATGGAAGGCTATCAGGTCCAAAACATCTCAAACTTTTTGCCTAGAGGCAGAATTATTTCACACCTACAGACGTAAAAAATGCACGCCTAAAGACTGCAATAATTTTACCTCTACAGACTTTCATAATAAAACGACCATTAACTTCTAACCACAAGCACCACAACAAAATCGAATTATCCACTCTGCTTTGTTATTCTGTGTGGTATTTCTTTTATGCAATAAAATAAATCAGGGTGACAAAATAGGTATTATATGATCACTGATACAAAGCATCCACAGTACAATATTGTCGTAAAAATAAATCAATACTTATGTATAATCAACTAGCCTATGATTGCAGTTTAAAAGAAAACTGTCAAGAGCCATTTCCTTTGTGTCTAAAATCCAGCAGCATAGTTTTCTATCCAGTACAATGTCATCATGAACCATGAACACCTCCGTTATGTATGCGTGCGTGTGTCGCTTCTATATGAGCCAGCTCTCATTAAGAACCGATTTCTTACCGTTTTTTCTTTCGTTCTTTTTACTAATTAATACAAGGTGGAATAATAGGTTGAAAAAATGTTTTTTTCACCACACTGCTTGATCACAGGCACTCCACACACTGACTGATGCTGTTGTTTTGCGCATTGTATTTTTTTAAATATATATTTGTTATGTGGCACACCCATTTTGAGTGTGATTTTTTTGGAATGGTTTGTGTTTTTTGATAGTATATTTATTATTTTATTTGATATTGACATCACAAAGACAAGATGCACTGCAGATTTACAGAGTTCAATACACAAGTTTAATGGTGTTTGCAGGGTTACGAACTCTCACGGATCGGGTGGGACACTCCTGCTTTCAGACTCTCACGCTCACACAGGAAACCTTAGGGAAAATCTATATTATCCCATTGCAAGTCTAAAATTATCTGCAACAAAAGCGTTGAGGTAGTTTTCAAACCATTCCAAACCATTTACAAGGTAATAAAACTGTTACATACCTGTAAATGCATGTGTGTGCAGACTTGTCTCAAATTGAAAATCTCACGCCAACCAGCTGACCAAAGTTGGCAACACTGTGTTTAATGGTTTTAAATTAATGTTTTAATACCAAATTCTGGTATTCTGTAAATTACAGGGTTTGGTAGGCTATAAGTATATTGAATAATTTAAGTAATATACCCACACATACATAAGTCGTAGGTCTAAACATTGTTCGTCTTGGTTGAAAGAGCTGAAAGAACAGGTGTTATGCCGAAAAAGGCATCCCTGCCGTAGAATATGTACTTCAAAGGGTACAGTGTATCTAAAGGAGTGTATGTAAACTACCAGCTTCTCAAAACACTTCATTGCAATGACGCAAAGAGAATAGAGTGAGATGCCAAGTTTAGGAGGTGAATATTAAAAATGCTTCAGTAAAAATTCACCTAAATAAGTCTAGTAACACTGTTTCAAACTTCCTGTAACATGGCAATGGCAGATTTTTGGGACGTTTTGAAATGAAAGAGAAGGGGCCTCTAGAAATAGCTGAGACATGCAATCAGACCCATAGATAATGGACATTTAAGGTGGAACCGAAATCACGAATAAGTAGCTGGTGAATAAGGAGCCAACTTCAGCCTCATATGGCTAAAATAGTGTTGCACCACGTATAGCTCAGATGACACTTACTTGCCATACAAAAAGTATTTTCTTACAGAAAATCATCACGAATGTGACAGTAATGACTTTTTCATACAAACGCTACCATAATGCTTTTTGACAATGCTAGTCTGTGCAAATAGAGTCACCTTCAGTGGCAAGACATGATTGATTTACTTGGATAATATTTCTGACACTGTTGAGTTAATTCTGCTGAAATATTTCTGCTGTTCTGTTGTCTTTTAATATAATACTGCAGCACTTCATACACAGCACCATCACACGTGGAAATAATATGTCTACACACCATAAGTAATCAAAGGTCACCAAATTCTCACCACTCACTCTAAAACCCGTTTATACTGTACAGCTAACAAGCTGCATTGCAAGTCGTCCAGTCGTAACATCACCTGTCCCTCCTCTACCAGAAATACAGAAAAAAATGAATGAATAAAGAAACCCAACATGCACCGTGACTACTAACAAGTGCTCCGTATTAGTGCCGAGTTTTGTACCTGCGGGTAAGACCTGCGTTATCTCTTTGTCATGGAACGTTTGAGCACGTATGATGATACGTCCCAGAGAATATTAGATATTCATAACCTCGACACAATGCGTAAACTTTCGTAATAATGAATATTTATATAATGTTAATTTTTCTTAGGATGTAGGACTATACCCAAACACAGAACAACGCAGTATGACTGCAAATTAGGCTACATTGTCGTATTTCCTTTTTCTGTAATACAAAATAACAGCACATGTTGGTTATGTGTTTATGTGTAGGTTTTTATAACTTAAATCTAAGCCAGTTGAAAACGGTGAACGTATCCTATAATTACGCTAAATGTACTGTAACGTTTATGATGATAATTTAATTGCAGAGGTGGAGATCTCAGGTCCAGAGAGTACAAATCCAGACCAAGATTTTGTTTCAACCAACCAGTTGAGTAGGCCTATAAAGAGTCACAGTCACAGAGTACTCAACTGGTTGGTCTGTGAAACCTCTGTTTAAGTGTTACAACCTAGAATAAACCTGGGAATTTTCATAATTTCACAAGTTTATGCGGTAGTACTTTAACGAATGCTCGAATTCCATAATGGGAATTTTGATGTGTACTTTGATAAGAAAAAAAATCTTCTATGGATGAGCATTCTATTTTGTTTGTAACCAAGTCCATGTTAACTTAACGATCGCTCAGAAAATGTTAAATTCAAATGTGCTAAAGAACCAGTTACACTGAGTATTTTGCACTGAATTCTTAAATACTGATAAGCAATACAGCAAGCCCTCGCACATTCGTGCTTCGTGAATTCACATATCCGCAAAAATTGAATTGGAACTTACAATATTTGCATCCGCGATTTTTTTCACACTCCTGTGAAATCCTCGAAAAACCCTACAGAAGTGTTTGTTTAATTTTCATAAAAATTTTCATACTTTTAAGTGTAAAATTGGTAAGAAAAATTTAATGCAGATTCTACTGTGTTTTTGGGGAAAATTCAAGACATACAATATAAATCAGTTTAAAAATCCCTTAAAAAACATTCCTGATGACCTGCTTGTCCGATACTTCTGTGTGCCATGCCCCCTCATCTACCTCGTGTGGAATCCCCGTGTGATGAGCTGTTTCAAGTTGCTGTCATTAGTCCTTTGTACTTAATTCTGCGTTTAAGTATGTTTCCCAAGTCCGGTCATTAACGTCATTTTGAGTTTGTTGCCTGTTCTGTTGTCCAGCTTGTCTTTAGCTTTTGATTAAACCCAGTGTTTCCCGATTCCTTGCATCCTGTCCCTGCTTCCCTGGTCCATGCCCCGGCAATATCTGACAGGACTGTTAATGGTTACATAACTATTAGAAAATAGGTAATTTACTATTTTGTAATAGTAAGTATACGTTAATGTAAATCCAATGCACAAAAATGATACATTTCTTGAAAGGTGCTAATGTTTACGTACATAGCAAATGCGCTCCAGGTTTCCATCTTGAGACGCATTTGCTATAAACACTGAAATGGTTCATTCACTCATTTTACCTTACTGTGAATGCAAAAGAAAACAATGCCAATGCCGTGTTCTATGAATTAGTAGGGGTAACATTAGCAGGCCTATACTGTATGGTAAATGTGTTAGTGTGACAAATATCCGTTAGGCGATACTGTACTCTATTTTGATATCAAACATTTGTTTTTTTTTAAAAGGTAATGTATTAAGCTCACTTTTAAATGATATTAAAGTCTTTTGGGAGCATATTTAGAAATAAGCACATATTACCATTTTAGTGACTCTACCAAACATCCGCGAATCCTCCTCATTCCCGACTGGTTCTGGAACGTAACCTCGAAAATGTCAGAGGTCTTACTGTATGGGTGTGTATACTGTACAATCTATTGGTGAATGCCAGTCATTTTAGAGAAATTGTGGAATAAGTCACGATTAAATAAAAGATAACAGGTAGTGATTTAAATATCATCACAGTGACAAAAATAGATTCCCAGTGCATGTTATATGGGCTAAGATATTACTGCAGATTCATTAAGTGCAGTATGACCAGGCAAACACACAGTTCTCAGTCAGTTATCTTCATTGTGGGAAGGCATGCAAGAATTCACAAACTACCATAGAAGATTGTCCTTTTATTTTGAAGGATCACTTTGACATCAGGACATGTTGCAAAATGCCACCTGGAGTTGTATGCAGAGGCGCATCTTGTCAGCAGGCAGGGCAGGCAGCTGCTTGGGGCCCCCAAGCCACTAGATTACAAACTT
>JAODLC010001142.1:0-10245 GCA_026781145.1 Hippopotamyrus pictus | reverse complement strand
TGGTCCGCATGGGCGGCAATAAGTCGGACTTGTTTCCGGTGAGGGTTGGACTCCGTCAGGGCTGCCCTTTGTCACCGCCCTTTGTCTCTCGGTACCTTCCGACTCGTCACGTATTACTTGTCAACCACATGTTTGACATTTGCTCTAGTTAGCTGGTTAGTCCTTATCCTTCTGGAAAGCTAAAGATAAGTGAAGGCCGCTTACGTTCTCTGCTCCCTCTATCTGTCTGTCTGCCCTGCCGGCGCCAGTCAGTCCTTGTTTTGATTAGTTATGGTCTTATAGAATCATTCTCTCA
Source organism: Hippopotamyrus pictus (assembly GCA_026781145.1). Taxonomy (NCBI): domain Eukaryota; kingdom Metazoa; phylum Chordata; class Actinopteri; order Osteoglossiformes; family Mormyridae; genus Hippopotamyrus; species Hippopotamyrus pictus. The sequence goes on along the minus strand of JAODLC010001142.1, from coordinate 9,950 downwards.
ATTTCAGCCTTATAGATTTATTCCCTCACTCCCTTTCCCTGGGGCCTTCTGCTCGCCTGCCGGAGGCTCTGGTGCAAGCTTCCGGGCAGTGGCGAGCTCGGTGCCCTGCCCTCCCGCAGCACCAGCAGAAGAGCTTCTCGTCTCCCGTGGAGTGCCGTCGCTTCTCCACTGCCTCGAGGTCCGCCAAGCTGGAGCAAACTTGCCGGATGATGGTGATCAGCGTTCGCTCCAGCCGCGCCAACGGGATCGCTTCTGGGATCCCACTTCTGACACCAGTGTGGCAACGGGCAGACCGAGGCATCGCGGGAGAGAGACGGACACTGGCTTGCAGGGAAGAACACGCTCTTTATGGATAGTCCGGAATTGTAAGTACTTGTTGTACTTGTTCTGTATCCGATCGTTGTCTGTGCCCTTGCCTATGTCCCCCGTGAATCCTTCCGATCCTCGCCTGTCTCCAGTTATTGTATAACTACCCACCTTGTGTGTAGCTTAAGGACACGTGAGGATCGGACAGGGTTCACATAAGACAATTTATAAATTTCCCACCGTGTGGGTATCTTACAGTCCGGCATCTGACCCCCATGTGGTTCCACTGTTCTATTTGGTTCAGTTTTCGTTGGGTGTCTGCATTAACTACCAAAGGAGGGTACAACTGCAGCAGCGCGGGCAAGAAAGGATCAGCCGGTGTTCTGACGAGTTGAGCTACCTATCTAGATGTGCTATCCAGCCTTTCTGCGCATGTGCAGTTCCAGCCTCTTGGGATTTGGGTTAGGTTTTAGGAGTTGGGGTTAGGGTTTTCTGGGCGGTTAGGGTTAGGGCTATCGATTAGCACTACGGTAGTCTCGACAAAGTAGCTTAACTCAACAGAACACCGGCAAAAGAGCTGAGTTTGCTGCAGCCTGTTAAGGAATCTAGACTGTGAGATGTGGAAAATTCACTGAACATGCCTTTTGTTATGCTAGTCTGTTGGGTGAGCGAGCAGGGAATGAGGATCGGGCAGACGGGAATCCAGGAAACAGGGTTTATTATGGCACACATGGAATCCGCACAGAATCAGGTCAAGAACAAGTGATGAACCTGCATCTGGCCGGCCAGTCCTGATGTACTCTTCTCCAGAGTTGCACAGTGCAGAGGATAGACTGAAACCCTTTGACATGGAGGAGGTGAATTTGTGCACAGGAGAGTGCACCTCCAAAGGCCAGTTTCCGTGTGATGAAACGGTTTTTGAACTGTGCTGTATGCTGATGGAGGAGAATGGATGGGATGTTCCAAGAGATCCATTTCCTGCAGCTGATCTCTACATCTTGTTAAAAGAAGAAATACTTCAAAACATCTGATAAAAATAAAGACCAGTAACAATAAACAAATCTCAGAAGGCCTAAAAAGTGGCAATGTGTAACCTGTTTTGGAAGCATATTTAAAGTTTTTGTCTTTCACACATCTCTGACATGCCCCAAATTAGGGGAAATTGCTGTTCGGCTGGATGTTTTTCATTTCGCATGGATTCAAATGACTGAACTTCTAAAAACAACATGAGACCACTGTATATGCATAGTTTTTGAATGCAATATGACTTACAACTTTAAATGATTTTATATATATATATATATATATATATATATATATACACACACACACACACAGACACACACACGTATTTAGTAAATGCACACAAATAGTATTGTCATCAAAAAGTCAACCTTTTATTGGAACTGCAACACAACGTTTTTCGTAGTTCAATAAAATCATTTTGAAACAGTTTCAGTCTAATGTTTCCTGTAATGCTTCCTCTGAAGCTCAATACATTCGCAGGACTGCTGCCAGTTCTGTCATTTTACATTAACACTGACATCTCCACTTCCACTTTTGCCCCTAAACTCGGCGTATTGCATGTGACCTGAGGTCTGCAGCCAGTCTGACTCTAACATTTTTTCTCAGAGCTCTTACTTTTTTCTCAGAATTCTCTGAAATTTATTTCCCGTGGCCCTAATCCTCTTCCGTAGTTTCCTCAGGCTGAAATGCTGCTGCCTTTTAAAGGATGTGCCATTTTAATTGGTTTATTAAATGTTACTCATAAAACACGGCTCTGAATAATCAGAGTTAGGGCAACCTTTTGGCGCTGGCACAAAGTCTGTTTTTTCTGCCGTCAAAATAACTAAATGGATTTGGACACGCCCATACATAATGGTTGTGCTTTGCGCTTTGCGTTAGATCAAAATAGAGCCCCAAGTGTTTCATTCAGATCCACAGGTATAAAATCAAACACCTATACATGCAGTGAGATTTAAAAACATTTGCAAAAGAATGGGTCATTCTGAAGAACTCAATAAATTCACTGTAATTTATGAAATATATTTAAAATCATTTTGAAAGCCTGGTTAACTGTTTTGCATGAGGTGGCTAACATGAATTCAAGTGGGGTACTGTTATATGATTACACTTTAGCAATAAGCAAGTTAAATTCGTAAATTAAATTAATAAGTAAGTGAAATTCCTTCCCTGCTAGATATTCCACGGTCAACTGTAAGTGGTATTACTGCAAAATAGAAGCATTTAGAAACAACAGAAACTCAGCCACGAAGTGGAAGGTCACGTAAAGTAACAGAGCGGGGTCACCAAGTGTGGAGACGCACAGTGCGTTAAAGTCACCAACGCTCTGTTGACTAAATAACTGAATTTCCTGGCGTTAACCTCAGCACAGCTTCATGGAATGGGCTTCCATGACCACAAAACTGCATGCAAGCCTCACATCACCAAGCGCAGTGCCAAGCATTGGATGGAGTGGTGTAAAGCATGCTACCACTGGACTCTAGAACAGAGAAAATGTATTCTGTGGAGTGACGAATCTATCTGTCTGGCAGTCTTATGGGCAAGTCTGGGTTTGCTAGTAGATGCAAGTAGAACGTTACCTGTCTGACTGAATTGTGCCAAGTGTGGTAGAGGAGGGATAATGGTGTGGGTTTGTTTCTCAAGGGTTGGGCTAGACCCCTTAGGTCCAGTGAAGGTATCTCTTAACGCTTCAACATACCAAGACGTTTCATACAATTCTATGTCTCCAACTTTATGGGGACAGTTTGGGGAAGGATCTTTTCTGTTCCAGCATACCTGTGCCCCAGTGCACAAAGCAAAGTCCAAAAAGACATTGTTTGTTGAGTTTAGTTGACTGGCCTGCAGAGGGCCCTGACCTCAGCTCCACCAAACACCTTTGGGATGAACTAGATTGAAGATTGGGACCCAGGTCTTCACATCCAACATCAGTGCCTGACCTCACAAATGCTCTTCTGGATGAATGAGCAACAATTCCCACAGACACACTCCAAACTCTTGTGGAAAACCTTCCCAGAAGAGAGGCAGATGTTAGCAGCTGCATAAGGGGAACCAACTCCATATTGAAGTTAATTTACACTTTCTGTAAAAAAGGGCTATTTTTTTCCTTCTCATGGGAGGCCCTGTTACAGGAAATTCAGTTCCTGAACAGCCAGCCCACGTTTTGCAGTATTGAAAGTGAGGAGAAAGCTCTGTTACAGGCTGGAACTGTCCTGTGGGTTTTTAGTAAGTATTTTTATTTGTTGTTATTACTGGTAAAAAAAAATATATGTATTGCAATCTTATTCTCCGGCTACTGGTGGATATAAGAGCTGCTGGATTTAAAGTCTTTTTATTTGTATACATCTGAAATGGCTGGTAATGCAGTTTTTCTCGATTGTTCTGGAGCGTCTCTCAAATGATAATTAACATTTGCAAAACAGCAAGTGCAATCCACACACAATTCTCATAACGTCACACAAATTTCCAGATGTTTTAGTACATATATTCTTTTTTACATATCATACATCATTACATATCATACATGTTAATGGTTGGGCGGTGCAGTGGTGCAGTGGTTAGCACTGCTGCCTTACAGTGAAAAGGTCCTGAGCTTGATTCTGGGTCTGTTCTCCCAGTTTTTGCCAGGGGCTCTGGTTTCTTCCCACAATCTAAAGGTGTGCAGGACAGGCTGATTGGCGAGTCTAAGTTTGCCCTGCGGTGTTTTGGTGACTATCTCCTCCGGGCCCCCTGTGACCAGGATGTGGTCAGGATGGATGCCAATGGTTTTTGTAAAATTCTCATCGTTTGGCACAATCTTCAGTTGCTTTAGTTTTGTTGGTCATAATACATTATGTAGTTTCCCATTGTAATAATTTTACACCCAAATCTATATATGTATGTGTTCGTCATGTTAGCCACCTCATGCAAAACAGTTAACCAGGCTTTCAAAATAATTTTAAATATACAGTATTACATAAATTGCAGTGATACGGCATTGCTGTTATTGGTTCTCATGGTATATGATTTTGTTGTTGTTCCTTTTTTTCGTTTGTTTACTGTTTTTTGTGTTATACGGTGCTGTGTCATTTTTTTGTTCACTTTTGTACTGTGTTTTGAGATCTGAAGCAGTTACATGTGCATGAAAGCACTTTTTCTTGCCAGTGAACTTTACATACTGTAACACAGAGCCTTCCAATGTTGAGAAGTGTGTCTTTGGCATGAAAAAATCAGTTTGCTAAAGAAAAATAATCAGTCAGTGACAATGAGGAACTGGGAAGCAACAGTCATTCAGAATTGGGGCACTCAGGAGCATAATTACACTGACATAATGACAATATATCTAAGCATTTTCACTCATGGTTAAACGATGCTGATTGAAGTTTTAATTTTGGTGGCACTGACTAATTCATTGGCGGAATTCTTTAACATGAGTTAATTGTTTTGGGTAAGATACATGCTTTAACAGCTAACCTGTAGTGTTTTGCCACATGCATGAACTGTTTTGAGAAATGCTCTTATAGTCTTGAAAATGATAAGTACACAGGAAATGTGTGAGGGTTTACACACGGGAAAGGAGGACACTTGCGTGGTTTCTGGTGAGGTGGGCTGGTTTTATTTTAGGGAAATCCAGACTTGAGGCTGAGATGGGTCCGAAACATAAGGCAAGTCGAGGGGAAGGCGATGGTCAGTCGATGACTCGTTCAGCAGAGGGGCAAGAGAGAGACGGTGATTGGTAGGCAGGCGGAGGCTGGGCGATCATCAGGACAGAGGGCCGGACGGGTCTCATGGTCTGTAGACAGGCTCAGGTCAGAAGACAGGGAGGCAAACAGGCACACAGAGAAACAGAGGGACTCAAACTCAGGAAAACCTGGAACAACTCGCATCACATATCAGCCTGTCTTGTCAGACTGATTGAAATATCTTATAAAAAGGTAACGTATAAATTAATTATTCAGTCAACCAGTAATGTGAGTGAATTGACTGTGAATAACACTTCGTCTGACTTGTAGTAAATTTGCAGTTAGAGTAATCTGGCCCATAAGCAAGCTTACTCCATCAGATTGCGTCCGTTGTCATTTGCTGGACATGTTTGAATGTTACTGTATAAAAGTTACACAAAGTTTCAAGAATGTTAATGTCTGCATATGCATATTTTTACATGTACTTGTACATTCCTCCTGACAATGTACATTGTCGATGTGTGTGTCTGTATGTGTGTGTGTGTGTGGATCATTGAATCGATTGCCAACAACTGAACACATTGACATGGAAGGACCTCTATCCCTATCCCTGCGAGATTACATCAGCAGGTCAACATGGTTCAGTTCCTTAGACCTCTAGATTGGCTATTAGCAGGTTGTCCCAAGACTGCGTTTACTATTAGTCAGGGGCTATGGCACTTCCAGGTGATGCAGTTTGGCCTGTGTAATGCCCTGGCCACCTTTGAGAGGCTGATGGAGCACATCTTGGCTCACATCCCCCAAACCGAGTCACCTACCCCGATGATCTGCTGGTCCACGTTGCTGATTTCGCTAGGACAGTGCGGAACCTAAAGATGGTGTTTGCAACAAACCATTAGGTAGGTTTGCGACTGAACCCCCAGAGGTGTTCCCTCTGATGAAAGACACACTTCCTGGGCCACATCATCAGGGGGGAGGGTGTGGCTACCAAACTGGAAAAAACAGGGGGTCCCTGAGACTGGCCAGCTCCACCGACTGCGGCTTTGTAATACTAATGCTTTGTAAAGACTTTGTGAACATAACAAAAACCACTGCACTGTCTAACACAGAAGAGAAGTGGTTTTGGTGGATGGATACGTGCACCATGACTTTCAACCAACCCCATCTGGTGTTTGCGGATGCTCCCATGCTAGCATACCTGGACTCCCAACTTCCATTTATCCTCGATACAAACTCTATAGCATCGAGTGGCTAGGTGTGGTGCTGTCGAGGCTTAGTGACTGTCAAAGCTGTGAAAGGTGAACTATCTGTGGTGCAATGCATTGCAGAACTAGATAGGCTTAGATCTTCTGTGCATTGAGAAGTGAGATGTCTACACTATAGTAGGAAAATAATATTGTACCTACATCCCCAATTTGTCTCAGGATGTGCAGGACCTTGCAGATGTGGTACATGAGCAAATATCTGAACTACATAAGTACAGTTGGGATAATTGGTTTTCTTCTTTGATTCCTGGTTCATCTGGTATATTCAGGCCTTTGATTTTTGGTATATTAGCTACAGTGCTTATACTCGTAGCGATCGTTCTTTACTTCAAGTGTTGTTCAGCCTTTGTGACCTCCCAGGCAAAGATGATACATGAATCACGCTGCCCCGCTTCACTCGTGGTTAAGGAGCCGCTCATCCCCATGTGGATGTCTGATCCTCGTCCCCATGTGGTCGTCAGCATCTCCAACCTTGCAGCCCCCCCACAATCTTCATTTTGGTGCTCCAATGAAGGCTTTACTGACAGCGACCAGGAGGGGAAGTTCCCGCATGGAAACGATGAGGACACTGCTTCAGGGTGAACGGCGTGGGTATTTGTTTGAAAGGGGGGAATGCGGAAGGAATTTGAAAGTCAGGTTGGATTAGGTGCATTGTGGGATTGTTGCTCTGTTTTAGGCCTTAGGCAAGAAGAAGCTACCTGTACAAACTGTTTTCTCTGGGAACATTTTAGGATGTGCATACATGATGTGGTGGGGCAGAGAGATCTGCTGAGACTGCAAAAGGGAATTGTCAAAACAGCAGAAAAATAAGATAACATGTAGCACAGAGTTAAGAGGAAAAGGGAACTTTAGGGGGGCCCCCAGAGAACAGGGAAGCCAACTTATTAATAGGGGCGTGGGAAACTTAAGGGGAAGAATGTAAGTTGCAATAGTTCAATCTGTATTAATGCAAAACTTTACACTTATAGTACCATAAGTATAATGGTATAAAAAACACTAATGATAGACTAGGTGCTAGAATATATGCAGTAGGGCTGTCACTATCGATTATATTAATACCAATTAATCTGATGATTCATCAAGTAATCATAGAAATATAATATAATATAATATAATATAATATAATATAATATAATATAATATAATATAATATAATATAATATAAAAGCACAAGGCAGGAATCAACCAACCTCTGCAGGGTGCACACTCAGTGACACATACGGTGAGTTTAAGCACACTAGTTCATTTAAGTTGCATGTTTTTTGGACAGCGGTAGGAAACCGGAGGATCTGCAGAAAAGCCACCACGCAGGGTGAACATTCAAACTCCACATACACAAAGTGGCGGTGAGCAGCAACACCATGACCTACCGCGCCATTCTGCTGCCGTGACAGGCCTGCACGGTGTGATGGTAATATCAACATGGCATTTCATGCACATGCAATATTTCAAGGACTGCAATAGACTGCACTTGGCACCAGGACACCCTAGGCCACAGTTCAGTGATCGACTTTGTGGTCATGTCATCGGACTTGTGACCGCATGTACTGGACACTCGGGTGAGGAGAGGGGCAGAGCTGTCAAACGATCACCACCTCGTGGTGGGTTGGCTCCGCTGGTGGGGGAGGAAGCCGGTCAGACCCAAGCGTATAGTGAGGGTCTGCTTGGAATGTCTGGTGGAATCCCCTATCAGAAGGAGCTTCAACTCTTACCTCCGGCATAATTTCTCCCATGTGCCGTGGGAGGCGGGGGACATCGAGTCCGAATGGGCCATGTTCCGCGGCTCCATTGTGGAGGCGGCTGACCGGAGCTGTGGCCGTAAGGTGGTCGGTGCCAGTCGCGGTGGCAATCCCCGAACCCGCTGGTGGACACCGGCGGTGAGGGAGGCCGTCAAGCTGTAGAAGGAGTCCCATCAGGCCTTTTTAGCCTGTGGGACTCCAGAGGCAGCCGATGAGTACCAGCGGGCCAAGCGGAACGTGGCTTTGGTGGTCGCTGAGGCAAAAACTTGGGTATGGGAGGAGTTTGGCGAGGCGATGGAGAACGACTTCCGGACGGCTTTGAGGAGATTCTGGTCCATCATGGGAAAGCTGAAGATCGGGTAGAACAGCTGTCTTCTTTCTTCCCCGGCTTTCTTCTGCTTCCTCTTGGTCTCATTTGACCACATCACATTCTTTCAAGCCTCATTGGAATTATTCAGGTGTTCACTGGCATACTTTAAATGGGTCTGAACATGGGCCCTCATGAACAGGGGTACTTTGCAAGCACTGCAGGATTTAAAATTGTACTGTAATGGCATGATGTGTTACTGAGGGTTTTCTTGTTGACTGTGGTCCCTGCTCCTTTGAGATCATTAACGAGCTTCTCCTGTGTAGTTCTGCGGTTAGCCCTCACCGTTCTTATGATCATTGATGCCACATGAGATGAGATCTTCCTTGGGGCCCCAGACCGAGGGTAATTGACAGTTATTTTGTGAATAATTGCAAGAACAGTTGTCACCTTCTCACCAAGCTGCTTGCTGATGGTCATGTAGCCCATTCCATATTTGTGAAGGTCAACAGTCTTGTCTCTGATGTCCCTACACAGCTCTTTGTTATGTCCCATGGTGAAGATGTAGGCAGGATAGTGACCCAAGAAAACATCAAAGTAATGCCATTAAATGACAATGCTGGCGTGGTATCTGTTAATACTTAATTGAGTACTACGTAACACTACGTGTTAGTGCACATGTACTTGACCTAATTTCTTGCTGGCTTGTAGGGGATCAAATAATTATTTCCCTAGATAAATGACAAATTGATTTGTACCTGTTACATAATGATTTTTTTCTTGTTTGTTTTGTTGAAAATCTATCTTCTGGTGTTAAAATAAACCTACCAGTGAAATGACAGACTTCTCATTTTTTTAATAAATGGGTCTAGTTAGTAATTCAACAGGGGGTCAAATAATTATTTCCCTCACTGTATCAACCTTGGTATTAGATCAGATCAGATCACAAAGAAAATCAGCAGCATCACCCATCCTTACTTACTGATCTGTACAGCCTGTGCAATCAGTTTTCTACAGATCTGGTTCATGTTCTGCGGACATGTACACGTGTGTGCCCAGTCTGCATAATCTACCCGGATTGCACATAGACAGACAGACGGACAGAGACATGCACGCACAGACACATATACAGACACAATTGAACAGGTTCTAAAAATAAATATATTATAAAAATGGACAATAACAAAAATATAAGAGTACAAGAATTAAATAATACAGACTAATGATCCAACAGTAAATTATTAGAAAAAGAAATAAAAGTCCCGGGACTTTTACATGCATTTCTTGTTTCTCTGTTCTCTGTGCAAAACAACCAATCTGCTGGCTTGCCCTTCCAGTCTATCTTTTTGGAGAATTTCTTTGTTGAGGGACTTGGTGTCACACCCGGCTCCGTTCGATCCTCGTGTGCCACGCCCACCTCATTACCCCGTGTTTTTACCTGATTGTTCTTGCCTGTGCCTTGTTAGTTTGATCTGTCTAGCACAGGAGTGGCCAACCCGCGGCTCCCGAGCCGCATGCAGCTCTTTGCCTGGTTTCATGCGGCTCTTACGTTCATATCGAAGTTTGTGTTTGTGTTTTTTTTAATGTGCGTGTTCGCTTCGCTTGAGTTCAATACGGTATTTTCGTCAAATGCGCATGTGCGTGAGATGAA
>JAODLC010001141.1:0-10275 GCA_026781145.1 Hippopotamyrus pictus | reverse complement strand
GTGAAGGCCGCTCACGTTCTCTGTCTGCTCCCTCTATCTGTCTCAATTTGGTCACCCTGCCCTGCCGGCGCCAGTCAGTTCTTGTTTTGATTAGTTATAACCTTATAAAATCATTCTCTCAATTTTAACCTTATAGAATTATCCCCACAATGGTAGCTCTCCAGGACCGGAGTTGGAGACCCCTGCTCTAAATAGATACAAATACAAACATCTATAACGTTTCTATATACTGTAAATTAGAAAGAGCAAAAGAGAGAGCAAGAGTGAACATGTTGATCATGAAAATTGTCAAGGACAAATATGTATTTCGAACACCACGCCCATTTTCAGCACTATGAACCTGAGCATCTATACAGTATATGCTTGTGTAAATGCAATTTAGTGGCATGACATGCCCCTGTGATATAACATTGTGAACATGTGTTTCTCTTTGTTTTAAGTGATTCTTATCTGAGAAAATGTAATTTCATTTATTTTCAGTTGAAGGCCAATTTTATTGTTACCACTGACAGTGTGTGATTGGTCTTATTCTTTACTACATACCTAAAAGAAGTTTAAAATGATTCGACTGATGACTAATGCATGGTGCGACAGCATCAAAGCGAGTGAGAGACTTGCAACTCTCAGTGATGAATGTACGAACTTCTCAGATGAGAAATGCTAATTTGTGTGGGAGACTGTTTTACTGTTTTGAGAACTGCATTTAGAGTGTTCATCATTTACAGAGCCTTCACCGTCTACGAACACCCATGTTTTTTGTTTTTTTTTTAAGAGCACTCAGGAGACACACAGCTAGGGAATTGTGAGGAGCAATTTGCTGAATTTGGCAGAAAGTGTATTGGGTTAGTATTGTGGATTGCACAAATAATGTAACACCTACCCCAGCGGTCCCAGCTGAGGTTGGGAACTTTTGGTGGCCTGGTGGAGTGCCATTCCCCTCAAAGAATAAGGCCAACAACACTGGCCATCCTTGACCCAAAGGGTTGGGACCAACTCAACGTCATGGGTTTGCAAAAATTCTACAACCTTAAACATCTGAACAAGAACATGGTTATGAAGGTTATAAAGATGCAAAACACATATATGTAAACTGTCACGCCTGGCTCGTCCGATCCTCCTGTCCGCCTCCCTCGTTACCTCGTGTTACTTCCTGATTGTGATCACCTGTTGCCTGTTATTTTCAGCTTGTCCTGTGTATTTAGTTTGCGTCTAAGTCCGTTTTCCCCAGATCCGTCATTAATGTTCGTCCTGTGCTCTTCCCTGCCTACTTTAATAAAACCCTGTTTACCCGTATTCACGGCTTCCTTACTCTGCTTCTCCGCTCCCTGCTCATTCGCTCGTGCAGGTTGCAACAGAATGACAAATCTTGCAAAGAAGACACCTAACCTCACTGAAGAGGAATACCTCATCCTGGTTGACGAGGTGCTTTATTGGCTATGGCAGCCCGAGGTAAAAGAAGATCCCATGGCTCGAACTTTAGCCAACCGAAGCAGGGACATTTTAGAGGAGATGTCCCTGCCCGGTGACGCATAATTAGCGGACGAGGTTCGAAAAATCCTTCGGCGGCTTAGAGAAAGGCCGGCTGAGGCGATGATGCGGCAGGTGGACGAGGACGGCGGACTACACTATGGTGAGCAGTCTGGGTTTCCCGGAATCCCCAGGAGCTCACTGAAAGCAGGGCGAAAGCAGCACCACAGGAAGCAGGAAGATGTCCCGAGGATCTTCCTGGGTGCCACCCAGATCTCCGCCGTTTCCCCTGAACCCAGCGGTGATCAGCCTTAAAGGGGTCAGGTCAGTTGGGGAAGCCATCCCGTGGGTCCCCAGAATCCCCAGGAAGATGGCGCCCGCGGCCTGGGTGCAGTCCCTTGCTCCACCTCCCTTAGTTCCTAATCTGCCTGTTCTGCCCGTCGTTTCTGTCCTGCCTGTCCCGCCGGCTACCACGCCGCCCAGAGAGGCTGCGGCGCCCCCTGCTGGCCTGGAGTTGGTGGCTGCTGCTACAGCGTCCCCTCCTGGCCCAGAGTTGACGGTCCCTGCAGCAGCTCTGCCTGTGCCCGCGGTCCCGGTGGCGCTTGCCGCTCCGCCCAATGCTCTGTCCGAGCCTCCGCTGCCAGCCGCACCGCACAAGCTCCCTGCTGCGGCTGCACCTGCCGCCTATCCTGTCTGTATCGCCGGCTCCACCTGTCCTGCCTGTCTCAGTGGTTGACGCTCCGGTGCCACCTCTGCCTACAGCTACGCCCGAGGTCCCGGCACCGGCTCCGCCTGCAGCTATGCCCGCTGTCCCGGCTGTGCCCGCAGCGCCCGAGGCTCCTAGGCCTCCGCCGCTACCCGAAGTCCTGGCTATGCCACCGCCCTTATCTGCTCTGCCGGTCTCTGCTCCGCCCGAGGCTCCTAGGCCTCTGCCTCCTGCTCCTCCTGAGGCTCCAAGGGCTCTGCCCACTGCTGGGCCAGAGGCCCCGGCTCAGCCTAGACCAGAAATCCCTGTCCCCGAGGAGGTCCCGGGCAGTGTTACCATCACTCCTCCTCCCTTGGTGGAAGGAGAGGAGGAGTTCAAATGGGACCCCTCGGGGATCTACCTACTGGGCCCCAGGGACTCCGGTGGTGGACGGACTCCTCCACCATCACCCCAACGTGGTGGAGCCCGACTGGGTCCCCAACTGTCTGTGTCCCGGAAGGGAAGAGGACATAAGCGCAGGGACCAGGTCCCGCCTGCCCTACCTCGTGGCTCGCCCTCGCTCTCCCCGGCTGTGGCTCGGCGGCTGCCTGCGGGTCCTTCGGCTCTGGTCTGACCGTCGCCTGCGGGTCCCTCTCCAAGGACTCGTCATCCCCTACGTTCCCTCCTCCAACTCCTTGTTAGCCGCCTCCGGATTCCCCTGCTTCGGCTCATCGGACAGACATTCGGCTCATCGGTGTCGGATGGTGCCTTCCCCGGCTCTGACTGCCCCATCGCCTCCTGCAGCTTCCCCCTCCTTCTCACCTGCACCGGCGTCCCCTCCTGCTTCCTCCTTGCCTCCTTCGTTGGTCCCTTTGTCTGCCTCCTCGTCCCCTGTGTGGTCCCCTCCAGCTTCATCCTCCCCTTCGCCCGTGGCCCTTGCAGCTGCCTTCCCTTGCCCGCCAGGGTTCTCTCGGGCTCCCCTTGTTCCTCCGCCCTTCTGCCTCCTGTTTTTGTCCCTCCTGTGTCTGCTCCTCATCCTCCTGTTTCGCCTTCGTTCACTCCTGGTCCTTTTGTTCCACCTGTTGATGTTCCCCATGTGTCTCCCTTCGTCATCTGCCTGTCTGCGTTTCCTGTTCTGTGTCAGGTTCTGTCCTGGTTGTTGCCCTTGTGCCTGTTTTGTATGTCTGTCCTGTTCCCGGTCCCTCATTGATGTTTTTGCTTTTGTTTTTCAGGTCCTGTGTCCCTGGTCTTGTCTCGTCCATCGCCTCCCCTGAGGTGTGCCCGGAGTGCGTGCCTTTGGGGGGCGGGGGGGTTCTGTCATGCCTGGCTCGTCTGATCCTCCTGTGTGCCACGCCCCCCTCGTTACCTCGCGTTACTTCCTGATTGTGATCACCTGTTGCCTGTTATTTTCGGCTTGTCCTGTGTATTTTGTTCGTGTCTAAGTCCGTTTTCCCCAGATCTGTCATTAATGTTCGTCCTGTGCTGCTCCCTGTCTACTTTAATAAAACCCTGTTTACCCGTATTCACGGCTTCCTTAGTCTCTGCTCCCTGCTCATTTGCTCGTGCTAGTTACAACATAAACATTTAGATTAGGGCTGTCAAAATTAATGGGTTAACAAGCATTAATCCATCATTATGATTAATCTGATTAAAAATTTTAAAGCAATTAACCCATCTGCAGTGAAAAATGACTCAAAATTCCTGAAATATCTCTGTCAACCCATTTCGGGCAGTTTTGGTGCGTTCCTTTTGCCCTGGGAATTCGTACGTATTCCGAGTCGGATTCCGAGTTTTGAAGTGATGGCATGCGCGCTCTCGTTTCTCGGAGATCTCGGAGCAGCACAGATCGAGATCCCGAGTTCAGAATCCAAGCTGGCTGCGCCTTCTATCAACAGAAGGGAAAGTTTTATACTGTTTAAGCACTACTCATTTGTGGCTCATTAAATCGTTTGCACACACCATACCGTCAAACTTATCTGTGGACGTGTTGCTACGGAGTTTTATACGTAAAGCATATACATAAAATGTGTTATCAAGTGATATTGCTAACAATGGCAATTAACCGGGCTAGAATTGGATTTCATGATTAGTCGGATTATTTGTCAGATTTACGGTAGTTCGGGCTAATTGTAAGTGAACGAAAATAAAGACCATTTAAACTGAGGTACCTTAAATCCAACAAGTTGTCCAGCTAAGCAAAAAATCTTGTTTTTTGATATGGGTCCATGGTATTGCACTTCTGTGGTAGATGGAATGCATCCGATTCGTGTTCAAGATGTTCAATAAACATGTTAAGTGCATATATATTCACTTTTTTCTTGAGTCTGTTTGCTCATACAAAATGAAATGTGATTAATATAGATTAAAAATGAATGATATTTAATTGTGATTAATCGAAATTAATCCACTGCAACCCTGTGATTAATTTGATTAAAAAAAATTATCGTTTGACAGCACTAATTTAGATATATATGATTTAAAATGTCTTGACATTATGTGTTATGATTTGGCATTACTCTCTGAATATTGACTGTCACCAAAGTCTTGCTTTTGTTCTGTAATGGCATACAAGCATAGGAACACACCTTGCCATGAAGTTTTAAAGAGTAGTTCCAACTATTTTGCCCATTACATGCTATTTTGAACTTATTATGACCAAACAAAGATCTTGAAAGTCATTTTTGGCAATTCCACCATTTAGGACAAAGTTATGAAATCACTTACCAGGTCAGCAGGCCTTTGAATGGACTCCTATTCAAACTAATTTATTTTAAGCAAATACACAAAATCTAACACTAAAACTGCATTTGTAGGTAGGTTAGAATATTACATACCACACAATGGCAAAACAAATGTGTAGGGGTGCTTTCAGAGACCATTTGCCATTCAGTCACATGGGGGTCCATTCAAGGGCATTCCAAACTGATAAATGCCCACCTAACCTTCTCCTGAAAGGTGAAATTACTAAAATGCCCTACCACTGCTTGTTCTTAGTAAATTCAAAATAGCATGCACAGTCCAATAGTATTGTAACAGCAAGGTCAATTTATTTTTGTGACATTACATAGACATTTGTGTGTGAGATCATTAATGTCATGACAGAACACCTGGATGGGTTTGGAAACCTTTTAATAGGGCGAGACAAAATTGGGTCCAGTAGACAGGCAGGGTCGGAGCCAGAGATCAGTCCGAGACAGGTAACCAAAGCCAAAGGGGTATTCAGAAGAGAGGTCTTGAAGACGGGCGAAGTGTAGTCGGAGAACCGGGAGATCTGTCCGATGACGTGGACGACACACACGAGGAGGAGCCACAAGGGATGATCAGGGCTGGTCAGGAGGGAGGTGAGAAGGAGAAGGAGGCGCGGGCAGAGGGAGTAGGGAGAATCGGGCGGAGTGGAGCTGCAACAGAGACAGGGGTCAGAAGTGCTCAGATATGTCATACTAAACAATACCTCGCACGGAGCGATCTCCGTGCGGAGTTTAAATAGCCGTGCCATCCGCCGTCATGACAATTAAGTAGCCCTGGATATCTATTCTCAGTTTAGGCTTTGGCTGTCACCTGGGAAGACTGCATTTGTAGTTAAGAAGGGTAGACCAACATGAAGGCCAGAGAGCTGTCTATGGGAAAAAAGCGTGTCATTCTGAAGCTTAGAATAGATGAAAATTCCTCAGAGGTATTTCAAAGACATTGGGCATAGCCAGTAGCACAATTTGGAATGTCCTGAAAAGGAAGGAAACCATTGGTGTATTGAGCAACAGGCATCAAACCAGTCGTCCAAGGAAAACTGATGACAGACAAATGGTGAGAACATTAAAGAAAAAGCCCAAAACAACAGTATGCAACAGCATGAACAACCTCCAGGGGTGGAAATATCAGTCCACTGGTTGAAGTAGACTTAAAGAACAACAAAACAGAGGCCATACTGCAAGGTGCAAACCACTCATCAGCAGTGAAAATTATCATTTGGACTTTTGAAGTTCTGGAACAAAGTTTTATGGATGGACAAGACAAACATTTCCCCCTACTAAACCGATGGAAAGGTTAAAAGTATGGATATAAATACCAGGGAATAAAAGCTCTGATCTCCCTTCTGATATTCATCTTTTGATCTCACACACAAATGTCTTCATTGCACAGCTAAAAACAAATTAATTGACCATGCTGTTCCAATAATTTTGGATGGGACTGACATGTGTGGAATTTCCCCCAAAAAAACTAGTCAAGTTGGCTTTGGTTGTGAGCAATAAAAAATGAAGATTGATTAGATAGACAGACAGACAGACAGACAGATAGACAGATCGATAAACTTTATTAATCCCTTGGGAAGGTTCCTCCCAGAAATTCGGTTTCCAGCAGCAACAAAACACCGGCGTGAAAGCACAGTTACACAATAATAAAGTGATCAGTTAGAAAGTGATAAAGACTAACAAATAGTGGTGGGATGACAGTGATAATAAAGGATTTTTGCACAGGTCAGTTAGTAAAATGTCCTTCTGTCCCCCTTCCTGCTCCCCTTCCTGCCCCGCAGTGAGGAATTGAACAGTCTGATGGCGTGTGGGACAAAGGAATTTTTAAGTCTGTTAGTCCTGGATTTGAGGAGAAGCATCCTGTCACTGAACATACTCCTCTGGTTGTTTATGACACTCTGCAGAGGGTGCCTGACATTATCCATAATGGCCAGCAGTTTGTTCAAAGTCCTTTTCTCTGCCACTGTCTCCAGAGTGTCCAGCTTCATGCCGACAACAGAGCCAGCCCTCCTGATCAGTTTTCCAAAACTGGATGAGTCCTTTTTTGCTGTGCTGCTCCCCCAGCAGACCACACCAAAAAAAAGGATGCTGGCCACCACAGACAGATAAGACATCCACAGGAGCTTCCTGCACATGTTAAAGGACCACTGCTTCCTCAAGAAGTACAGCCTGCTTTGGCCCGTTTTGTACAGGTGTTGGGTGTTGTATGTCCAGTCCAGTTTATTGTCCACCCACAGCCCGAGGTACTTGTAGTTGTGGACCACCTCCACCTCCTTTCCCCTAATCTGAACTGGTCGTAGACTAAGTCTGGACCTCCCAAAATCTATAACCATTTCCTTGGTTTTTGAGATGTTGAGCGTGTGTCAAAGTGTACATGCAAGTACATTTGTGTTCATGTTTGTTATTGTGTGCATGTGAATGTGTTTGTGTGTCAGTGTGTGCATGCAGGTACGTTTCCGTGTGTCAGTGTGCATGTGAATGTGTTTCCGTGTGTCTAAGTGTGTTGTGTGTCAGAATGTACATGCAAGTGAATGTCATGCATGTGTGTCTGAGGGCGCATGTGAGTGTATTTCTGTGTCAGTGTGCTACAGAGTTTTTACCTAAAGAACAGTTTGATACACTGAATGTCAATGAACATTTAAAACAGTTGTTTTTAACAAAGGTATAGAGGAGTAAACATCATATAATACATATTTTACTGTGATCACTGTCTCTGTAATATATTTAATGAAAGAGCTTGATTTTCAGTTTTTGGACTTTTGGGGAAAGTTTGTCTCCATCTAGGTTCTTGAGTATTTTCTGAAAAACTTCAAATGTGCATTTGAGTTCTTGGGGAAAATTCAAGTTGAGTGCATAGATTATCCCAAATAACATAACAAATCCATAGGTGATACATTGCATGTCTCTGAATACCTTAACTCCCTCAATAACAGTCCCAACATGTTGAGGTATCAATAACCAGTTAAAAATTGTAAGCAGTCCTAAAATATATGTATATAAGGTTTGCCATTAACAGTTCTCTTACCCTTACTGTATCGATAAAACATTAACAATATGCTAATGAGATTGAAGACAGTAAGGAAGGATTTTATACCCACCTGGAAGTCCTGAATGAGGGTACTGCTGTCTTCACAAAGGTACACACTAAGGTTCTGCAGCACAGTCCATTTTTACATTTATGTCTTCACTCTGACAAGAGAAACAGAGGAAAAAAGTTCAGATGAATGACCTATTTAGTCCAACTACAGCTTAACTATACTTAATATTGCTTTCCTGAGTATTTAAATCTCACACCATTGTAGTTAGTGTGATAATTAGTCTGATCTTCTGCCCTGGAGACCCACCTTTACCACTGAAGATGGCTACCAGCTTGTCAGTAAACTTGCCCAACTGGAATATGAACAGTGATTGTAGAGGTACCATCATTATTCTTGTAAACTCAGCATTCACCTACACAAACACACACAAAGACAGAACACTGAAAAATGGAATAGTCAGTTCAATGGAAAATAACTTATAAAATCAAAATACACTTACTTTATCTTCTTGGAAAAGTACTGACCATCGATTGTGGAATTCTTCAACCACTGGCATGTCCTTCATCTCTTGGTGTCTATATGAGAATGTGCGTTCCATCTTGTCTCTGATGACAGCTTTGTTTTCCTTTTTCTTCACTTCCATCAGAAGTGCAATCCTCTCTTGTTCCAAGCTTTCCACAGTCTCTCCACTGGGTTGGCAAGGAAGAAAATTGACCTCTGCCTTATGGGGCTTTTTTATATTGGCAGCAGCTTTGCATTGACCTGCTCATTTCTGTTTCAATGTGTTGACCATAACCTCTGGGTGCCCTAGATTACGTTTGGTACAGAAGTTGAGCATCTTCACTTTAAGGTAGTGCTTCCATCCTTCATATCCAGTTCGGGTTCCCCTCTCACTCAAACAGGGATGGGCTTTTACAAGTGCTTCAGCTGCCTTTTCAAGTTGTTCGTTACTGGCATACGTAGTGTACTTAATTATTTCTTCAACCGTGCCCTCCAAAATATTCGACCTAAGTTTTGAAGTTGGATTACGGAGGGTCCCACTCACTTTATACTCGATAACTGCCCTTTCAAGCTGCAATACTGCAACATAAGAAAAACAGGGTACAACAAAAACATCAGGCCATGAGGAACGCCTTGACTCTGTGGATATATGCAAAATACCAGTATCACTGCTATTGCTGGAGTCATCAGCATTTGCTGAGGAGCACTTACTGAAGAAACTTTGCCTTTCTGTAGAACACTCTATAGGAGTGCAGAAGCTGTTGTCAGAGCTGGCACTAACTGAAGACAGATTGTCGTTGGAAGTATGCTCATTTGGAAGAAAAACCACTTTAACAATACTTTTGTTTTCAATATCAGCAGTGGACAAAAGGTTCATAAATTCATTCCCAAAATCAGCATCTTGGTACTGAAGGCGCAATTGTTCATGTGTATCAAAAGTTACTTTTCAGTATGAAGTTCATCTACTGTCTTCGGAATCCCAGTCTCAAGAACAAGCTTTCTGGCATTATGTTCATCACCAACAAGAATCCTCAGGACAGATCGAGAAGCCATGATTATCGAGATACTCTGGTTAGGAGGTAAGAAAAACAGACTCAATCACATATTTTGACAGGGGATAAATGTCCATTAACTCTGCAAATCTTATTAGTGCAACCTCTCTGCTAGGTGACGGACATAGCTTATAAGCACCAAAATGGTCTCAATATCATCCAATCAAAACATTAACAACAAAGCTTAGCTTTTCTTCAACAATACACAGTTGTGTAATCTCTGCAAATTCAGGGAAGCCCCCAACAGATCCATGTACAACTATTATTCCAACACCATAGTTAATGCCTTTGTACATCACT
Source organism: Hippopotamyrus pictus (assembly GCA_026781145.1). Lineage (NCBI taxonomy): Eukaryota > Metazoa > Chordata > Actinopteri > Osteoglossiformes > Mormyridae > Hippopotamyrus > Hippopotamyrus pictus. The sequence continues at coordinate 485 of JAODLC010001141.1, read as the reverse complement.
TTTTTTGCAACAAAAACCTCATTAACATTCTGGTGGTGCTGTTTTAGACTTGTCTGAACTTCTGGATGTAGAATTTACACATGCACTGATGACACTGCTGTTACTTGTACATCAGTTTTCTTGGAGGATGAAGTGTGCATATAATATATGTATAATATATCTGATGCTTGACAGCAAGAGATAATGCAATGTTCTTGAAACAGCTAGTATCAAAGATAGGCGCGCTGAAACTCCAAAATATAAGAAAAATACTTAGGGTGCGAGTTAATGATATCAAAATGCCAAAAAAAAAGGAACCGCACTCACAGAAAACTTCTCATGCTACTAAATTTGTTGCACCATGTCACACATGATCGGCATTAAGCCGTTATCAATGTGTAAAAAATACCAAACCACACTGGTTTTATTAAGGCAACAGGAAACAGGTGATAACGTGACGTCATAATTGACAACCCCCAAGAATGCACACGTTGTCACACAGACAT
>JAODLC010001140.1:0-10286 GCA_026781145.1 Hippopotamyrus pictus | reverse complement strand
GCGCCCCCCACCGGCGAGCACGAGCCAGGAACCCCACAGCCACAGGCGGCAGCGCAGGCACAGACAGAGCCCGGATCACCCGCGCACCCCGCGGGGGCCCTGCCAGCCCCGGAGAGACCCGCCCCACCAAGAACCAACCGCCCCCCAGCACCAACACCCACGGGGGCGCCACCCTCCCCGCCGCAGCACCCTTGTGGGATAATAATCTAAAGGAAACTTCTTGAACCCCTCTAATGGTTTATGAACCGTCACAATAACGGAAGATCTATCTAAATAATCTAAATAATGACATAAGTGATGCACCAACCACACAACTGCAAAGAGCTCACAGTCAAATGTAGACCATTGATGAGGCTGATAATTCTAGTAAGAAAAAAAACAACTTGACATGTTGCAGCTTTATGTTTGTACATTGTCAGGAGCCGTGTTACAACTACAAATCAGATTAGAAGTACACAGACACGGTTTCTTCCTGTCCAGAAAGCGTGTGAATGGAGCAGCATTTTCATAGTCAGGCGAATGCAGCCAATAATACCCGAAACAAAAGTCAAATGATTTTTAACTGGCTGTAATGGTTTGAGGTGCACAGATCCCATCCATTTGCCGCACTGTGTCTGGCAGTTACGGATTTACAAACTTTAGGTGCGTGCCAAAGCTGCTAGAAATCCGAGCATTCTGAGCACACATATAGAGTTTGTACACAGGTAATCCCGTTTTGTAGTTGTGTATTGAGTTTGTGTTCTTTTAATCTCTACGCTGGTGTATAAAAATTAAAAGTGTGCAAATCTCTGCATGGGTGTATAACACTAAATTACAAGTACACAAACCTATTTTACATAATAATCCCTCCATAAATAACAGGACCTTTGTGAAAACAATCTCTGACCGTGAAATAGGTAGATAATTCACTTATAGCTCAGCAGCAGAATAAATATTTCTTTGCACCTTGAATGTAAAGTTTCCTTTGGATTTCACGTGTTTGTTGCTTGTGGGCGTATACGCAGTTGCCTTGGGCCACTTCTGATTGGTGAGAATGACTGTCACACAAGGAGGAAGGTATGAGTATGTAAACCTATCTGTCACGCCCAGCTAGTACTATCCTCGTGTGTGCCACGCCCCCTCATTAACCCTGTGTGGAATCCCTACGTTTACCAGCTGTTCTACGTTTCCTGCCAGTTAGTCTTGTGTTTCAGTCCACGTTCAAGTCTGTTTCGCCAGTCATGTCATTGACGTTACATGTTCAATGTGCTGTGCATTAGGATAGATTACTAATAAACCCACATTCCTTGATCTCTCGTCTGGCTGTTCCTGCTTCCGCGATTCCCTGGTGTGACAGAATGACATGAGTCTGACAAAAGTTACCCCCCTGACCGAGGATCGCTACCTCAGTTTGGTAGACGAGGTAACTTACTGGCTTGCCCAGCCCGAGGTCAGGGAAGATCCCGAAGCCTGGGCTCTAGCCAGCCTGGAAGAAGATGCGCACCTCGCGGTGGAGGTGTGCGACAATCTCCAACAGTTGCTGCGGAAGGTGGCGGAGTTGGAAATCCGTCAGGTAGCCCGTCAAACTGAGCCACCTTCCGCTTCGCCATCCAAGTCCCCAGAAGCGTCCCTGAAACCACTGCAAACAACCAGCCAAAGAAAGAAGCAGAGAAAGGCAAAGCAGGAAGACGTGCCAGTGATATTCCAGGGGGCTGTCTCAATCTCTGCTTCTACCCCGGTCGTAAATCGAAAGGAGCCCCTCCCATTTTAAATCTGCTGGTATTTACCCTGGATGACCCCATCCCTTCGCCCAAGCGGGCACACGATGCTCAAACCACTGCTTGCTCTTTGTTAAGGATGCCCCTGGCATTTAAAGTCTGTGGAGGATGCTATCCCACGGATCCCCAAGGTCTTTAAAGGGGCAGCGCCCGCTACCTGGGCACAAACCCTGGCTCCAGGTCCTGTGGTTCTGGTGCAGGCAGTTGCTGCAGCCCCCCCCCCCCACCCCGTGGTTCTGGTGCTGGCGGCTGATGCAGCCCCCCCTGTGGTTCCGGTGCTGATGGCTGATGCAGTGCCTGCGGTTCCTGGCCTGCCTGATGTTCTTGACCTGCTTGATGTTCCTGACCTGCCTTAGCCTGATGTTCCTGACCTGCCTTTACATGATGTTCCTGACCTGCCGTTGCCTGATGTTCCTGACCCGCTAGTCCTGGTGGCTGACGCGCCGCCCATGGTTGTGCCTGCGCACGAGGTCCCGGCTCCTCTCACGCACGAGGTCAGGGCTCCACCTGTCTCTGCTCCTATCCCTGAGGAGGTCCCTGACTGTTGGAACATTGCTCCTCCTTCCTGGATGGAAGCTTGAATGGGACCCCTCAGGGATTTCCCTGACTACCCTTGATCCAGGTCCAACACCGCCAGTCCCTGACCCCAGGGAGGTCCAAGACTGCCCAACCCCCTTCGAGGGGTCGTCAACACCATCATCCCGGCAGGGCTGATCCCGGCTTGGCCTCCACCTGCTTGGCGGTCGCCTGGGGTCCCCTGGGCTCCGATTTGGTGGTCGCCTCAGGGTCCCCCTCCGATGGCTCGTGGGCCGCCTGCGGGTTTCCCTGCCTCGGCTCGTCGATCACCTGCGGATCCCCCCTCTACGGCTCATCAGTTGGCTGTCCCTTTGCCGGCCGTGACGACACCATCACCTGCCACAGCTGCTCCTCCCTCCTCACTTGCACCGTAAACCTCATTAACTCTATGGAGAATCCCTACGTTTACCAGTTGTTCTACCGTTCCTGTCAATTAGTCTTGTGTATTTCAGTCTGTATTCAAGTCTTCCCCAGTCGTGTCATTGACATTACATGTTCAATGTGCTGTGCATTAGGATAGATTCCTAATAAACTCAAATTCCTTGATCTCTCGTCTGGCTGTTCCTGCTTCCGCGATTCCCCGGTGTGACACTATTCTCAAGATTGTTGTAAACCCTGGGTCAAATGTGCTGTATAGTGCATATCCTAAGTCTAACCAGAATGGGACTTTTAACAAGAGATGAAACACTTAACATGACAGGGGTACCAGAAAAACAAGACCCAGGACAATAAGGGAACCATGAACTAACCTCAGGACGGGCATAGGGATCTATGACAAACATCAGGATTCAACGAATAAAAGAGAATGAAAAAGGCATAGAAATACACAGGAACTGGCATAACCAGACAGACAGGAACAAAAACCATGGGAAAAAAAGAGGAAAGCTGGGGGAAAACAAGGCAGGAACAATAACCGAACAGGATATCTGGGCAAGAAACTAGGCATATTGGGACGGCAAAGACAAAAGTCCAGGTAATCTGAATGGCTCCAGGACACTGTGACAGCATTATGGCAGTTGGAGCTTCCAGAGTTCAACCATCAGAGGGAAAGAACCTCCTTTACTTGCAGGAGGCAAGGTTCTTGATGGACCTGCTGGGCTGTAAAGTGTCACCTGGATGGCAGGCTCAGAAGGTGTCAGAGAGCTAGCAGGGTCAGAAGAGATTAGGGTGTAGATAGACCCAGAGAAGGAGGACAACAATGGACCTGCAGGATTAAATCCTTTTTAAGTCCTTTTGTCTTTAGGGGGGCGTGTGGCTCAGTGGGCTAAGCCTGTGTTCCTGTAATCACAAGGTTGCTGGTTCAAACCCAGCACGTCTGCAGGTCCTTGAGCAAGGCCCTTAACCCCCAGCTCCCTGGGCACCCCAACAAGTGGCTGCCCTTTGCAAAGAGCAAGTTGAGAGAGGCATAAAAGCAATTTCCCCACGGGGATCAATAAAGTGTCAATTATTATTATTATTATAAAACCCAGATGGGTACCAGGGTATGAATAGAGGTAGAAGGGTACCCCAGCCATCTCCCCCTGGACTGTAGCTGAGGAGTGGTCCATTTCCTGGCATACCTGGGTTCATGTGATAAGCCCGAATAGCATGTCCCTGTCTTCCTCTATGGGAGGTACTCGGCCTGCCATACTTTTGGGATCCTGCTGGTCCAGGTGACTGGCCCAGACTTTGTAACTGGAGCAGACCGAGTTCAGGAAGGAAGCAGGACCCAGGGCCAGGGCCAATGGATCCCACTCAAGGTCTCCAGTGAAAAGTCCTCTCTGTTCTCCTGCTCAGGTTCAGCAGCAGTCTGACATTTGAGTGTAGGACCAGTGGTGGCTGGGACGTCTGGTGCAGAGCTGCCAGTGGCCCCCAAAGATGAAGCTATGGGAACATGAGAGGCAGTGGGGCAGACGCAGAAGGAATACCATGAGAGTTAGTGGGTGTCAGCGAGACAGATGTCACCGAAGCTGAGATGGACAGGGTGGCTGCAAGTAAGGTGGGGACCAAATAGTTGGCAGCAGGTGAGGCAGGGACTGATGCAGCAGCCACAGGTAAGACAGAAGCTGATGAGGCAGCCACATGCGAGGCGGGAGCTGAGAAGTTGGCCACAGGCAAGGCAGAGGCCGAGTGGTCAGCCACAGGCTAGGCGATGGATATCTGAGCAATGTCAACAGACACGACGGGGTTCCCCTTGTGGAACCCTGTTTCCTCCCCCTACCAATGGCTGCATCCCAGTGGTTTTTTGGGGTTGACTGTTGCTGTGGGGATGAGATGCCGACAAGGTCAGGGTGTCTTGAGGCCAGTAGGGCGAAGAAGGGACATTAGGATACGAATAAGGCAGAGTTGGAACACCTGAAACCAAGAGACGTACTGCCAGGGCAGGAATAGACGGGATTGCTGGTGACTGCGAAGCAGGAGCTGATGGGACTGCTGGTGACTATGAGACAGGAGCAGGCAGGATTACTGGCAACTGCGAGGCTGACTAGGTTGTAGAAACCTAGAGGAGAAAAAGGGCTTAGCCAGAACAGCAGGGGTGCAGGAAAAAGGATGCTCTTCAGGTTAAGAGCCTGGAACGTGGGTAAGATCAGGGCTTTTTCTGGACCAGAAGCTTGAGGCATGGGCTGAGCAGGCTTCTCTGAGCAGAGCATGGCAGCAGTCTCTCCTAGGTTGACTGTGGCTACGGACACCTCTGGGTTGGGTGCAGTAACAGACACCTCTGGATTAGGCACTGTACAGAAAATGCCTCATCTAACAAACGAGGAATACCTCAGCCTGACAGACAAGGTTATTTACTAGCTGACACAGCCCGAGGTTCAGGAGGACCCCATGACTCACGCCCTGGCTGCAAGGTCAAGGGAAGTATTGGAGGCGATTTCTACATCCAAAGACCTGCACCTCACTGAGGAGGTGCAGCAAAACCTGCTGCAGCTGCTGAGCAGGGTGGTCGAGGCGATGCTCAGGCAGGTGGCCCTGGATTGTGGACTACCTCCTGCCTCACCGGCAGAACAGCCTGGTTGAAGTGGAAGAATCACGGAGGGGCGGATACCTCTTGGGACCTGGACGTGAATCCCGCTTACTTCCCTGTGGTTCCTAGTGGGGTTTACTCTCACGGTACTCAACCCAACTGTGTTTGTCATGCTTGGGTTGCAACCCTCCACCTCTATAAAGTAGGCTCCCAAAATGCCTGGTCTCACTCCCCCTCTTCCTCACGTCCGTCCCAGATGCGCACTTCTCAATGTGCTCTGTTTCCTTAGCTCCAGATTCCAAGAATCCAGTCTCCAACACTCCTTGAGTTGTCAGAGGAGGAGGAGCTGGAGTGGGATCCATTAGGGCTCACCCTGAGACCTTCCCCAGAGATGCCCTCTGGAGATCCACGCCATGATGGCAGATCCTGGCCAGGACCCCATCTCTTGGTGTCCCGCAGAGGGAGACGACACCTGCACTTGGGTTCACCTTCAGTCCCCCTTGCTTTAGCTCAGTGGTTGCATTCAGTTCCCCGAACTCCTGCTGGACGGTCGCCCTTTGGTTCCCCCATATTAAGTACAGCTTGAAGGAAAAACACAAAGCATTTCTGATTATGATCTTACCACCTTAGCTGACTCCTTAAACTTCTTCTATACATGGTTCGACAACCAGGACTACTCTGCTGTGTGAGGAGCTGCTCAATGCCCTTCCCTCTGATGAGCCTACACACCATCCCCTTACTGTAGAAGACATGAGGCAGCAGCTGAGCAAATGCAAAGCTTGCAAGGCAGCAGGTCTGATGGTATACCAGCTGAAGTACTGAAGCTATGTGCCACAGAACTAGCTCCCATCCTCCATTCCACCTTCTGGGACTCATATAGATTAGCAACCATTCCTACAATTTGGAAAACATCTACCATGTTTTTACCGAGGTTCGGTTGAGGCAAGTGGAATTTTGCAAAGGTATATGTCCCAGTTTACCAAAAGCCTCCCCCCCAGCCTCTGTTCCCAGTATTGCATCTGTACATTTTGACTGCAGCCAGTCTTCCATTCCATCCTCTGATGTCAGTAAATACATAGTCCTAGTGCCCAATTTTAGAGAAAGTGAGGTAGATTCATACTTTTAGCTTTTAAATGTCTTGCTCTTGCTCCAGACTAGCTGAGGGTTGTTTAAATTAGAGAGTGGGGGAGGCAGAGAGGTTAGTTAAGAATGTAGGTGGGGGGAGACAGAAAGCCCCAAATTATAATGAAAGTGGGCACTGTAAAAGGCCTACCCTTTGCTGTCTGTATTTAAATGTTAGGAGTATTGGAATCAAAATTCCTGATTCCTGGTTTTTTATTTCATCAGCTATATGACATTGTAGGATCTGACGTGTGGGTATTGGCAGGTAGAGGTGGCGGAGACTGACAAACATAAAACAGCTTTTAGCACACGCATGGGTTTATTTGAGGCCAACCATACGCCTTTTGGCCTTCAGAATGCACCTTCCACTTTTCAAAGATTGATGACCTGCTGTTTTGGTGACATGAACTTTGAGAGTTTGCTTATTTACTTATACAACATTATAATTTTCTCCAAAACATTTGAGGAGCATCTCAGGCGGTTGCAGTTGGTGTTTGACAGGTTACGGGAGCATGGGCTCAAGCTGAAGCCTCAAAAGTGTCACTTACTCAGGAAGAAAGTGAGGTACCTAGGCCATGTAGTTTCCGCCGAGGGCATCTGTACTGACCCAGAAAAGATTAGTAAGGTGGCAAGTTGGAAAAGGCCAGCCAACCGATGAGAGGTGTTGCAATTTCTAGGTTTTGCAGGATACTATCGGTGGTTCATTGAAGGGTATGCATCTATTACGGCTCCACTCTACCGGCTGACCACTGGGGACCCAAGTAAAAGGTATAGAGAGCAACACCTTCCAGACTTTGAAAGTTAACCTCACCACGACCTCAGTGCTTGGCTATGCGGACTACAACCTATCCTTTGTGCTACAAATTGACGTGTCACTGGGGGGTCTTGGCGCAGTGCTAGCTCAACTACAGGGTGGTGAAGAACATGTCATTGCATATGCTAGCCAGGGTCTGAGCCCTGCTGAAATGCATTACCCTACACATAAATTGGAGTTTCTGGCCCTTAAATGGGCAGTCACCGAAAAGTTCTATGATTACCTGTACAGACACAGTTTCTCAGTCCAAACGGACAACAACCGGTTAAAATATGTGATGAGAATGGCCTTGGGTGTCCCAGCTCTCAATGTTTGATTTTGACATCCGTTACAGGCGGGAGGGTGTAATACCAATGCTGATGCCCTTTCGCGTATGTCGTCTAAGGATGTCTCAGAAGCTCTACTGCCACATCAAGTCACTCTTCCTTCATGGACACAGAGAGCCATGGGACAGGAAAACCTTGGTGAGGCCTCGGAATGTGCAGATGTCCATCTGGCGGAACTCAGGATGGAGGTTTCCTGTACTCCGGCAGTAAGACATGACCAGTTTCGTGGAGTTGGAAGTGATGCCCTCCCAGCAATCTCAAAGCATGAGCTGAGGGTGAGCCAGAAGAATGACCCTGCCATTGGGCGCCTGCTATATTATATATCTAGGAACGCCAAACCTTGGCAAGCAGGGTGAGGTCAAGGGAGTAAGCGGGAGTGGCTGCTCTTGAAGGAATGGAACAAGCTGGTCGTGAAGAATGACATTTTGTATCGGCAGATGAAGGACAACCAGCGAGGTTCCAATGAGCAACTAGTGTTGCCTGAGAAATTTCATAACCATGTAAAGTCTGCCCTTCATGATGATTCAGGACATTTTGGCGTGGAACGCACACTGGCACTGGTCAGGGAAAGGTTTTACTGGTCCCGTATGTTCTCAGACGTCAAGGCCTGGTGCGACTAATGTGAAAGGTGCTGCTTGAGAAAAACGCCTACAGCTGGCCTTCGGGCTCCACTTGTTAGCATCAACCCCAGTGCAACACCCACCCTCAGTGGAACGGTACTACAGAACGGTTTAACCGTACCCTGATGAATATGTTGGGTACGTTGCCCCCACATCTGAAGTCCAACTGGCATGAGCATATTGATGCATTGACCCATGCTTATAATTGCACGCGCCATGACTCTACTGGCTACACGCCTTATTTCTTGATGTTTAGCAGGCACCCTCGTTTGCCCATTGACCTTGTTTTCGGGCTGTCAGCGGAGATTGAGCCCTGCGAACATGCTGACTATGCTAAAATGTTGCAGGACAGTCTCACTCATGCTTGTGAGCAGGCCAGACTGTTTTCCTGCCATTCTAAGGGCCTGCAGAAGAAATACTATGATTTGAAGGCAAGAGCGCGGCAGTTCACTCCAGGTGACCGTGTTTTAGTCAAAGTTTGCCACACGGAAGCTAGGCAGAAGCTGGGTGACTGCTGGGAGCCTCAGCCTTACCTGGTCATTAAGAAACAGCCTGGAATACCAGTATATGTGGTCCGTTCTGAGGATGGCGAGAAAGAGTGGGTGATTCATTAGAATCTCATGACCCAATGTATGTTCCTCCCTTTAGAACGGCAGTGCGTGCTGGGAAGGGGATCAGTTGGTGAGGGTGTATGTGATGCTGAGGAGACTGACACAGAGGAAGAGGATGGAAAAGATGTGCTGAGCTTCTCTGGAGGGGAAGAGGAGGGCAGAGTTGAAAGAAGGGGAAGCTATTCTTTTGATTCTTGCACAGATTTGGCAACCATGAGAGTGGGAGAGGCCGTGCACTCCTTGGACGATGGGGAGGATGACTGTACACCACTTGATGCTTTTGTGGAACAACAGGACATGTCACACCAGCTCTCCACAGAGGTCTCAAAGTTCGATCACAATAGAGGTGCCCCCCGCCGGAATCCCACAAGGAACAGGTGACCTCCATCCAAACCGGTTTATGCCATACATGTGGCAGATTTGAAGACCAATCAAAAGAAGGTTGAGAGGGGATGGAGAATTTGGGACCTAGCCAGAGCAAGAAAAAAAGCCATACACACAGAACTACCACATACAGTCACTCACACAGCCCATCCAACGACCAAAGGGTACTCGGGCACTCAGGTCAAGATAGTCTCTAGGTTGTTTTTGCAGATGGCAAGGATGCCATCATGTAAAGTGGGGAAGGATGTACTGTAGGGTGTAGTTCCACTCCCCAGATGCTAGATGGTATCTATCATCTAATTGTAATTGCTGGTTATGCAGTGCTCCTTGCTGAGTGTTCATGTGTTCTGCACAAGGTAAGGAGTGGTTCTTTTCAGTTAGTGAAAATGTGATATTGTCTTAAGTCTTCCTTTGAAATTGTGTTCCCAAGATGTTTTACAGTATAAGGCAGTAGCATTGTGCCGTATAACGTATTATTCATTATGTTTTATTTACAGTAATTCATTGTTTTAACATCGGCTGTAAGTATCGCACTACGGCTACGGAGCGGCTGTTAGGAAAACTGCTAAAATGTTCTGGTTATTGAGACTTAGTACAGTGTTAATATAAAAGTCTTTTGAATCCGAGTGTAACATCGAAGGAAAGTGATGAGTGTTCATGTCTTCTGCACAAGAAATAAACTGCAGAGGCAGCGAACCAACAAGAAAGCGAACGCTCCCGTGTGTCTGGTCGTCCCTTCGTCTCCAATAAAAAAATACACAACGCAGAGTGGCCAAAAGCGCGCCAAAGAGGGAGGACGCAGTCCGGTGGACAGATAAGCGCATGGGACTAACCGGGTTATAATAACATGATTACATTTGAGGTTAATTCTGATTATGTATCTCCAGAGAGGTTTTTGTATGTCATTGTTCAGAGAATTTTCAGGAGTAGTGTTTGCTACAAAGTTCACATTTATAAATGTTTTTCATGTGTAGTGAAGATTTAAACCAGATAACAGCAAAGTTGGGCTCATACCTACAAAATTAAGCCCTGGTGGGGCCACGGATTCATTGGGGGCTTTTAATATGGCCCATTCACTGAGTTTGACACACCTGGTGCAAACTGTCTGTAAGGGCTTTGTTTGCCAAAA
>JAODLC010001139.1:0-10287 GCA_026781145.1 Hippopotamyrus pictus | reverse complement strand
TCTGGTGGAAGACCATTCCACAGCTGAGGAGCTCTATAGGAGAAAGCTCTGCAGCCTGCCGTAGCTCTTTCTACCCTTGGTACTAACAGATATCCCGCGCCTTGAGAACAAAGCAAGCGTGGAGGGTTGTATGAGGTTAGCAGATCACCAAGGTATTCTGGTGCAAGGCCATTCAGTGCTTTGTAGGTTAATAGCAGTATTTTATAGTCAATCTGAGACTTAACTGGTAGCCAATGAAGGGAGGATAAGACCGGTGTAAAGCAATCAAATTTTGTAGTGTTTGCGAGAACTCTGCCTGCTGTATTCTGTACCAGCTGAAGTTTATTTAAGGATCCAGACGGGCAACCAGAAAGGAGGGCATTACAGTAGTCCAGGGGTGCGTTTCCCAAAAGCTCCCGTTAGCAACTTACGTAGTTGGACTCATTCAGTTGCATGGTTCCAACTATGCAAGCTGCTAATGTAGTTAGCAACTATGCTTTTGGGAAACGTACCCCAGGCTGGAAGTTACAAAGGCATGTATTAATTTTTCTGCATCACGAAGTGAGAGCATCTTACGAAGCTTGGCTATGTTCTGTAGATGATAAAATGCAGTTCTAGTAATACTTCTTATGTGAGCATCAAAACATAGCTCTGAGTCAACTAGAAGAGCAAGATTTCTAACCACCGTATTAGGTTGTGTAGGAAGGCCACCAATATTGAGGTGGTGAAACTTATTTCTTGCAGCCTTGGGACCAATTACCATTTCTGTTTTTTCTGTGTTTAACATAAGGAAATTTTTTGCCATCCAGCACCGGATATCTAATAGACAGTCTTCTAACTGAGATAAGAGTGATGTGTCATCAGGGTTAACAGATATATATAACTGTGTATCATCTTCATAACAATGAAACCAAAAAACACCATGATTTCTAATAATGTTACCAAGAGGTAGCATGTATAAGGTAAACAATAGTGGGCTCAGTACTGATCCCTGTGAGACACCATATTTGACTTTGGTGGCCTTGGATGATTCATTGTTCACATGCGCATACTGATAGCGATCAGTTAAATATGAGCGGAACCAAGAGAGTGCTGTCCCCATAATTCCAACTAGACCTTCTAAGTGGTCCAAGAGGATATTATGGGCCACAGTATCGAATGCTGCCATTAAATACATATACAGCCACGATCAGAAGCCATAAGTAAATCATTCGTTACTTTGACTAGAGCAGTTTCTGTGCTATGGTTTGGTCTAAAGCCAGACTGATATAATTCATTAGTAGTATTTTTTTGTAGGAAAGAAGACAACTGACGAACTACAACCTTTTCCATGATCTTTGAAATATAAGGATGATTTGAGATAGGTCTATAGTTTCCTCAAACACTAGGTTCAAGATTTGGTTTCTTTTGGACGGGTCTAATAATTTTAAAACCATTTTAAAAGGTTAGTAGAGGATTTACAGGAGGAAATTAAGCTCAGAAGTTCTGAGTGCTTTATAGCAGTGGTTCCCAAACTGGGGGGCGCGCCCCCAGAGGTTTTCCAGGGGGTGGGGCGCACCAATGGAATAGCCTCAGGGGCAAAATAATCTCTTCACAGACTGGACAATTAAACAAATAAAGCAGTGCAACATTACAGTAACTAACAATATATAAACCTCTACCTTTCGTTTACTATTAGAGCATTTATTTAAATTTATCTTACCAGGTAAATTAACTGAAAACCAGTTCTCACTGCTTTACGTGATATTCGGGAGAAATAGCGGATAATGCATCAGAACTTCCTGGGATACAAACGTCATACAAACGTCACGTTCTTCAGCCAATAAGTGCAAAGTTGTGTCGTCACGGAGCCAGTTCCAATTTGTTCAGCTGGCTGTGAGGTGCTGTACATCTGTCTTAAGTCGTCTTGCTCTTGCAAGGTTTTTGTACCATGTGACATGGTGACACGTGACAACGTTTTGCAGCGCCGGACAAAAAATCTAACCATATCATAAAAAAACGAGGTTTAAAATTTTCTACATGAAGTGCAGGGAGACTATCAATGAATGGGTATGATATGCCTCGAGGCTATGAGCTATGCTTTTAGATAGGAGGTCGGCACCAGACCACGAGGGGTGAATACCGTCCCTCTTCAAAAGCCCAGGCCTACCCCAAAACATCCTCCAGTTGTCTGTATAACCCACACCATTTATCCGTCACCATTCCGACAGCCAGCGATGTAGCGATGATAATCTGCTGTACATTTCATCGCCACGTCTAGCAGGGATGGGGCCAGAACACGTTACTGACACACACATCATCTTCGCAGAACACAATTTGGACTTATAGTCCTCTTCGTTCTTATGTCTGAAAGTTCGTAAGTTGAAAGTTTGTAAGTAGAGGAGTGTCTGTACGTTTTAAAAGATATATATTGTATGATTATTATGTACTGTATTATATTACACATAAGAATGCAACTAAGTGATGGCGTTAACCTATGTCAAAAATCGTTTCTAAATCATACAGGAGTCGTAGAAAGTAAATTAAGCAATTGTTCTGAACTTGATTTTGCTAACATTTAAGCTGAAATAGATTTTTATTAGCTGTCTAATGATTTACACCTCTGAATTTAGTGGAAGTGCCTTTTCTTCAAAATAACAGCTGTTTTGTTTGTCATAATGCATAGCACAATGGGTTTTTGCCTTTTACTCTAAAGGTTTCCTTGCTGATAGCTATAGGTTAATACTGTTATTGGTGTGGTTTTTATTTCTGCAGATCTGCAGTCTGACACTGATGAGCCCTCATCCCTACTAAACTCTAGTATTCAAGACTATGGTACGTATGGTGGTTTTGCCAGTTTTTGATAGTGTTACTGCATGAATCCATGTGTAATATGTGTGCTGCAGTTTTTGATGTGTGTCAGTGTCTGGAATGTGACATGGGGTTGAACCACTGACCTTGAGTTACTCTGTAATATCACACAGTAGTGAACTGTGTGGCACAGATTGAAATGGAAAAAAAATTGTGATCCTTTATTTGCCATTTGCTCAAGTACAGATACATTGGCATGCTTCTCTTCACATATCCCATCCTGCTTTCTTTTGAGGCAAACACATTCACACACAGGCCTATACAGGTGAGAGCGAAGCTCAGAGTCTGAGTGCAGAGTCAGGCCACTTATCCGGAGCCCCTGGAGCATTTTGGGGTTTGGTTAAGGGCCTTGCCGAAAGGCCAAATGGAAATGTGACTATTCTGCAGAGGGCCAGGGCTCAAAACGGCAACCTTATCACAGACACAGAGGTGTAACCCACTAAGCCACACTCTGCTACTATGTGTGTGTACATGTACTTTGTGCTATAGAATTGACCCTTATTTTAACTCCTTGCAAGGGAACACTTATTGGCCTGATGGAACTTATTGGAGACTTTAAATTTCAGAGTACCAGCCCCTGCTTACTTGCATGGAATCCACTAGCCAAATTTTCCTCAAATCCCTTAACCCAGTGGACATCAGAAAGTGGAGGAGAAAGCCCTGGTACTGGAGAGCCTTTAAGGTGATAAAGGTGGGTAGTTACATTAAGTGATAATGGTGCTTTATGTTGAGATATGAGAATTAAATGACACTCTGTTCTAATGGTGATTGACAACACCTCTCTTCACTCCCATGGGGCGATGGTGGCACAGGAGTTAGTGCTATCGTTCAGCAATTGGAGGGTTGCTGGTTCAAGCCCTGGCTCCTCCTGACCCCATCGAAGTGTCCTTGAGCAAGACACTGAACCCTAATTTGCTTCCAGTGAACAGGTTGGCACCTTACATGCCAGCCTCCACCACTGGTGTATGAATGTGTGTGTGTGGGTGGGTGAATGTGAGGCATGAATTGTGAAGCACTTTAAGTGCTTATAGGAGTAGAAAAGTGCTATATAAATGCAATCCATTTACCATTTACCATTCCCTCCACTAGGTGCCAATAGAAGTGATTCTGTTGCTGTCTGTGCCTGTTGTGGACCCAGACAAGGAAGACCGCAACTGGAAACGACCCCTTAACTGCTTGCATCTTATTACGGGCCCTCTGATTTGTGTGCTCACCTTCCAGTCGGGAGAGTGTATGTGTCTTTTCCTTAGTGTAGCCCTTTTGTCTCAAATAATACTAACACGTCTGTTCCTTTACCTTAGGGTACAGAGGTGTTTTCAAAGTTCACAGCTATCTGCTCTGAGAGGCAAACAGCTCAGTAAACATTTTGCAGATTTCTTAAAACTATTTTCACTAAAACGACCCCATTTTCAAAAAGGTTGGGATGCTGTCTAATGTGTAAATAACAGAATGCAGTATCATGCAAATCATATAAGCCCATATTTAACAACATAAGACAACATATCAAATGTTGAAACTGAGAAAATGTATTATTTTATGACAAATGTATGCTCAAATTGAATTCAGTGCCAGTAACACATTTTAAGAAGGTTGGGAAAGGGGCAACAAAAGAGAAGTTGAGTAATGCTAAAATGAAACACCTGGTTGAATTTCTAACAATTTGAGTTAGTTGGCAACGGGGTCAGTAAAATGATTGGGTATAAAAAGAGCCCCCCAGAGAGGCAGAGTCTCTGTGCAATGTAGATGGGGAGAGGTTCACCACTCATGGCAAATAGAGCAGCAGTTTAAGAATAATGTTTCTCAATTTAATATTGCAAAGAATTTGGGTATTTCATCATCTATTGTACATAATATTAAAAGATTCATCGAATCCAGAGAAATCTCTTTAAGCAAGGTACAAGGCCGAAACCCAGTATTGGATAGCCTTAGTCTTCGGGTCCTCAGGCAGCGCTGCATTAAAAACAGGAATGTTTCTATAGTGAAAATCACTGCATGTGCTCAGGAACACTTCTGAAAACCATTGTTTTTGAACACATCCCAAATTCAAGATAAATCTCTAGCATGTAAAGACAAAACCATATCAGAGCATGATCCAGAAATGCCGCTGACTTCTCTGGGCCTGAGCTCGTTGGGCTTGAGCTCGTTGGGCCTGAGCTGAATGAGATATAAATATATATATAAATAATAATATGGTTTTTGGAGCAACATATGCTGTCATCCAGACAATGTCTTTTTCAGAGAAGGTCTTGAACATTTCAGCAAGATAATGCCAAACTACATTCTGCGTGTATTACAGCAACATGGCTCCGTAGTGGCAGTAGCTTTTCTCATTATGCAGAGTACTTTATGTGGAGTTAACATCTGCTAAAATAAATAAGCACTATTGAGATGCGTGTTAATTTTTTATTGTGGATGTTAACTCCACACAAACAGCACCACTTTTCTGTTTTTGAATGAGGTGAGGAAATATGTAGACCGTGTATATACTGGGGTATATGATCAAAGCCTTTATGTTCCAGCTAACATATGACTGATGTGAGAAATGAGGCTTTCAAACTTTAATGAGGGGATGTAGTATGCCATCCATAAAGTGATTTAGCCCTGTGGAATCCAAGTAGGGGGAGTCTGTGATCTGTACCATATTGTAATGCCTCATTCGTCCTACATTTTGGCAGATTATTGTGATCTGATATGGTATGATATTCATATGAATATTGCAATTACATTTCTGTTTTCATTTAGCAAACAATTTCATGCCCGATAGTGTTTTATATTTTTAACATAAGTACTTGCATGTCCTTATTTAAAAAGATTCCTGATTTGTCTTGACTATTTCACCTTGAATATTACACTTTATGGGTTGGCCTCCCATCCTGGTTGTTCCCCGCCTTGTGCCCGTAGCTTCCGGGATAGGCTCCGGACCCCCCGCAACCCAGAAGGATAAGTGGTTTGGAAAATGGATGGATGGATATTACATTATAACTACCTTGACCCTTCAGTTTACTGCCATATTCAATAACCACAGTATGTCAGAATGCTTCCCCTTTGCTGTATTAGGGCATTAGTGTCTTTCCTGGAGGGGAGTGTAAATCCTTACTTTCTTGGGAACCAAAGCTCCCTCTGTCTGTGTGTGGACAGGATCTATATTTCAGAAAACAAATGCTCCAGGCAATGTGTGCTGCTTTCTAGAAGAAATATCATGTTAGAGTCGATGATGGTAACTGTTAGATAACAGTATGATGGCCTTCTTGGATGTTTCTTAGACTAGTAAATTGCTTTTTACTTCTCTACAGATGGGTTGTTGTATATTCAAGGGGGCTTCCCAGTCTGGGCATTGACTCTTCTCATCGGACTCTTCTTGTGTGCCATCATCTTCTGGAGCACAACAAATTACCAGCCCCCCAGATTCCACTTTGTAAGACCTTGCTTTTTATTCATTGTGTAGTAGGGATGTAACGATGCACTCAACTCACGATTCGATACGATTCACGATTCTGAGTTCACCATACGATTTTTTAACAGAATGAGCTGCAGACAAATTTATTCAAAAATATTCCTTTACTTGTCTTTATAAACTGCAAAACGTATCTTCTTCTTAATAGTTCAACTGAAATTGAATAAAATACTGCTTAAAAAAAATCCCAAATCAAAATAAAAATCTTCCAATGAATAAACCGTAACGCTTTACATTAACTGCACCTTCATAATAAAACGTTCAGTACACCTTCATAATGTATTCATTAAGTATTCAGAAATCATTCATTAACATCATGCATGTATACCTTCACATCCTAACATTCCTTAACAGCTGTAATATACATTATATAATAATAACAAACATTATAATTGTATACTCATGTAATGTTTGTTATTAATGTATATTAAAGCTGTTAAGGGATGTTAGGATGTTAAAGTGTACTTGTATGCTGCTTATGAATATTCTATGAATGCATTATGAAAGTGCACTGAATGTTCTATAAATGCATAATGAATGCACTATGAAGGTGCACTTAATATAAGGTGTTACCAAATAAACTAAGGCTTGCATGTGCAGCTTTTTAGCGTGGTTTGCCCTTGTAATCTTTGCTCTGGCGGTGGTGAATTGAGCTCACTGTGGTGCCGGTGGACATGCTGAAGCATGTTTGTTGTGCTATATGTATATGTTATCAGTCTTTTACAATGTTTGCACACAGTTTTTATCTTGTCTATGCTTTTCTTGCCATTTTTGTTTGTGATTATCGGAAAGCTAAAATGCTGCAGCACCGCCGATTTAAGATCGGGGGTGTGTCCTCAATTTGAAATTTGCTCGCCATCTCACGTTCGGTCAAAACCAAAAACTAACGTACAACGTCGACGTGAATACGCAGTGACATCTGACGTCGAACTGATGTCATGAAATCAAATGTAATATTACATCAGTTTTTCTGTTAAGTAGAGTACTGTGAAGTACCCCTAAACTTGTTAAATTTTTAACCGATTTGTGATTCATCGTTACATACCTATTTAGTAATGTCATAGTAATGGTAAAAAACAACTGATTCCAATTAAGGGTAATTTTATACAGGGATTCACTATGTGTCTGTACTGAGGCAAATCAAAAAAATTCAAAGCTCAGAGTTAGCTTTGTATTAACAACACCAACAACAAGTGACCGAGACTTTTTGGCTAGTTAGCGCACTGGGGACCAATGATAGCGTGCTCATGTGGTAATGTATTACAAGTCCATACAGGTGGAAGTGATCTGTGACTGGAAAGTTGCCCATTTGAATCCTTGGCAGAATAATCACATCTCTTTTAAACCTTTGAACCCCCAAAATGCCCCAGGGGTGATGGGTAAATGACTGACCCTACACTCTGTCCCCAAGCTTTGCTCTCATAATGTTTTTCTTTGTGCTGCAGCTTTTCTCTCTACTGGGTTTCCTGGTCAGTGCAATGTGGATGAACACAGCTGCAACAGAGGTCGTGAGCCTATTAAGGACATTGGGTGTGGTTTTCAGCCTTAGCAACACAGTACTGGGCCTCACCCTGCTGGCCTGGGGCAATAGCATTGGAGGTAATGCAGCCTCCTGCATTTTAACTACTTTGCTAATATCAGGGAAGGTTTGTCAGTTGAATGGGTTTTGAGGGATATCTAAGGAAGGGGTTCCCATTTGAACTCCCTGTTGTTGATGAAATCTACCAAAGGGGTTGTGGCTAAAAAGTTTGGGAACCCATGATCTAAGGTGTTTTAAGAACTGACTACCTTTTAATTTGTTAGGATTAAGTCAGTTGAATGGAGTTCTATGTACAGTGCAGTTTATTGAATCACCTTTTGAATCTGTGTCCCAGAAGAGATATTTAGTAGTTTGGTCTTGTTTTTGCAGATTGCTTCTCAGACATCACAATTGCACGCCAGGGGTATCCACGTATGGCCATCTCTGCCTGTTTTGGGGGAATTATCTTTAGTATCTTTTTTCAGGCTTGAGCTTGCATGTCATTCTGTGGTTTAACTCTAACATACCCTGCTCCAAAAAATTAAAGAAACACTTTGAAAACACATCAGATCTTCATGGGGGAAAAACATCATGCTGGATATCTATACTGATATAGACTGGGTAATGTGTTAGGAACATCGGTTGATGGAACTGAAAATTATCAACCTACAGAAGGCTGAATTCAAAGACACCCCGAAAATCAAAGTGAAAAAAAGATGCGGTAGGCTAGTCCATTTACCCAAATTTCATTGCAGCAGCTCAAAATCGTACTCCGTAGTTTATTTGGCCCTCATGTACTTGTATGCATGCCTGACAATGTTGGGGCATGTTCCTAATAAGATAACGGATGGTGTCCTGGAGGATCTCCTCCCAGATCTGGACCAGGGCATCACTGAGCTCCTGAACAGTCGGAGGTGCAACCTGGCAGACCAAAACATAATATCCCAGAGGTGTTCAATTGGAATTAGGTCAGGCAAGCGTGGGGTTCAGTCAATGGCATCAATTCCTTCATCCTCCAGGACCTACCTGCATACTCTCGCCACATGAGGCCGGGCATTGTCATGCACCAGGAGGAACCCAGGACCCACTGCATCAGCGTACGGCCTGACAATGGGTCCAAGGATTTCATCCTGATACCTAATGGCAGTCAAGGTGCCGTTGTCTAGCAGGTAGAGGTCTGCAAGTCCCTCCATGGATATACCTCCCCAGACCATCACTTACCCACCACCAAACCGGTCATGCTGAACAATGTTACAAGCAGCATAACGTTCTCTGTGACTTCTCCAGACCCATTCACATCTGTCACATGTGCTCAGGGTGAACCTACTCCCATCTGTGAAAAGCACAAGGCCCCAGTGGCGGACCTGACAATTCTGGTATTCTATGGCAAATGACAATTCAGCTCCACGGTGCAGGGCAGTAAGCACAAGGCCCACTAGAGGATGTTGGACCCTCAGGCCACCCTCATGAAGTCTGTTTCTGATTATTTGGTCAGAGACATTCACACCAGTGGCCTGCTGGAGGTCATTTTGTAGGTCTCTGGCAGGACTCATCCGGTTCCTCCTTGCACAAAGGAGCAGATACTGGTCCTGCTGATGGGCTAAGGACCTTCTACGACCCTGTCCAGCTCCCCTAGAGTAACTGCCTGTCTCCTGGAATCTCCTCCATGCCCTTGAGCCTGTGCTGGGAGACACATCAATTCTTCTGGCAATGGCATGTATTTCATGCCCCATCCTGGAGGAGTTGGACTACCTGTGCAACCTCTGTAGGGTCCAGGTCTTACCTCATGCTACCAGTAGTGACACTGACCGTAGCGAAATGCAAAACTAGTGAAAAAATAGTCAAAAGATGAGGAGGTGCTGTCCACCTGTTAAGCCATTCCTGTTTTGGGGGTCGTCTCATTGTTGCCCCTCTAGTGCACCTATTGTTAATTTCATTAACACCAAAGTAGCTGAAACTGATTAACAACCCCTTGTACTTAACTGACCAGATCAATATCCCAGAAGTTTAACTGATTTGATGCTATACTCTGAAGTGTTTCTTTCATTTTTTGAGCAGTGTATTTAGGTGCTCATGTATCATGGGTAAGGTACAGTTTGTTAGGGGTGCATCAGTATTGTTATTAGAATCAGGTTCAATACAGTACTCTAGTATTCACACTCATTCTCATGACAAAGCGGTACAAAGCATGTACTCGGTACCACATGATTGGATATCAACAGTATCGTTAACAAGCAAAATAAATGCACTGTTTCTGTCTTGCTCTGGTGATACACTCAGATGGTGTTGTCCCAAATGATTTAGCATGTTGGGTGTGTTTCCAGCAACATATCAGAGTTTGGCATTGCACAGCCGACAGACAGTCTTGGTCTTATCGACTACTTGCGCTCTGTTGTAGGTATATTTTATTAAGGTTAAGGTTACTTTATTGTCATCAACGGCTTTATACATGTACAAAGTGTGATGAGACAACGTTTCCCCATGG
>JAODLC010001138.1:0-10303 GCA_026781145.1 Hippopotamyrus pictus | reverse complement strand
TCAATCGTTCCTAACCTGCAACCACTTAGCTCGCTAATTTCGTCGTTACCGCCCATTTCTATGCAGATGGGCGTGGCGAATTTGCATACGTTCTCAACATTTAGTCTATATTTAACATTTACATTTAACATTTATATTTAACATTTACATTTAACATTTAGATTTGTTAAAATTTAACATTTATATTTAACATTTATATTTATATTTATATTTAACTTTAATATTTACATTTAACTTTTATATTTACGTTTACATTTAACATATTTGACATTTACATTTAATATTTATATTTAGACATACCATTTATATTTACATATGAACAATTTTGCAAATAATCTACACAGCAAAAAAATCAGATGATCCACAGCACCATTGACTTCTAGCTAAATGTCAGAAAATTGCGCTAAATGTTGAAAAAGTGGCAAGTACAAAAATGTTTCGTAACTTTACAAACGGCGCCCCATATAATTGTACCTGTCCTGAACTCCAAGCACATCTTCCAGAAAGAGCCTAGAGGCTCTATGTGGATGTAAGGCAATGTATGGCATGTCCAAATCCAGGCCTTGATTTCAGTTCTCCCAGGTAGTTAGTTTAATAATCACTGATTCTGATTGGTCAGAGGCTTCACACCTGACTGACAGGTAAAGGAAGGCTGGAAAACCAGCAGTGCTCGGACCTTGAGAGCCGTGATTTGAATAACCCTGCTCTATGGGATACCCAGTTGGAAGATGAATGGATGGATGGAGGGAGTAAATTCAGCGGACTAACATACATTCAACTGCATGGTCATACATTTTAGGCAACTTCAGTGTCACCAGGGTTCTTGAAGTGCGTTATTGTAAGTCAGTGCTTGTCAATGACTAAACCACAATACAACTATCACGATAAGTATAAACAAAATGGTACAGGCAATAACATATTTCAGAAAATCATTTTGGGGAAATTAACTTAAAGCAGGGGTCACTAACCTTTTTGAAACAGAGCTACTTCACTTCATGTACTGAGCCATATGAAGGGTTACCAGTTTGAAACGCCCTCCTAAACTAAACTCAATTTAATGTATAATAAACACGTTTTAAATGTTTTTTTTTTTAGATTTTGTCATTTTCAAATCTATATAAATGCAAATGTGATTAAAGAAGAATATCAACAGGATAAATTTAAATTTTAGATGCTACTCACAGGTAAGTTGTGCTATTTTTAGAACAGGTCCACGAGCGACTCATGTGGTCCTTGGGGGCATCCTGGTGCCCTCGGGCACCATGTTGGTGACCCCTGACTTAAAGTTACAAAAGTATGGATTTATAATTGATCTATAATTATTCGACATTATTAAAATCAAATTTTAATTTCATTAGGTTGCTGATCCAAGAATGCTGAAAATATAGGGGTTTCACACTTACAATCTCATTAAATCTAAAAAAATTCTCTGAGGACGAAGGAGCTTCAGTGATGGCTGCTTAACTTCTCGGTATTTCATGGGAAACTGTCTAAGATACTGTGTACTGGGTCAAGATGGAATACATCAAAAGATTCCTTTTGCAAGCAAAATGGTGCAAAAAATTCAGGCAGTGATCTACTGTACCAAGTACTGGAAAAAGTCATGGCCAGATGACTCATTTTTCACCATTTTCTCAATAGGTGGATGTGTATGTATGTGACAAATGCCAAGAAAAGTCTGCAGTACTTCTTTCCCACAGTGAAATATTCTGGCATCTACTGTGGTGTTGCATGCATTTTCCTGGCCCGAATTTGAGTCACTCCCCATCCCTACAAAGTGCATCAGGGCAAAACGAATTCCGAGTTTAATGCCATTGATAGTGATTGTTTTCATTCTTGGGTCAAGTATTTCTCTCCTGAAGGGAACAAAATCTTCCCTAATGACAATGCTCCCTTCCCCAGAGCACAAATGGTCAAAGAATCGTTCACTGACCTTGAAATCAATGTATTGGCAAGTATCAATGTTTAAATTAAATTTTATCCATTTTTTCATTCTAAAATCCAACATGGCATTCCTAAAGAAGAACAAAGTGAAAAGTAGTTAATTTTGTTCCTTATACATATAAATACAGTACATAGGCTAATGCTGATCAGCTAATATCAGTTAGCTGGTATTCTCCTGTTCTAACGAGGAAGTCTTACAACTTATGAATAGGCAGATATATATTAACGTGATGAAATTTTATGCTGAGAGAACATTTATAGTAAGCTCAATTTTCCTTGATTCTTCCATAGTCAATGTAGCTTGACTCCAGTGTAGCTTGATTGCTGAATTAGGGCCGGTGCTGAATGGTGATTTTTCAAAATGATGGAAGCACAGTGTTGACAGCATTAGGACCAATAAACTGTCACTCTGGGTTGCAACAAAATGCTTCTGTGCCCCTGAATGTGACAGAATGAACGAATACTGCACGTCAACACCTCTGGCTGCACGTGTTACTTGTCAGTCAGGAGCATTAATGTTATTGGTAGTTTATCCTACCTTGTTGCTATGTCTCCCAATCACCATGCAGAGAAGAGTGGCTTCCAGGTGGGTCTATACTATCTATCTGCAAGGGAACCTATCCAGGCAATGCTACCTAAACAAACACTATGCAGGAAGCCGTCATTGACTCACAATATAGAATGTCCAGCTGGGCTCCAAAAACATAAAACATAACCAACCAATAAGGTTTCATCTGTTCTATTAGACAAAGTGTAGATGAATCTTCCATAGACTTCAAGAGAAGCATAGCATCAATGGGTGTTTATGGGCTGCATTTATCCTGGTTTCAAAGGAAAAATTAACATACACTGTAAATGCTGTCAAAAGCAACTGCCGTGAAATGATCAGTGCTGTGGTTCAATTAATTAAATACATGACACTTTTAATCTCAGAATAAAATGACTTTAGTTTAATACAGTATATTGACTATTGCAATTCTTTTGGTAATTCCCTGGGGTAAACGGAGCTTCCTGTGTAGTATTAAAGCAGGAGTGAGCCAAGACCCAAGCTATTGCGCTGAAGCCCTGAATATTTTTTCTATAGCCCCACACCTGGCTTGTCGGCCGAAGGTTAAATTCGCTTTTGAATGGTGGGGCCGTGGCATAGGTTAACATTACTATCACATCTTTTAAACAAGATTGACCATCTGGATGTTTGAATCGGATCCTCGGCAGTCTCCCGCCTCCTCCCTCCACTATTCTCCTTACCTCTGCAGGTCTACAGTTCAACTGTCTCATTTTGATCCTCTTAAAATGCACATACACACATGCACACTCACTCCAATTACGTTCCCTGATCACTTCAGGTTTTTCAAATACTTATTAGGACATGACAGGTAAAATGATTTGTGCTATTATAGTTAGCCTGGTCAACCTAAGTACATTGTTATTTATGTATGTTGTAGTTAATCCATATAAAATTTGAGATCACCGTCATTTGCTATCAGGTGGATTAGCCTACTGACAGATAGCTAAATATGTTCGCTGGCTAATGTTATTAGCTAACTTTGTTTGCTGGCTAATATTAGAGCTAACTTTTCTGCTCAGTAAAATCCAATGATTTTTGCAATTGAAAAACATGCTACTGTCTTGTCTTTGATAAAACATGTGCTAGAAGTAAATCAAGAAGCCTATATAATGAGTGGAGCCATCATCATTGTCAGCTCTATGTAATTATAATTGTCTCTGTGGCTTTGCAGATGAAGTCCTGTACTAATGTTTATTTAGGAATCATGTGACAAGTCATTCTCTTGTCAGTGAGGTGGCCCAGGAGAGGGGATGCTAAGATAGAACAGTATGGGAGGTGGTTTTGTAGACAACATGTGAGCTACAGTAAGCATCTGACCTCAGTTCACTCTAGACACGCCCCTTTCATACAGCAATGGTTTGTGGTTAGGGATCCATGGAACACATAAAATTGTATGTTGCATGAAAACAACTGAAATGTAGTACTGACTCAATGATATTTGGGAGTCTGGAAGTAAGTCACAACAGGCTAATTAAAATTCCCATCAAGCTACAAGTTACAGTGCAAAATATTAGCGCTTTCATTCTGCAAAATGGCGGACATTTGTTCTGCCATTAAGGGCTGTTGTTTATCCCTGGCTAATATCGTGTTATTGAGCTTAGTAAGAGTGAATGACTGAATCATTGAGTATCTGCATTTCCATTAACTGGAAGCAACATACAGAAAATCAATCTATAGCCATCTGTTGCTTGGCTGTAATTATTGCCTCTGCCCTCCATCAGTGATGAGGGAGAACGCGTGGGGTCTTTCAGGCAGAGATTTCAGAACTGGTAATGGTAAGCTTTCCCTGATGTCGACAGAGTCACACCCCTCCCACTGAGGTCTGCGCTGTCTTGAGCCTTTATAGCCTTCGGTTCATTCCAGGACATCCCCAGATGTGACTGTGTTTCTGTAAAAGCAATAATAAAGCTTGAAAGATGATCTATTTGTCAATATAGAACCTTACAAGGAAAATATGCATTAAATCAGCTAGAGTGGCTCAAAGTGGCCGTGACCAATGGAGAAGGTAGCGAGCAAGTGAAGCACAGTATGTAACCTGGCATTATTAGAAATAATTACACACATCAATCATGTGTCTTAATTATAGAGCAGAAAAAAACATTTGATGCTGGACAGAAAATGAAGAGTGGAATTATGCAAAGCATTTTGCTAACTTAGGACACTAGCAATTTAGCAAACCAATTTAAACCCAATGTAAATGTGACAGAAATAGCCAAATGGCCACACTGCCCTACGTTGGACAATTATACTATATTAGAGTATTTTATTTGTTTTGTGTGACCATCACAACTTCAGCTGCCCTATCCACCAATGTATTTCTTCAGAAACTCTGTGCTTAACATTACTACAATGAAATTACTATTAATAACCATGTTAAACATTGTCATCATTTGCTGACTGTAAGGCCTATAGAGAAATGTTGTCAAAGAATTAGACAAGCTGTTGGATCTTGATTATAGCTCACCACTTATCCAGCTTCCTTATGCTGCCGACCTCTTTTAGCCTGAGGCTGCTCTCTACTCCACCAATGCACAGGGCTGAAGTTGGACGGAACATCATCCTGACACATAACCGTGCAACAGGCCACCCTTTTATCAATCATTTACATGTCTCTATAGCACTATTTTTTCAATTTACTTTGTCTCTCCCAATATGCCCTTCTGCCTCCCCTCATTGAATCCCTGCAATAACCTTCATTCTCTCTGCCCTACTTTCACTGCCGCTTTCTCCTCTGCCCTTCCCTCTCTTGAACAGTTCATTTCATTTGATGCAAATGAAGCCTTTGATATACTCTGCCCTAATTTCATGTCATGTCCCTTCTCCTCTACATACTCTTAGTACCCACTCATCCCTGGCTTTCCACTACAGTCAACTGAGGGCAAAGCTCAGAAGGTAGCATGTTTGGGCAGCCAGTTCTCTGCACCCACCACTTGCATACAACCACTTCTGCACACAGTCAAGCACTTGTTCATTTGTTCCTTTTACTATCTTCAGGTTCCACCTAACAGGCCAAATCCCTGTCCACTGCACCCTTTTCCCTGGCATCTTCTTCAAGCCATCTCTCCCACCACCATCTCTCCTCAACCTTGTACTCACTGATGACTGGTACTCAAACCATTAACCAGAAAACTACAGACCAGTCTCTGACTTCTCGTCTATAGAGTATAAAACTCATAAACATGCTGGCCAGCTTGTCTATTGCATTCTTGTTAGACCTATCTGTAGCCTTTGACATAGTAAAACCCAAGATTCTCCTTTTCAACCTTATCTGCCCATTACAGGGACTGCTCTGACTTTTTCAGGTAGATCCGTGTTTTGGGGAACAAAGGTGTCTAAATCACATCAGGTAACAGTTGGTATACCCCAAGGTTCAGTTTCTGGCCCCCTCCCCATTTCTCTGTACACCACCTCTGTGGATCTGATCATCCAATCACATGGCTTTTTCCAGTTCTACAGCTGACATCTAACTCTACTTCACCTACACACCAAAGACACAGCTTGGATTTCTTATATACATTGTTGATCACATTATATACTATACATTGTTGATCACATTTCTGGTCTATCAGAATATTCAACTTAACTAACAGACAATTGTTATCAAATAAATAGACTACTGTAACTTTTTACTAACAGGGTTGCCAGCATGTGGTGTGAAACCATTGGAGATATTTCAAAATGTGACAGAACCAAAATGCTATACCTTTGTCTCTCTTCAATGGCTCTCATTGCCATCAAGGAAGTCCTTTGTGTTTACATTCAGGGATACTAATGGAATGACACCAACCAATATTAAGCTAATTATGACCTACATTCCATCTTCCCCTCTTCAGTCACACTACCTGGTGATCCCTTTACCTTGTGAAAATAAGTATAGTTCGAGACAGTTCTCCTCTGTTGTTCCTTTGTGGTGGAATATCCACATCCAGACACTCACCGTTCCTGCTAACCTCAAGTAATTCATCTGACCACTGACCTGCTCTCTGTCTCCATAGTAGTAGTAGTAGTAGTAGTAGTAGTAGTAGTAGTAGTAGTAGTAGTACTTATTGATCTTGAAGGAAATTCCAAAAGTTACAGCAGCACAGACATCTGCAAAGACACAAGACACTCACAAGTTAGGAGAAAAAAAACCCACGGGCATAGTAACATTACTGAAAACAGAAAAAAGTGGACTTGCTTGCTAGGGTGTAAATACAATACTATTCTAGAGGGTTGGTGACTGAGTGGGGTAAGGGGTCGGGGGGGGGGGGGTACTTAGTGTAGCATTTGATGGTTGCTGGGAGAAAAGACCTTAGATAGCTCTCACTGGAACAGTGCAGCTGTGTGAGTTTGTATCTGAATGTGCTTCTCTGTTTGACCAGCGTGTGATGCAGGGTGTGTGAAGCATTGTCCAGTATGGAGCAAATCGTCTTGAGGACAGTTCTGTCAAAGGAATCCAGGTATCAGGTCTGATGAGGACAGAAACATGGAGACCCAGAAATCATAGAACTGGGGATTTAATGGAAAGAGAGTCGTGGAGCGCAAACACTACCTGACACTGAGTGAGAGGGCGGAAAGGGTTTTAACGGGAGTGGGCGGGCGGGACTCTTCCTTGATTATGATCTCTGGCCACTGGACACTTCTGCGATTTGCACTAGTAGGAGGCTAGTTCTCATGGTGTTTTGTTTTCACTAGCTTCTAACGAGGCTAGGTTCTACCAATATGCTTACTCTTTTTTACACAGTAAATTAGAATTTTTGTTTAAGTGTACAAATGTTTACTAAAACGGTAAATTTTTCAGTTTTATCGTGCTTCTTTTTCTGTATTGTTGAAAGGAAGATCTAATATTTGTATGTCCAAATATGTTGAAAAAGAAAAACATTTTCATGAAGTGTACTTTTCCACATGACTGTACCTATGTTGGCCCTTTGACAACTGTATGCTTGTGATGTATTATCTGCCTCATTTGCATGGCACTCTGGACAAATATGCCTGGTGAATCAATAAATGCACAATTAAACAAATGCAGGGGCTGTAAATCTGAGAGTAGATTCTGCTGTACCCTTCAAGAGTAATATTGTTTTTGCTTTTGTTGATGGCCTAAGTACTGCATTGTATGTTCGTTATTTGTACATGGGAAGAAATTTCCTAAGTACCTGGAACTCATTTTCAGCCTTCTGGGGCATGACTTGATCTGTTTGTTGTAAACATTTAACAATTTACATAGAAAAAAGACACATAAACTCATGACATCTATTTCCACATTGTTTTCAGTCAGGGAGGTTTTCCAAATATGATGTCATCTCTCCAGCTCCCTCAAGAATATAATTGCATCCTGATTCAGAATTTCAGGACTCCAAAAAAGTTTTCCTCTCCATTTGCTTCACAGAGAAAAAGAACATCAAACAGCATGTTGGTTTAGCAAGTCAAATTCTGAAAATATGCAATTTTTTTCAAAATGATCTGCAAGACAGATGACCAAGTGGAAATTAGCTTGTGTAAATATTTAGATGCTGGAGGTAATTCCATATGAAAGGGTGACTTCACACTTAATGACTTCAGAGGGACAGTTGGAGGGACCTGGGGGCACATTCAACGTAGGCCTGTGGGCAGAAGCTTTCACCACAGTACATCTCTGTGATCTATTGTGATTTTAAGACATATTTCCATACCTCTTGAACTAAAGTCCAACCTGTGAGCAGTCTCAAATTAAGCCTGTTTAAGTCTGGGGGGGATTGTGCAAAAACAGCAGCAAGGAAGCCACACGAGCCCCTGACTGTCTAGCTGCAGCCTCTTTACCAGTGTGCACAACCCCCTGTAGACCTTCCAGATGCCCGCGGCACCTTCTTAGCCATTCCAGAACTTAAGTGGGTCAGGGTAGGATGGTCACCAGGACACCTGACCCTTGGGGGGGGGGGCTTTGTAGTTTTTTATGTGTTCTGGGTGATGCTGGGTGACTACCCTGCACCTCCCCATCTATTGCATATAATGTATTTGCATGCCTTGTGTGTGCCATGCTCCCTTCATCTAGAGAGTATTGTTGGTCATGTAAAAGTAGGTGTTTTATTGTGATTTTCCCATCTGATGCAATTATGTGTTTATGTTTACTGTCTTCCTTTTGCATTTTTGTGTATTTTGAGTATCTCTCTATCGTGTATTAAAGGTTGTTAAATGGACAGTTCACCCCAAAATCAAAAATACAAAACAAAAAAAAACATGTTTCAGATATTTATCCATCAGGACTGTTGCGGTGAGGGTTGCCTAGTTTTGGAGATATCTGCAGTAGAAATGTCTGCCTTCTCTTGAATACAATGGGACTAAATGGAATTTTTTCTGTGGTGATTAAAGTGCCAAAACCTTGTCACAATCTTCTGCACAGTGATATGGCCGAAGAGTATTCCGAAGTCGTGGTCAGGAGATTGGAAGCTGGGGGTCGGTGAGCTAGGAGATCAAGCCGAAGACATGGACGACTAACACAGGCAAGGACATGAGGGATATCACGGGAGGGGTGGAAGGGCAGGAGGGCTGGCAGGAGGCGCGGGAGGTCCGGGAAGGGCATGGATGACAGACCGCAACCGGGGAGAGAACAAGAAGTCAGACCGCTCAGTAAGTGCATCACAACAATACCTCTCACTGTGCTGCTGCCAGTGTGAGGTTTAAGTACCGTCTGCTAATTGGTAGTAGGAGGACTCTGCTGTCATAGCGCTGTGGGCGTGACAGCAAGGACAAGAATTAGTGAATTTCGGAAGAAAAAAATGTGAAACTATGTGAAACTGTGGATTATCTTGAGTAACTGAATCATGATTTCTGGTAAGAGACTTTGCTGCTGATTTTTTCACAAGCATTTTTTTGGCAGTTTAACCACCGCAGAAAGATTTCCATTACTGTGTATATATATACAGTGGTACCTCAGAACTCGAACTTAATCCATTCAGAACTCCGGATCGAATCCTAAAAAGTTCGAGGAAAAATCGAATTTCTTATGGGGAAAAATCGAATTTTCCCCATAAGAAATAATGGAAAACCAATTAATTGGTTCCCGGCCCCAAAAAATTACACAGAAATATGTTTTTTTTAGCATTTAAACACAAAATGAATCAGATAAAACAAGAAGAGCATATACTGTACTAAACACATCTAAGCACATTTATCAAAACAGTAGTTTTTAAAGAAAATAAATGTATCCAAACAATGTGTCCTGCCCCGATTGTCCGCTCCTTCAGTGAGCCACGCCCCCTCGTTAACCTTGTGTGGAATCCCTGTGTGATCAGCTGTTTTTGGTTGTTGTCATTAGTCCTCTGTATTTAGTCCACATTTCAGTTTGTTTCCCCAGTCCGGTCATTGTATTGTCCGTCTGCGTTTTGCCTGCCTTACCTGTAATTAAATCCCGTATTCCCCGATACCCTGATGTCTGCGCCTTTGTCTCCATTCCGTCCCCGCTGGGCACGACAATATTATTATAATTAAATGTATTAATGGTTTATTATTAGTATTAATAATAAGAAATCTTTATTTTTAAATGTATTATATATTATAATACACTGCCCGGGCAAAAAAAAAAAGTTGCCATTTGAATTTTTCGTTGGACCGCCTTTAGCTTTGATAATGGCACACAATTGTCATGGCATTGTTTCCACAAGCTTATGCAACATCTCACCCTTTATTTTCATCCAGATTTCCATTAATTTCTCACCGAGATCCTGTACTGACAAGTGAGTTGAACCACTCCATAAAGCCTCCTTTAGCACATCTCAAAGACCTTCAGTGAAGTTAAGGTAACTCTGTGGTGACCAAGTCATGTGTGAAAATGAT
>JAODLC010001137.1:0-10304 GCA_026781145.1 Hippopotamyrus pictus | reverse complement strand
TGTATATATATATATATTGATGCAGACCTAAATTTGACTGAGGTATTTAATCAGTTGATGTATTTCTGAAAATAACCGTTGACCCATCTCAAAGGCACACAGAATCAAATAAGAGACATAACAGTAAAAACCAAGGTTCATTCAACTGTTCATTCAACTGTGCAAGTGAGTATTTGTGTATGTTTTAACCAAACACACAAAACTAATTAGGAAAATGTTGGCAAGGTTGTGTAAAAGTTACATTATATTTTATATTAATTCAAAGCCCTTTACACACAAAGACAATACAAATTTTGCATCGTGGAACAAAGAAAAAAAGAGCTTAGATACTCCATGCATTAAAGTTAAATGCTATTTTTCATAGTTTATAAATCCCAGATTGACAACTAAATGGGTCATTTTAATTGACAAATAATTGTGTAAGTTACTGCAAAATGACACTGGGCTAAATCACGTAGCTACAACTGGTCAAGCAGACATTAAACCTTTCTGAATGAGCAGTGGTTTGAAGAATCTCCAGAAGACCCAGTGAGGGGTCTGGATGGAGACGCGAGTGCCAGGAACAGAGATGTCAAGGCATGGAGCATAACTCATAGGAATAACGGGAGCTTGGAGAAGGGACCGGAAGGGTTAGCACATGGTTTCTGTGGCATGTCATTTATTTTTGAGTATGTTGTCCTATCTTTGCTAATTATTCTGGGAAGGATTTACTGTTTACTAAGTCTTTTCAGGTCTTTCTCAGCAATACACGGTTTGCCACAGTCATCTGCCTGCCAATGGATTTCTATCAATTACACGCAACTTCTACCATTTCAGCTGCCTTCTGTCTTTATCAAATGGCTTGTTGCATGATACCATCCACAAGATCTGACAAAATAGTGAAAATCCTAGAAAATCTATGTAAAAAATATTTGATGTTAACTTTCCCCATTATTGAGTATCTTTCTCAGTTTGTAAATGGTCATTTTGCATGGATGCCACAAGTCATCACTGGTCGCTGTTCATTCTTACAGAAAATATGTTTGAATGAGAGAGTGCGCGGTCTACCATTAGTCTAGAGATATATTTGCTTCACAGAAGTGAATACAAATGCATTAAATTCATTCATTCATTCAAATGAGTAGCATACCTTATACAAAAGAAGTAGCAGCACAAGATGTTTTCATACACAGATTGAAAGATATGTAGCTTAGGTGAACTGATGTTTCCAAATTGCCCTTACTGTGTGATTGTGCCCTAGAAAAAAAAGAATCGGTATCCTAGATACGCATTTGGAACTCCAATGTCAGATGATTTGCAGGTGCACTCATGCACAAAAGAAATGCTGTTAAAAAAAAAAACATGTCAATTGCCTGTTCCCAGAGAACATTATTGTCACAGCCGTAGTCAAACCCTTAAGTGTAAAATACTGCTTATTGGCTGGCTATTTAAATGTCTATGATTCATTAGATAATGCATTCCACATCTAGCATTATTTTCTTCAGATAAATTAGCTCATTATTTAGTCTAATGCATATGAATAAAAGTCATTCCATGTCTGGAATATTCTTCTTTATATGATGAGATGATGTTTGGACTGAAACTTGTTTTTTTTTTACCTTTGCTTTATTCCACTTTGCATATTTTTGCATCATTTATGTGTGTGTGTGTGTGTGTGTGTGTGTATTTATACACACATCGCTATACATATATATTTTTTGTTTGTATATTTATATCAAATGCATATGCATGCACAGAAGCTTCCAGTTGTTTGCCAGGTGTAGAAATTCGCTGACTGGAGAAAGCTTAAAATGTGTTCTTTTTCCGTAGTACAATAAGAGCACCTATATGACACGGAGCACAGCTTACAGACTTCAGCATTCCTTCGCAAGCCTGCAGTCCCTCTCAAAGTCATATCCTAAAAAATGTGACTTTAATGGGAAAGTGTGGAGCGCCGCTTCTCACCTGTCATCTTCCATTAGGAGGCGTGGCGGCTGACCTTGGGGCTTTCTCGATTAGAGCAGGGCTTTATTTTACCCTGATAATGTTGCTGTGAAATTGGGCCTGTGCAGAGCGCAGATTCTCATTACACCTCTCCAAATTAATTTGCAAGGTTGATTCTGCCCATTCATGCATACCTCGCATCGCGCACACACACTCCAGCCGAATCCGGAAAACAATACATCTGAAAATGCTGTTCTGTACGTGTGGGGGTCTAGGAAAGTTCGGGGGGTAGGGGGAGTACTGGAGAGTGAGAGGGTGTTGGCTTTAATATAGCAACTTTGGTGCTGTCCTTGATGTTCTCACAAGGGCTAATTTGAATAAGTAATAAATCAATATATAATAATTCTGTAAAAATCCTTCTCAGGCGACACTGATCTATTAATCATTCAGAACCGCTCCCCAAGATCAGTGCAGCCCTATCTGTATATCATATGGGGATGCGTGAGAGGGAATTGTAGTGTAAGAAGGGTGGGTGAGACGTGCTGAACCACTGTCAGGCAATCGCTGTGCCATTTGCTGCCTGTACGGACGTGGGGAGGAGCAGCTTGGTGAGACACATTTCTAGCAGTCTCACTGTTGGCGACCCAACAGTCAATATCCAGCCACAACAGAAAACTGGGAGCTTAAACAATGACAAAATGAACGCTGTGTTGCTTCCCGTTCGTCGGTGAGAGCGAACGCAGCTAAGGTGGTCTGTGATTCACGCTGGCTTCTGTTAATTTCAGGCGGGATCTTCAGGGAGAGGGCGGGAAAGCCAGCTTTAGCCGTGTTGCTTAGGTGAACTGATGTATGGAATCAGAAATCGGGAATCTCTGCATACGAAAAAAGAAGGCGGGGAATTAAACCAGTGGATCAAAGACTGGCAAACAATTGGTTCATGTGTACATCCAGATCCCCTTTCACCAACATTCCTTAAATGCTCAATCATACCGTCAAAATGCTATTTTATTACTCCACATTTATCACGTCCTCCTCAGTGTCACTCCTGCCGTTTTGCCCGCTGTCACAATGTTAACGAAGAGCACATAGGGAAAAAAAAAAATTAGCATGCTGTCACAATTTTTATGGCTTTGTCAAAATAATAACAATGCTTCACCCCAGTGACAAGGTATTACTATCAATCAACTGCTTTCCTGGTGGAGGAATCAGTGCATTTAGATGATTATTATTCCATATATTGAATTTTACGTGCAAGTTGATTGTGGTCTCCATGGTGGCCAAGTGCGTAACACACACGGAGCCCAATTACAAAGAGAGGAGGAAACAAAAGAACGAGAAACAATAGCCAGCACACACCAAGACACACACATACACACAAATATCTATTAGGATAGATAAAGCAAGACAGAACTGGAGAAAAGAAACCTACGGCAAAATCATAAAATTTGTTTTTTGCTGTAATAGCTATGAGCTGATATCACAAACCTCATATAAACAAAATCATCACAAACCTCCATAAAGAAACTGATACAAATTCAAAAACTGTAGGATTATGTAGCCATGCATTGCAGTTCACTGGAGACTCCAGTGAATTTTACCATAAATGTCTGTGACTGTATAGGTGTTCTCTGGTTCTGGTTCTGAAAAGCTAACATAAATGTCTACTTACCATTGAAGTTCGCTCACAAAATGCTTAAACCCAAAACTTTGCAATCCAGACAAAATCAGGTCTGTCTGACTACCGCTGTCATTTTCAAAACAAAGTTATTACACATTATTTTGTTTAATGGACTACAAATAAGCCAATGATGTCTAATGATACAAATATTTTACATTATTTTTAATTCCTCGAGTAATACCTCGAGTAAGCAAACAAAGAATTTCTGAAATTGCAAAGTTGTTCAAAAATGTTACAACCAACCCAAATAAAGCTTTTAGTGTAACAGAAGGTTCTTCTTGTGTTTTCTATACTGCTGTTTAGTAGTAATTGCTTCTAAAGATAAAACAAGAAGTGCCATTCAGTAAAAGCATTGTAAAATGTCACCCAGGAAGCCACACGAAGCTGAATAGGACAATCAAGAGCCTAACAACCCAGCCAGAGGTCACTTGGCCTCCAGGACACATAGTGTTCTCTCTGTGGGACATAAATACAAGGGAACAAATGCGGTGTGCTATTAGGGTCAGAGACTAAGTATTGTTAGTGACCCTCGGTCACCATCTAGCCCCGGTCCTACCTGGAGAGTCAGAGTTTGGCCTGGAAATTCTATGCATTTCACCTTTCAAAAGTGGAAGCAAGTCACTGTAACCTTGCTGTTCTTAAATTGTAACTGCTGTTTAAATAATTCCGCTTTCCATTCATGCATTCAAATGAATATTGTCCTATGAGCAATTAATCAAGGAAGTCATTAGCACATAGACGTAATACAGAGCAGCAAAATGACTTGCAAGAGTTTCTGTTTATTTTTTTTTTTTTGCATGTGCTTGCTGGCTGGCTGCACACTCAGTTTATAGGATCAAGCCTTGCATGGTGACTGTACTAATGTTCATTCATGTCCCCCACCACCCAGAACCCCCAACCCCCCACACCGACCCCATCTAACACAGCTCCCCAGCAGCCTCCCCTCCCACATACTTTCCTGGAGCCTGTTCAAACAGACAATTGTGTGAAGTAAATAAATTACACTCGGCTCTCTTGGTCTTTTCTGGCCAGCAGGCAGCATTTTGAGCAGCTGCCCAGGATAATAGACCCAGACTGTGTTAGTATACAAAGGAGTGGAGCTCGGTGCAGGCAGACACCTTTCCGGGACTTTCTAGACCCCTGAGCTCTTCTGCCTCTGTTGCCCTGCAGCCTCCAGGAAAATCCCTTCCTTTTGCGGCGGCCTGCCCCTCTCTTGTTCTCCTTAAAGCATGCAAGGTACAGATTGCTAGCTTTTAAAACCTAAACTCTAATAAGTAGTGTAGAGAATAGTCAGCTGTGGTAAGGGAGATCGTCCTGTCAGATGTACTGGGGGGAGGTGATGGAGTTTACGGCAGAAGGGCGAGTTCTTGTGCCAGCTGAGGCAAAGGTATCTTCTAAACTAAGTAACTGCATTTCTTTGCAGGATTCTCATGCACGCATGTCTCCAGCAGCTTCAGATACGCTGGTAATAATTCACGGGCTGAAAAGGAGAAGTCACACATGATAAATATTTATCATATTGAAAATATAATAGATTTCAGTCCTGGTTTATTTAGAGTAGCAAATTATCGTAATTATCTTCATCACAATGTGTTTGAAAGTCATTTTTGGCCACAAATGGCTAGTCCTACAGTGCTATGTTCATGAGATTCAAGGTGGAGCTCGAAGTTGCACTGGTAACTGGCAATCATTGTTCAATGCATATAAAAACAAGCAGCAGCGTCTGGCCCGGGTTAGGGGAACATCTAGCCGGATCAGCCTTGTTGTCAGAGCACTAGGAAAGGTCTAAGATCTAGACAAGTTCAGAAGCCAGTGGACAGCAGGGTTATGGGCATTTAATGAAACACAAAAATATGTTAATGCCATGTGCCTCAAAAATAAGGAAGAATGCAATTGACAATTAACGTATTTTTCTCTTTAACCTGTGTTTGATGTGTTACTGCAAAAATGCATTTGATTTTGTTTCTATAACCCATGAGTGTAATTGCCTACTAAATATTTCACCCGTCCATCTCCAAGGTGGCCTATTATGGTATTAATACACTGACTGCAGAGTCATTTTCACAGCCCCCAAAATTACAATGATTATACTATGAAATACTAAAGGGGAAATATGAAGCAGTTCATTGTGCTATATGGGGAGTGCAGTAATGCAATAATGGAACAAAAGGAGAATGCATCAAAATAATGCATAATAGCACAAAGAGGCTTATTTCAAAAGGCCAACACTGTCACTGTTACGCCGGAGCAGAAGCACCGCTGCCCTTGTTGTTATGGTGTAAACTAAATGTTTGTTATTAATTATGGATCCGTGACAAAGACAGATGGAGCCAGGCATTGTTTCTGTTTACATGTAATTGACATTTAACTGTCTGTGAGAGAGTGGGGCATGCACCACTCTGCCTATGAGGTTTGGAGATATTTGGCAAGCCATAGCAACAAATGACCTCTAAACATAACTGAACGGTTTTGATATGCTTTTAATTGCTCTCGAGCCATTTGTTTAGGGCAAAAGCTATATTTTTTAAGAATCCAGTTAAATAGTACAATCCAACATTAAATACTACAATCCAACTGTAATGTTGCAGTGAATATGACTGTTTTTTTTCTTGGATTCACATCAGTCAGTATTTTCTTATTATTTTTTATGATTATTGTTGTCACTGTTTTGTAAAATAATAATGCAAATCATTTTATTAATACATGTAATACTTTGATAAATAGTTATTGTTCTGTATTCACTCTGTTTACATCCTCGACCTCATCAAATTTTTTTGTGCTGTTTTTCCTTTTTATTCACTAAAGCATGTCATCAAACTAAAACACTGTTTGCCATGTGTAGGAAATCTTTTAATAAAATATCGGATTAATACTCTGACACTCTCGTTTATTATGAATTAAATTCCATAATAGATTAATTTGAACTGTCGCTCAGGTACATTGATGGATTATTTCAGCTTCCATTTTTGCGATTCACAGGGTAATGAACCTTTCTCATAAAGTATTAAACAATGTCTGTTTCCTCCCTTTGCTCTGGATTACTAGGTCTGTGTCTGTTTTTTGCCTTCTGTCACGTTTTCTTCCACATCGCGGTCAGTCAAACAGGAAAAAGCCCACTCGCTTTGCACAGGGATCCCAGTCTGTTTATTTTCTAGCTGTTCTGAAGTTTCCGCATTGCCAGCTCAGATCACAGTGAAAATACCTGACAGATTTTGCCCGCTTGGCTTTGAATACTAAGTACCACTGTGGATTTTTCCCATTTTTCACAGTGCCGCCATCCCCTTAAATGCACATACAAATTCCCCCACACAATCTGTTACGTGCTGCTTCCTTCCTTTATATTTTTTTAAAAAACCATGCGAGTTGTCACCAGGAACCATTTTTTCACATTTATATAATATTATAGTACTCTAAGCCTGATAAGAATAGGGTACTTTAGGACCAGAACAAGAATGTTAAACTGGAAAAAATAACATTCTTTAATACACATTTCCATAAGCGTTGGTAACCATAAACCATAAACAATAACAGCAGTTCTCCGATTTCAAACAAATTTCAAACAGTTATTTGCGGATTTATTTAATAATCTAATAAAAATATTCATAAAGATGTATATTTTGGTCATAGTGTTTTCTGGATTGTACTTCAATAATCTAGTAGGTTTATATATATACACACACACACACACACACACATAAAAATGTTCCCAAAGTGCGGTAAAACCCAAAACTTTCTTACCTTTGGGGACATTTTTCAGGTCCGCATTTGGATAACCTCAGTTTTATAAAAATCTAGTAAAAATATAATAATGCCAAAAGTCTTGTATTTTGTTTGGTCACTTTTGAGTAACTTTAAGGCTGGGTAGGGGTTATACTGTATATATGAGGCAAGTTTTAAGAGAGCATACATGCAGTGTTCTGAAGGAGCAACCCTGGGTTAATGTGCAGAGGCCAGTGCTTAGTCGCCTGGAGGCCCCACAAAGACTGCAGCAGGTGCAGGCCTGGCCTTTGTCTCTGGCCTAATGGTTTGTTTTCTCGATTTGTAGGAACAGGAAAACTTTTTTTCTGCTGCCTGAGGGAGAAAAGATGACTTTCCTGCATTCTTTCAACGGCATATGGCCCCTCTGCCAGTGGACGGCAGACGGCAGGTGCTGTACACAGGCACGTATGCGTCCACATAGGGGGACACACACACACATACACACACACATGCATACACACATGCATGTGAGCCTTCCCTCAAACATCTGACTCACCCCTCCCCCCACCTGGTGAACCAGCTACACTAATGTCTGGGCCTTTTTTGAACCTCTGTATTTGCTGCACTGCATCTGCCTAGCAGGTATGCGGACTAAACAGCTGCTCAGTTGTCGGATTGCTTAGACGGGTTTTTTTCCCCTCCCTCTTCCTGGAGAGAAAATCCCATTTACACTCTCTTCAGCTCCCAGTAAAATGCCAGCAGTTGCTCTTTAATGTGCCAGGTTTACTTTCACATGAGTGTAAAGAGACTCCACTGTAGACCACCACTGTAGACCACCACTGTCCTATTAATATAACTCACACTTCTGTGTTGATCTTAATTTAGCATTTGCAATGTCCATGATACAATAAAAATGACAGTGTATTTCAGTGCCCCCTCTAACCCCTGTTTACCATGAACAAACATTCATTTGATATAAGTAAACACTAAAGGCTGGATACCTTTCCAGTAAGGCAAGGCCTGTATGATACATTTCAGGAAATCTGGAAGATATCCAGAGATGGATAGTTCAGGTCCAGAGAGTAAAAGTCCAGGCCCAGATTAGTTGCAAAAAACCAGTTGAGTACACTGTGACTGTGACTCTTTGTATTCAACTGGTTGGTTGAAACAAAATCTCGGTCTGGATTTTTACTTTCTGGACTTGAACTATCCACCCCTGAAGATATCACAAGGGAAACTGAATGTGAGAAAACTCACAATGAAGCTAGAAGTGATGTTTATTAGGCTGGACCATTGATTATTTGTTTCATTTCAGTGATGAGCACGAAAGCTGTGTCCAGTCTCTCTGTAGTGCATTACCTCGTGTCATCTCCTGCTCACGTCCCGCCAGCTGCACTGGTGACACTGGGTGTGCATTAGCCCAAGCTGGGTCAGAGCTACCAGGGAACACAGCATTTTACGTGGAAAGTTGGGGGATGGAAAGTTTTTGAAATGGATTCCTAGATATTAGAGATGGAAATTCTAGAAACTAAAAGTCTAGACGACCGTGATTTTGTTTCAAATAACCATCTGAGTTTAGAGTCACAGCCACAGAGTCCTGAATTGGTTGGTTGAAATAAAGCTTGGCCTGGATTTTTATTTTCTGGACCCGAAATGTCCACCTCTGGCAGAGATCCTTTTGGTTCTGGTTCCATTTATCACAGCATGGAATTCTTGGCCAGATAAAAAGTGCGTCGAGCATGACCTACATGCATCACCACTCTTAGAGGCCTTGACGTGCTGGATCTGTGTACCTAACTCCAAATAACGGCATGCCTAATGGGTAACTCCTTATCTAAGGGGGCACAAACGGTGTAGTATTCTGCTCTTACGTATCTATTAGTTAACCAAAAACTATCTCATAGTTACATACTGATCTCATGTTCACTCGTCATTAATGAATTTGCGATACATCTTTTATCCCAAGCAATTATTATATTATATCGGTTAATTCAACAATCCTCTGTGAACTACTGAAGAAACAAATAATGAATAACACATTTCACATGTTTGTTCATCATTAATGAGTCGAGAAGCATCTTTTATCCCAAGCAGTTACAATATTTACTTTATCTCTTTATTCTGTAAATCTTTGTGAACTACAGAAGGAACCACTGAACAAACTACTAAAGAAATACTGAAATGAACAAGTAATGAATAACACAAGTGAATTGCTGATCTCATGTTTATCATTAATAAATCGCGATGCATCTTTGATCTTAAGTAGCTAATATATTGGTTCATGATTTGTACTTTAGTAGTAACTGAGGTACTACTAAGTATTTGTGCCACGGCAAGTAAAGTGTTGCCATTTAAGGAATAAAAATCAAACACTGTATCAGCATCCTGAAAGTAGGAGATCTGTAGGGCTCCATGGAAGTGTCACGGGACTTGGTGTTGCTGTTTGCTAACCTCAGAGGTTGGCCTTCAGTGTCACTCACTGTCAGCTGCACGAAACTCAGATATTGACACACACGTCCTGAATAGCAATGACCCATAATGCATGTATTCCATTTTTTTACAAGGCATTCTGTTTTTTAAATGCCGGGGAGAAAATTGAGCACTTTGTAGCAACAAAACTCCAGCAGCTGTTGGTAATCACCCTCTGTATACTGATGGTAATGTGTAGTTATCACTGCTGGGTTAGGGTGCTGTGGTTGGGAAAAGGGTGGTGGTGGGTGGGGGGGGGGTTCTGGAATACGATGAGCGGCATAGAAAACACCATTAAGAGAAAATGATAGCTCTGTCTCTGAAACTCCATTACAGAAGAAACACTTTAAAGAGTGTACCCGCTTTATTACCGGGTGCCATGAATTATTCATGACCCAACGCTTTTTTTTTTTTTTTTTGAGCCTTCTGTTTAAACTGGAAGGGAGCCAGTTGGATTGGGGTACTGAGAGGAAGACAGCCATGTGCTTCGGACCGGCACTGCGCGACAGCCTGGCAGGGAGTACTCTGGGCAGGG
>JAODLC010001136.1:0-10314 GCA_026781145.1 Hippopotamyrus pictus | reverse complement strand
GTTTCCTCCTTGCACAGCTCCCATGAAAATCAAACTTGTGCAGTCTCTTTCTGATGGTAGATGCATGTACCTTGACAACAACTGTGGCAAGAGCTTCCTGTGTGACCCGTGATGACATTTTAGGATTTTTGCAGACTTCTTTCAGCATCTTGCGGTCGGTTCTTTGCCTGAACTTGCTTGGACAGCCTGCCCTGGCATGCTGGCAGTTGTTTTAAATGTTCTCCACTTATAAATTATTTTCCGGACAGTGGAATGGCTGATTCCAAACTGTCTTGAGATCTTTTTATATCCTTCCTAGACTCATATGCATCTACAAGCTTCTTTCTGAAGGCCTCAGTAAGCTCTTTGGATCTCACCATGGTGATACCACTCATTTCAACAATCAAGAGCAAACCAAACTAAATGTCTATGGTTTAAATAAGACAGGCTCCACCAAAAAGTTCTGTAATGATGTTCTGATCATTTTCCCCTGATGTGGTGCACCTGAATCTAATTCTAGGAAT
Source organism: Hippopotamyrus pictus (assembly GCA_026781145.1). Taxonomy (NCBI): domain Eukaryota; kingdom Metazoa; phylum Chordata; class Actinopteri; order Osteoglossiformes; family Mormyridae; genus Hippopotamyrus; species Hippopotamyrus pictus. The sequence continues at coordinate 9,811 of JAODLC010001136.1, read as the reverse complement.
TTTAAATTGTGATGAATGTGAGGGTGTCCTAACTTTTTCCTCAGTGGAAATTAGGATTGTAGTTAAGTTCTTTTCAAAAATAAGTGAATTTGTTTCTTGTTTTTGCATAGATGATGCAATTTCATCACCGTCATCTACAAGGTATAATTTGAAAGAAGATTTAATACTGATATGTTGCAATTTCTTAATAAAGAACTAAATATTTAATTGGGTGTCCTAATTTTTTCATTATATTTAACCAACGTGTTTAAAGAAGAAGAAAAACTTTAGCAGTATTTACCAATGTTTTATTTCAGTATAAGTTTGAAGAAAGCATTTAACCAGCAAACATTAAAGAGGAATTTACCTTCAGTCCGACATCAAAGGTGGTTGAAGTGGAAATGAGCGCTCCACCCAGAATGCACTCAATCAGTCTGTAGTGCATGTGCGTGGCGGGGCACGACAGATCCCCCCCCCCCCCCCCAAAAGGCGCACACCCCCGGTGCACCTAAGGGGAGCGAAGAATGAGACCAGGAACACGACGAAACCTGGGGAAACAAAAGTGAGACCATTAACGAGGCACGGGAAACAAGACTGAGACACAAAACTGGCACAAGAAGGACTCGAAGAACAACCGATACAGGACAGGGAACACTGACAAACACAGGGGCGTCAACGATGGAAGCACAGGCCGGGAACATGAAAGGGGACAACGGGGGAACAACTCCAGGGGGCACACTCACAGGAGGCATGAAGGGACTGGAAGGGAACAAAGGCGAAGAGGGACAGGGAGGAAACACAGGGGGCACAAAGGCAGGGGGAAAAGAAGCAAAGGGCGGGGTGAAACGGGGAGCCGAAGGGAGCCCCAGCAGGCGAGAGGCAGAAGCCACAGAGGCAACCCCTACACCAATCAGAAGAAAGGGATATGCCCCCTCCCACCTATGACGTCATAAACGGACCCCTACTAATCTCCACCCAAAGTGCCACATAATCTCTTTATGGGGACTTAATTATGCTTGTGGTAATTTTAATTTTGTGTCTGCAGTTTGCAAAATATAAATAAAAGTGCAATCTTTGTCCAAACAAAACACAACCTACAGTTTTTAAGATGTTTTAAAATGTTCAAATAAAAGGCAACAGGGCTCTTATTTTTCTACATCTCATAATTTAGATTTCTTACAAGGCTACAGACAATTCAGCTCTTCTGCTAGCTGATCCCTCCTTGCCCATGCTGCTGTTGGCGTACACTATTTTGCTGGCCAGCATCACACCTTCTAAAGACTCTAATGTGTTCTCATTTATGTCCAACATCATGCATGGCAGTGTTAATCAACATACAGCATACCACAAAGAACTCCACAACCTTCTGTTGGTTGTATTGTAATGTTCCACCTGACTTATCTGAAAATCTGAAATCGATTTCCAGCAATCCAATTGTCCTTTCAATTCCTGTACTTAATTAATTCTGATAATGAACTTGAAAGATTAATTAATGAGCTGCTTAAATACTGTTTAACAAGGAACCTCTGACTTTAGTTGTAGTGTTTGTTGGTCAAAAGCGCAATGTCATTTAGCTGCCTTAAAATAGCAATGCGCCGACAATGCGGCCAGCCACATCTCATTAAAAAACACCACCCCTAGGAGCAGAAAGCAGGTGCAAAATCATTTGCTATTTTGACGACGTGCGCACATGGCATGAAAATGAGCAACACACTGGTAGAAAACTAGCAAAAAAATATAGCCAAAAAGAGAGGCAACCAGGGCCACGGGCTGGTTCCATTAGTACTGTTGTAGAATGCAGAGATGAAACAGAAGAAGCAAAGACAGTGATTCTAATCATCCAGAGACTTTAAATAGACTTTACCCTGCTAGCTCCCTAGTATAAAGTCTAGGTAAAATGGACTAGCAGCATCTGAGGGGAAAGAAGGAGGGCAATGTATATGAAGACCTTAATGAACATGACTAACTGGAGAGACAATGAAATTTGCGACCTTCTGTCAGCGAACTTCTCTCACCATCTGCGATGTGCTGTAAAAAAACACTACGAATTCTACAGCATACTTTATGTATGTCCTGCCTCCTGCATGCTCTTACCAAACGCTACCCCTCATCAAAACCAATTGGAGTATTTCTAGTAGGTGTGAACGCATATGACGCAGACATGGGAATGGGCAACATGTGCTGACTGGCATAAGGTAGGGTCCTGGACTCCCTGCAGCTAAACAGTAAAGCCACCAGTACCTCCACTTCCAGTACTGATAAGATTAAAAAAGAGAAACTCATTGCTTTGGTGTCGAGACATTGGGCCTCATTCACCAACCGTTCTTATGAACAAATTTGTTCTTAAACCTCATGTACGCACTTTTTACGAAGATTCTGACATTCACCAATGTTTTCTTACCTGAATTTGTTCTTAGCTAAGAACATAATCTATGCACACTCAAGACCATTCATACGCACATTTGAGTAATGATAGTTTGTTCAACATAATCGGTTATAGCAGTTTTGTTCATTCTACAGTTCATAAAATGAAAGTATTTGAATAATTTATAAAATTGAAATATAAAAAATAATTTTAAAGTGTAAAAATTATTTTCATGGTAGTAACGGCGATCATGCGGATTATAAATAGGTCTGTTTCTGCGCATTGGCCTTGTTATCAAAATGGTATTTCTGTTACTTCTTGAAGAGCTTGCCAACCGTGCTCTGAGAAGGGAACGCATGTTTGAAGAACATTTAGATTTATTTGGCACACAGCGTTCACAGAGAAGGTTAGATATCTTTCCACATACTGTATCAGCTTTATTTGGGGCTTTATATCCACTGGTTACGCTACTAAATAACATGCATTTACCTCCTGTACAGTAAGATCAAGTTATAACTGACTTCAAGGGACCTGGAAAAACAGTCTGTTATATCCAAAGTCCGTTATATGCAGAGTTGCTGTATGTCCAGAACACAACTACAGGACACCATTTACTCATGCCACACCCCATTAAATGATTATAAATTATTATATTGTACATGTAGTAATCGAACTTTACCTCAGCAGATGTGTGACTATTAATCCCAACTACGTATCTGCGCTGGATATCACCGGCACGCCATGCGCTTTGTCGGTGGAGCTGCATGTCCGTTATAGCCGAACAAAACTACAGCTAAAAGCGACGCTGGGGACTAAATTGTTTGTCCATTATATGAGAAATTCCATTAAATGCGAGTCCGCTATATCTGATACTTTTTCTGCATGTTCTTAAAGGCACACGGCCGGGACCAGCGGACCTCGTCCGTTATAGATGAGATTCCGTTATAAGCAAGTCCACTATAACGGGATTTTACTGTATTAATACTTCTACTTCAGCATTACTTTAGTTTTTTTTTCCTCTTAGTGCCAAGCAGCTCACAACCTGTGCGCCTCTTCACCATTCCTTGCACACAGCCCTACAGTCTCATGCCCTTTTATGTGAAATTGCAGGGCGTTTCCCTAATTAGGACAAACTGGCACGCGCTTTCAGTTACGAAGACGTGGGATTCACCATTCTTAAGAACGAAGCAATTCTGCTACTGAAGAACACATCATGAATCCGACGTAGGTTGTTCTTAACAAATTTTGCAGGAACAAATTTAAGAGAATTCTTAAGAAAGTATTGGTGAATGAGGCCCATTACCCCTATCATGAATGTTTAAGAAAGAGTGTTTTATTGGTGCAGCGATCCAACAGTCCACACACAAATAGGCATGCTTTACAGTCTCTGTCATTTGGATGCATGGAAAACTTTAGCAAGTACTGGCACAAACCCAACTACACAGTTTTTATTGTGAAGAACTGTGTGTAGGAGTGCCTAGGTCAAAGGAGAGACTGGATGTGTATTTAGGGTGGGATAATATAGCAAATTATTTTATCATGATAATTTTTTAAATATAAAACAATATTAATAATTATCATGATATTATATTTAATATAATATTTATTTATTAAAACTCTCTTAGAATTGCCTTTAAACAGATTCAGCACATACAACCCTGTCCAAAAAAGTTGGGACACTATATAAAATGTAAATTAAAACAAAATGCAATGATTTGTAAATCCTATATTACCTTATTTGATTGAAAATAGAAGAAAAATAACTTATCAAATGTTGAAACTAAGAAATTGTATTGTTTAAATATATGCTCAATTTGAATTTGATGCAAGCAAGAGGCTTAAGAAAACCTGGGACAAGGGCAAGAAAGGACTGGAAAAGTTGTGTGATGCTGAAACAAAACACCTGGGTGAATATCTCGCAACTAATTAGGTAAATTGGCAACAGGTCAATAAGATGCAAAACACAAAAAAAAGAAAAGAAAACCCTACCCTTAGTTCATAAGAAGTACAGACAACTTGCCTGCCTCCCGACTAAGGTCCAGAAGCACACAAACAAGTAGGTGAGTCTTCCGAAAACTTACTAACTAAACCTAAACCAAAAGTACATAAGAATTTAGCAACCCATCAAAGATCAACATATCCATAAAGGTAACTTAACAATAAACAATACCAAAACTATTACAAAAAAAAAAGGGTGCCAGTATGTCAGCCTGGGGTAAAGCCAAGGTGAGAGAGAGCCATCTTGAAATAAGGGTGGTCTTTATAGGCAGGAAGGCTGGCCCCAGCCGTTATGTAATCCATCACTGTTCAATCGCCACCTACAGGACAAACTCAAACATACAGCAAAAAAAAAAAACAGCTCAACCCTGTAACAGGTATAAAAAGAGCCTCCCAGAGAGGCAGAATCTGTGTGAAGATGGGGAGAGTTTCACCACTTTGTGAAAGACTGCATGGGCAAATGTTGCAACAATTTAAGAATAATGGTCAAGTAATATTGCAAAGAATTTTGGAATTTAATCATCTGCAGAACATGATCTCATTCAGAGAATGTGGAAAAATTCCTGTGAGCAATGGACAAAGTCAAAAACCAATATCTTCCGGTCCTCGGGCGGCACTGCATTAAAAAGACACAATTCTGTAGTGGAAATCACTGCATGGGCTCAAGAACACTTCTGAAAACCATTGCCTGTTCACACAGTTTGTTGCTGCATCCACAAATGCAGGATGAAACTTTACCTTGAAAAGAAGAAATCATATCTAAACATGATCCAGAAATGCTGCAGACTTCTCTGGGCCTGAGCTCATTTAAGATACACTGAGGCAAAATGGAAAACTGTCCTGTGGTCTGACGAATCAAAATTTTACATTCTTTTTGGAAATCATGGACACTGCGTCATGGACACTGCGTCCTCCAAGCTAAAGAGGAGAGGGACCATCCAGCTTTAAAGCACATGGCTTGGGGAGCTTGTACTCTATGGTGCATCTAGAAAGGCACCATTAATGTTGAACGATATATACAGGTGTTGGAGCTGCATATGCTGCTATCCAGACAACATCTTTTTCATGTATATTTCAACCGAATGGCCTTCTCTCGTTTGTAAATTTATTTCTTAAGACAATTCCCTGTCAACAGCATGGCCCCATAGTAGTAGAGCGCGGGTGCTAGACTGGCCTGCCTGCAGTCCAGACCTGTCACCCTCCGAAAACATTGACTTGAGGGGGCATAAATAATGCAGTAGTACACCCTTACTTAATGTATTAATTAACCAAAAGCTAAGTTGAAGGTTCAAAGTACTTTATTGTCATCAGCAGCTATTTATATGTACATAGTGTGATTATGATTGTCCCAGAGAATGCATGCATGCAAAAGCAGCGGAGGTAAACTTTAAACTGATTTTTAAACAAGTACTAGATAATCTTGAAAGGAAATAATAATTAAAATTGGAAAGCTAGCTAAGTCTTTCCCTATGCCAGAGTAAAAATGTTTTAGCAAGACTTAAACTCCCTGTGCCATAATATCTATCTAGAATGAAGGTAATACAGAGCCTGATCTTAATCTAGCTGATTAGTGATATAAGAACTGCATGTGCATAACGGGATACTGGTATTAATATCGCATATTGTCCAGCCCTATAATATACTACAGTCATTTTTAGAATTCAGTATGAAATACCCGCCTCAAGTTGTAATAACATTTGGTGCCAGTACCAGTTTTTATGCCAATGGAAAGCTAACACCTTGAAATACCATACTTTTTTTTTGTTTTTGAAGTACTAAAAGTACGGTACTTTGCGGAGTGGAAAAGCGCCCTTTAGTTGAGCTGTGAATTGGACAGGTTTACAGCACTGTACATTTCATACGTGCTTTACGTCCTCTGCTATGTGCCATGATTCTTCTGTCACTTCTGGGTCAAAGTTCAGCGGGGGAAACTGGAGCATGTGCAGAGCACCTAGGCCAGTTTGAGTATGATTGAACATTTACATGCAGGAGAAAATCGACTCCCAGCTGCATTATCTTGGTGTCTTAGTAGAGAAATTTGATTTTGTATGATTTCAGTCAGACTAACATCTTTACATGTACTTTAAAAGTCTGTTTTTAGTAGCTAACTCAACAATTCGATTTTCTTAGTGTGCATATAAACATACTGACTGATGCAGCTGGACAGGAGGCTTTCAATAGTTACCCTATAGAAAGTGGTGAGGATTAGAGAGGGGAGCCTTGGTCTCTGTAGTTTCTTTAAGAAATGTAAATGCTACCATGATCTCTTGGCAATGGAAGCTATATTTAGAGACTAAGTAAGGTTGTCTGTGATGTGGACACTCAGGAACTTGGTAATTTTGACCCTATCTACAGCAGTGAGAGCTGGGTGGACCTGTCTTCACGACAGTAAGAGAGAGATTATTACACTTACACCAGGCAGCAAGTCTTGCCACTTCCTTTGTGTATGATGAAACATCATTATTGTTGTGTCATGGGACACTGTCGTGTCCATTGTAAATTTAATGATGTGGTTGGACCTGAACTTTGTTGTGCAATCATGGGTGAGTAGTGTAAAGAGTAGAGATGGCAATTTCGAACCCTGACCTAAGATAAGTTGTACGCGTGGGGATGAGTCATGCTGCACGTCTCTCCGTGGAAACACAGGGTAATGCTTCAGTCTCAGCTTCGCATTCGCTGTGATAGCAGTGTGCATGTTTACACTAGCTGAATACATATATTTAGACAGTAAAAATACATTTAAACAATGATAGACAGTAAATAATAAAATAATTACAGGTAAGGCAGGCAAAACACAGACGGAGAATACAATGACCGGACAGGGAAAAGAAAATGAAACGCGGACTACTACCGATATTAAAGACCTACTTCAGTTGTTATTGTAACTCGCCCCACCCGTTGCTTGTTGCTCTGTGTCTTGGCTGATTGGTTAATTGGCATGTTCCACACCTGCCCTCTCAGTCGTTGGTAACCTGTTTCTATATAAGTGCTTGTGTCTTCTCTGTTCTTTAGTTAGTCCTTGAATGTGTATTCATGTTGCTGTGTGTTTCAGACTCTGCTTTTTATATTCCTGCTCCTGATGTTACCCTGTTTCCTTGTTAGGTTACTTTAGGATTCTTGTAGTTAGCTCTTGTTTTCCCTGTTTGCTTTTTGACCCTTCGTGGTCCTTTTTTTGTACCTTTCCCAGTTTTATGTTAATAAACCTGTTTTTTTTCAAGGAGCCGCCAGTGGATTATCACCTTTTTCCTAGAGATGGCAATTTTGAATCATCAAAACAATTTCGAAACATTCGAGACAATGTTTCGAAACGGTTCAAAAAGTTTTAAAACTCTAGTTGTTCACAGCCTGCTGCCAAAAACCGGAACTGCAAATAGCAAATACCGCAGAATAAAAACCTATTGCTGCAAGTTTTGAATGTCACGAAACTCGAACTGTCAAAAGTATGCATAATACTACAGTGGCCGAATAGGGCAAATCAAATTAACATATCATAAACCAAATTAACATATCATAAAATAATACTGCAAAAATAAAAACAAATGTACAATATGCTAAACACTTTTACCAGTCCCAAAACCAATTTACAAAAGTGAAAACAAATTTACAACACGTGAAACACTTTTACCAATCACTGACAAAAATTTACAAGCGGAGAATCACAGGGAAAGGGTAGGTCCTTTCAGCTGTAATGACATGGTGGTTTAGCTTTTTGGGGTTAAAACGATTATTGCACACCCCTTTCCCTTATGAAAATTCACTATGGTTTCTTATGGTTTTTATGTAGTAACCTTAGTTTTACTATGGTACCTCATGGTACTTTGGTACTACCCATATTACTACCATGGTTTGGAAAGACCATGGTAAAACAAAGACCATGGTAAAACAAAAACCATGGTTTATGACCAATATTATATATTATATTATACTAGGGTTTTACTGTAGCGAAAACCATAGTCATGGTTTCCATAGTTACCCAAAAAACCATGAAAAACGGCAAACCATTGTAAACCATGGTTATTTAATCATAGTAAAACCATGGTTATTTTTCGTAAGGGTTGTTTCCCAGATTGCCTTACATACAAATTTTAATTAATTTTTGTATTGTTTAATGGAATGTTAATTTGTTTTATACAATGCTAATTTGATTGGCCCTTCACGGCCACAGTATAATGCAATGTAATTTCTTTTTGATTATTTTTATATGCTGTTATAGGTATCCTATATCTGCAATTAGCGTGTGATAACTTTTTGCCAACCATAATTCAACTAGTACGAATCATAAAAAAGTTAGATTATTAATGTATCTTGCGTATGGTCTGGTCGCAAAACCTCTTTTGCACTAATATCAGAAGCAGAGAAGAAGATGTTAGCAATATTATGAACAAGTCTGCACGTCCACTTCCGTGGCCTCTATAATGGAGCATATTTAGCCACCGGCTCATTCCACCATACAGTACTGTGCTAAAATTGCTACTGGGGGTTATCACTGCCCGAAGCCGTCAGACAACTGGTGACCGACATCACACTTTCTACAGACGTTACACTGGCAAGTGTGACAATTTCCCCACAGGGATCAATAACGTATTGATTGTTTGTATGCACTAGAATTTCCCCCAGTTAATCAAAACCTAAATTATATCATTTATAGAGATTATTTGTTCCGATGGTTGTGTATTGTTAAAACAATTTCTGTATTTACATACCATCCGAGTATTGAGTGTGCATAGTAATTAATTAGCTACTGAGGTTAGAATACTCATCCTATCTAGGTTTGTGTATATTGAGCAGGTTATAGGAATGGTTTAGTTTAAATTAATTTGTATACAATAGAACAGTGCAAAAACGCAGTTTCAGCCAACAGTCTTTGTTTATGTTAGCAATGTTAATATATGTACAGTGATACCTCGGTTCTCGAACTTAATCCGTACCGGACTCCGGATCGAATCCTAAAAAGATCGAGTTCTGATGGAATTTTTCCTATAAGAAATAATGGAAAACCAATTAATTGGTTCCCAGCCCCCCAAAATTACACCTAAATACCTTTAAATTACACCTTTTTTTTTTTTTTTTAGCATTTAAACACAAAATGAACAGGCTAAAACCTCGTGTGGGATCCCCATGTGATCAGCTGGTTCTGGTTGTTGTCATTAGTCCTCTGTATTAAGTCCGCGTTTCAGTTTCTTTCCCCAGTCCGGTCATTGGGTGCCTTTGACTTGCTTACAGCGCTGGCTTAAAGCCATAGATGGCGTAAAGCAACGCATTCTGATCCTGACGCAATGCATTACAGTTAGATGCATTGCGACCTCTCACCCGGCTGCACAACTGGAACCGCCTCCGAGATGACACATCTTTGGCCTTATTGGCTGAAGAGTTTAGTTACACGCATGACGTATGTATCCCAGGCAGTTCCGATGCGTAATCTGCTATTTCTCCCGAATATCATGTAAAGCAGTGAGAACTGGTTTTCAG
>JAODLC010001135.1:0-10320 GCA_026781145.1 Hippopotamyrus pictus | reverse complement strand
ATACCCATGTTTATAATACTTTATGAATGCCTCATCTATAATGCACTATAAATACCTTCATAATGCATTATAATGGCATGCATGGAGCGGTTACACATGTCACAATGTATCCCATCTACGGATTAAATGAATGGGAACTGAATTTTTGGAAATGGCATTTTTGGAACGGAATACCATGGTTTATCTAGAAAGTTAATCAAAAGAATGAATTTAAACATTTCAGTTACACAAAGAATGTGCTTTTATTCCATAAAAAATATTCCTTAAAAATAGCTTGTCATACATGTGTTTTTTTGTTTTTGCATTGGGACCTACAGCTTTTATGATCATCCTTAATCTTTGGGACAAGGGGCCCCTGCAGAAATATGCGCATACATGCAGTCCTCTACATGAAAACAAACATAAATACAGACATACTAATACGTGCTCATGCCAAATGAGCTGTTAATTAGCTAGGCTTGATTGACCCATAGATTAATTACATACATTTCAAAGGTAACCTTTATCAAAAATCACGTTTAAACCAAATGACTACTCACTTTAACAATAAAGTAAATGACTGATAAGCTGTATCAAGTATTATCACAATGACAGTTCATTAACAGCTCATTAGGCATAGAAATGAGCATATATGACGTGCCTCATGGGCCAGGCTTAGAAATGACTGCACATACAGACTACACATGAGTGGCCAAACTTCAGTGAATTTTTCCAATGTACTGCATTGCACAATATAAAATGACCAGTTCAGTAGTATAAGTCTGACTTCTCATGCTAAAGGCATAAACTCTGCCTTTTAAATTCTTCTACATAGGTATCTACCTACTTATTCCATCTATACATATATATGGTATGCATAGTACATAGCATATGCATATCAAGAAATATATTAATAATACAGCATGCTTTAGAGGGTTAAATGCAACATATTATAATAATAAAAAAAAACTAAAAACAATGACAAATCACAAACGAAAGGAATAATTTTATATAATTACATTTTAAATGCATATAAGATTACTTACACCATCAGGCTTCGTAAATCATATAATGAGGTTTTTCATGTTACACAGACACATAAAAACTGGCATAGAAACAATTAAAGGACTTATGAAGGCAAGGGGGGAGCTGAGCGGAAAAAAGACGACTCACGAGTAGAGACATAGGAGAACCAATCAGATGGAAGGATACAAATATGAAAGATGGGGAGTCAGATGGGACAATGAGAGATCGGCATGTGACGGAGCGATAAAGATGTGTGGGAGATACAGAATGGAAATTCAAGAGACTGTGGGGAAATACATCTTTCTCTGGTCATTGATGGGCCACAGTGCTTCTCTCAAACCTATGGATTCATTTAGTCTGCTACCACTGGCCCAGGGAGAATAAGCAGTTTTACTACCCTTTTAATTGCACCTCGGGTACCAGCCACTGCTAGGAAGCTCTAAAAACAGTCGCAAACCAAGCAAGTCACGCTTCATCAATAAAGACTATGTTTTTGTATGCTTGAGCATCCTGTCAAATTCAAGTTCTTTTTGGTTCTACTTTTCCTTTTTCTTAAATACCAAAAATACCATTGATGCTTACGTGTTTTTTTTTGCCCTACAGTCAGAAAATACTGTTTTGTAACCATACTCTTGGCGAGATACACAGGGACAGTAGGCATAGTTAACACAGAGAGTACTGTATAGCTGTACTTTAGGGGAACGGATCGGAATGAACACTAGCATACACATGAATCTCTGAGACGTCAGCTGGGCAACAGATTCTAGGGCCGGCTTGCAGATGACATTTGGGGAAACCCCGGATCACAGCTCGAGAGGGTGAGGGGGAGGCGTGTACGATTGACAAACGACTGAAAACACAACCTTGCTGAAGGAGTGGGCAGGCAGTCGCCCCTTTTAGCCATGCCGGCCCACAGGAAGTGCCAGACTCTCAGCTGCTGCTGAGTTAACAGGAGGGACGGGACACAGTGCTTCTTATTCACATTAGCCACATGTGAACATTTAGGCGCCATTACTCCCCTGGCCTCCCCCTACTCCTCCTTGCCTGCTGGCAGACATGCTCCCCTGTTCTCCCCCTACTCCTCCTTGTCTGCTGGCAGATGCACTCCCCAGTCTCCCACCACTCCTCCTTGTCTGATGACAGATGCACTCCCCTGGTCTCCCACCACGCTTCCTTGGTGGTAGACCCGCTCCCCTCTTCTCCTCCTACTCCTCCTTGCCTGCTGGCAGGCATGCTCCCCTGTTCTCCCCCTACTCCTCCTTGCCTGCTGACAGACGCGCTCCCCGTCCTGTTAGTTCCTGCTGACCCGGGACACCAGCACGCAAACACAGGATGAGTCGATCCTGATCCACCTCCAGCCCACTCTCTTGTTGACGTCCATGGTTAAAGCCCTGACGTAAGACTGCTTAGCCTTACACTCACTGACCCACTGGCGCCTGTCGACCCCACGGCAGCTGCCTCCCGCCATCCCCAGGCTCCCGCTGACTCCCACGCGGCTCATCCCATGCCTCTCATCCTCCTTGCACCGTGTCTCGTAGAAGTACTGCTTCAGGGGGCCTGTCAGGGTCTGGATCTCGGGTAGCACGGTGACGTTCTTCCCGTAGGAATCGATGGCGCTCTTTTTGTTGATGACCCACTCGCTTGCCGCCTCGCACACGGACATTTCCCCTCTCCTGGGGGTGGAGACCCGAGAGCGTCTGTGCCGGGCTTTTGGCCGAGGGTCCTGCTGGCTCCCTGGGCCTCCTGGGGTGTCATGTGGTGACAGCCCTGACTGCTGCCTCTGCAGGCTGCTCTCAGTGTGGCTACCTTGGTATTTTTCTACATTATTGCTCATGTCCATATGTTTATGATCACTGGCATCTATCCACTGATCCACCTCTCCCACCTGCTCAGATTCGGTCCTGTTTTCATTATCTCTATCCCACTCTTCCTCTTCCTCCTCTTCCTCTCGCTCGCCATCAGCCAGTAGTCCTGCCTCCAGCATGAGGAGACGAGGTGGATGGTTTGGAGGCGAGGAGGAAGGGGAGAACAGGACCCGGGGGTGTGTGTCCAAGAACAGGAGATCTTCTTCACCCACCAATTTCCCTCCCTCCACCAGCCCCCCCATCTCAATTTCTTCACCCAGGCTGGCCTGGCTTCTCTCTTTCTCTGCTATTCTTTTGGGCACATCGTTGTGTCTGATTGGTGCTTGTTGTGCTTGACTGGTGGCGTCCAGGGATATTTGATTTTTTATTGAAGCATCTCGATGTCTGCTGATATCCTCTGTCAGTCTGTTGTATTTTTCAGCTGTTGTATTAAACAAATGGCGCCCCTTGTTCTGAATGACTTCTTGTGCAGGGCTTTTCTGAGATTTGTAATCCTCTGGTGCCTGGTTACTCAGAGAAACATAATCTTCCAGCCTGTGTTTCCCTTTAATGATCTGAAAATCACTGGTTCCCAAATCGCCTCCATTAACGTTTGAATATTGAGGAATCATGTCTTTCTGTGTGCCACTCTTTTGGGCATTTTTCTGCCTCTGAATGACACTGAATGTGCTCTTTTGTGATTGATTGCTGTGGGATTTATAGTCCCCCTGATTAAAAAAGGAAGATATGTTGTAGGCCATTTGGCTCTGATTATTCTGCATTTTTTGTACACTGCTTACATTTAGTTTCCCACTGTTGTCGCCAACAACAGTCATGTTATAGTCTTTCCGTGGGGGCCTGAATAAATGTCCAGAACTTCTCAGGCTTTGATTACTCTGAGAGCTGTAGTCCTCAAAAGTTTTATTGTCGTAAACCTGCTTTGTGTTCATACTGTTCAGTCCTTCACTCATGCTTTCATTTTGTAGCCAGTAGCCACTGCTGACATTATTCCTGTGGGTAAGAGAACTTCTTCCAGGCTCTAGTGCGGCAGTAATGAGCCTTGGAGACAGACTTGCAGGGAAGGGGAGGGCTGAGGCGAACACCATGGCAACCAGGGGAAGCCAGAGCATTACTTCCAAGACGTATCAACTGGGAGTCAAAGAAATGGTGAGAATTTACATGAGTTAAAAATTACTATAATTCACATATAACAAAACCACAATTAGGTCATTAATAAGAATTAATAAATGACGGTTACACTAAAACTGGGAGTTAAAGCAATGGAGGACATTTACATGAGTTAAAAATGACTATAATTCACATACAACATTATTATCACAATTAGGTCATTAATAGGAATTAATAAATGATGGTTACACTGCAAATCAGAAAGTATTAAATGTGTACAGTCACTTACTGTTATCTAATGTCATGGCTTTATATTTCTACCACTAGAGGGCGAAAAAGTGGCTAATTTCTAAAAAACCTCATTTATTGCATGACGTTACCAACTTAAGAAGTATGGTACAAGTTCTAAAGCTCGCTATAACAAATTCCTATGAGTGTCACAGTAGTCACAATAGTATTTACAATAGTATTTACTGTATCTCGTTCTTGGAAACAAATATCAGTGCCAGGTGTCTTTCTGGCATTTTTAGCAGAGATAATGAGGAGGCGGAAAGCCAGTTAAAAGGAATTTCAAGAATGTAGGTTATCTGGGTTTACACTGCTGCTTCTTGAAGAGTGTCCCTGGGCCTTTGCATGAGAGGTGGCACCCCAAAGAGCCACACACTGCCATCAAAACACCAAAGGACAGCCACTCCCTCAGTCATTCTGCTAGTGCTAAACTGGCGGGTGCTAAGAAATGTTGAAAACAAACACTGAAAAAAACAATCTATATGTGAAAACGTCTGCCAATGGGAATTAATAGCTACAGCCACAATAGCCCAGTTTTCACAGCATCAGCAACATATTTATCGCAGGAAATTCAATCTGTGGTGTAATGTCTGCAAGTTCATAAAACCACAATTTTACCAAGCAATTCCCTTCTTAGTTACTCTGCATTATTGAAGGAAAGAATAATGAACAAATAAAGCCCCAAACAGGTCAAACATGTTATGGCAATGAATGGATCGCTTAAACCCTTTTGGTGTGATACTCGACGTTACAAGCAGCACGTTTATGATTGGGCAGCCAAAGGTAGCAGGGCGACTAGGAAGGACTTTTTCCACAAACGCTGGCCTTGTGCTGACGGCAGAGATAAAACGCACCTGGGTGAGAGACAAATACCTATTTTAACACCAGCCTGTACAGTTCTCACGTCCTCTACAATGATTAACAACTGGGGAACAACTACCACCCTAGCACAGTACATCATCAGCAATCTAGCACTTAGCAGAAAGTCATTTTATTGCTAAAAATTCCTTTATAATAATATAATCAGCCTGCATTTTAAATTCACACTAAAAGTGTCTCATTCCTGTTTATTTAACAAACCACAGCTTACATTCCCCAACCATGTTACACATACCCTAGTACTATTCATCTATGCAAAATCTCCCTAAAGCGGATTATTGAAGTAATTGCTCTCAGAGAAACCATACTTGTCCGCAGTAACTGAGTTTTACAGCCTCCGCTTTCGCATCTTTGTTTTTCTCTGCCTTGAGCTGTGTGTTCGCCTTTCACATAACAATCCCACCAAGAATGCAATCCCCCTTTTCAACCTTTGATCCCCTTGCTATGACTATATCACCCATACATCCATCATGCCTCATTCCTAAGGATTCAAAGAGATGTATCACTACAGTGTGGATCCAGGGAACATCACACTGGGAACTGCACAACTGTTTTATACAGTACATACTTTATTTTATGCAGGATAGACTTCTCCTGCTTATAAACTGACCAATAGCCTGTGAATTCATATGTACCAGATGGAGAAGGACTGTCTGGATGTTACCTGAGTTGAACAGCACTGTTGAAACATCTCAATAGGAGAACCCAACAGACACTGAGAAGAAGAGGCATATTTAGCTATAATAAAGACTCCAAATTGACTGCGTGAGAGAGTAATAAGATAAAATAATGGTGTGAATGATCAGGGAGCCCACTGGGGTTTCGTGAATGCGCTCAGGCAGGCCGCCACACGTCCCGTTAGCTGTGTTTGTTGTCTGTGTCACACAAAGGTGTACTTTTCACGCTTCATTTTACACAATGACATGCCTCATTGACTGCTGGTTGACTGTGCTGGCAATAGGTGATACGTTGGGCTCAGTGGATACATCAGCTCCCACCTGTGCCTACCATATACTCAATTAAAGTAGCGAGTCATCAAAGACACTCAAAATAGCACCAGTATTCAATTAAAAAGCATTGCCATTTCCCTTGTGGCAACTTGCATAAACTAAACCAAAAAACCTGCTTATTGTCACTTATTCCCAAAAAAAAATCACAGCGTTTGCCTACAAGGAACAATTAACATGTCTCACACCTTGTCAAATACAAATTACCTCTACAGATTAGTTGCTGGTAAAGGCTACCCAAATTATAAATAAATAAAAAGAAGTATCTGAGTATCAGTTTGTACTCTTTGGAGTAATCAGTCAAAATGTTAAGTGAATATAAAAATAAAGAGTATCAATAACTCCCTTTTCTTCCAAGTTCAGCCTTAAGATAAACTTGATTATTAGGCCCATCGGCACATTTACTGTTTACTTACAAGAAACATCACCTCAGTGCTTTCTACTGGAGTTCTTCTTTGTGGAAAAAAAATATATGGACGGAAAAAGTACAGTATACCAAGAACGTATTGGGTCACGGCATTAACTTTTATTTATTGACTATCACTATGCGCAACATACTTTGTCTACACAGCACTTTCCTTCGCAGGTCACTCTTTCTGGCTAAAACTAAACCAGTCTGAACTAAAAACTATCAAAACAGTCAATCAGTCAACTATTGAGCTACTACTGCATCAAAGTAAAGATAGTTAGGTCTGGCAGAGCTCCTGTTTGTTACACGTTATACAGTATGTCAATGTGATTTTTTAAATCTTAGAGATACACATAGATTACTGCAATGTTTGAACATTGTAAAATAATCAGATACTTTGCCTGAATCACCCTATTTTAGTCAAACAAATTAAAATGGTTGCCAACTGCTGCTAATGCTTTGTTGTTAAAATTAAACCACAAAATAGTCACAAAAATGACATGCTATGAGGACTACACAATTCTATCACAAATATCAGGCCAGTTCATTTATTGTTGTGGATGGGAAAAAAAAATCAACATTAAAATCACAGACGAGCCCAAATAATTTACCAAATTTCCCCATGGGGTCAGTTCAGCATATTTATTGAAAAACATGGTAACGGAATGCACCAAAGCGAACAGTGAGATATTAGTGACAGTGGCAGTTTCTGTTTCATATATTTGGCTCCTGGGCGGCTGAGCATTAGGGTAGGCCTGCGGCGTGCGCAAACAGCCCATCTTCTGATCACTTCACGCCCCATTCTACCTCGGCGCAGGACCACTTTACCAGTTACTCCCTTGATCGGTAAGGTGGGCTCCATTATGCCGCTTGTTTTCAAGAAACATGACAGCTCCTTTTCAACGCTGCGTTTCACACTTCAGTCAATACATTTTTTCCCAAAGTAAGCTATCATTTACCCGGTTTATCTGGTTTGGGGTATGTGCAGTACGTGGAAAAAGTACCTACTTCCTGTGCAAGGCATTCGGCTAGGTAACAGACTATAACTCTTACACCTTATTATGAATGAAATTGTGAAACCTGTTAATTTACGTTGGCGGAAAAAACAAGCACACTTTAAACATGTAGCAACCAGCAGTCTCGGTAAATTTGTTCCCACGACTTTGGGAGTAAGCAGGTGAGTTCCTTTCACTCCGCTCTAATTGAAAATAAATTAGGATTGCGAAGTATGTCTAATTCTCTGTATATCATCATGAAAAAGCAAACTCAACAATGTACAATATATTCTGATTGGGTATGAGGCCTAATAAGTGTTGATAAAAATTATACAACTTCCACTTTGAATATACCTTGTAGTTGTATTACTTAATTAGGCTAAATAACATCGGTATCTAACTTTCAGTCACATCGGTGATTTATAATTAAATAATTATTCGATTTACCTGCACCTAATGGAAGCATTCAGCATTACTTTCTGATTTAGTAGAGTTTGATATAGAGGGTGCAGATCTACATCTAGGCCTAATGGCTCAAAAAATGGTAATTATAATTGCAAAAGCTATTCTGGAATTCTTGGAAATGTTTGCCTTAGCGACCGGAATAAATTTGTCGAAATTGAATACTTGGAGGAAATCTCAATTTAAACCTTAATATGCAACATGAGGAAGTTGCTTCGTTTACTTATTATAG
This sequence comes from Hippopotamyrus pictus, assembly GCA_026781145.1. Lineage (NCBI taxonomy): Eukaryota > Metazoa > Chordata > Actinopteri > Osteoglossiformes > Mormyridae > Hippopotamyrus > Hippopotamyrus pictus. Next base: position 2,071 of record JAODLC010001135.1, on the reverse strand, counting down.
CCTACTTTAGAGAAATTCATATGCCCAAAATTGCTATTACTGTATGTACTGCAGACCTCATACACTTAAGTTGCGGACAGAATAGGCTAATAAGACATTGTACACTAAGGCATTACCGTACACTCAGAGTGAGTAGCTTTGCATATGAAATAAACGGGGTACGATGCTTGTCAAGATAAAAATATTCATAATGTTGCAGATCAGTCGTGCTCGTATTGCTGGTTGTATATCCAGGAAAAGTGGAAGTGATGTATTAGCTGCTGTAATCACATTTAGATGAAAACGCAAATGTATACTTAGCTATTAAAGTCGATTTCAGAAGGTTGGTAAAGAATTTAAACCCACACGTGTTTATAATAATTAATACTAATGATTTACTGAAGTGATTGTAATTAACAAGGTATGAAAGAGGAAGTATATAAGACTCTTACCGTTTAGGTGAGATTCGGACAGCACGTCCTTCCGGCGAGTACCTCATTGATTCCGTGGTCCAGCAGACACTCCGAGAATCGGTATTATTACCCTTGTCAGTGCCAACTTAGATCAAAAGCATTCTCTATAATTGGTAATTGCTTGAAGTCTAACCACGTCATAAACACTAAAAACAGCGAGTTCCAAGAACACCTTTCAGTCTCCTCTCAAAAAAAAAAATGTTTTATAGCTTATTGTGTTCAATACAAACTTTATATAGTGATAAACTATTAAAAAAACATATAACTATTTGTTATCAACTAAAATCCGAATACAAACAGTTCGCGTGTAAATTATACTAGTAACTTAACTTTCGGTATATGATTTAAAAATATATTACCGCCCCTTGGAAAACTTAATGATTGCGCGCTAAAAAAAAAAAAAAAAAAAAAAGTTACTCCATGGCAAAAACCAAAAACGTAAACGATGACCCGTAAATAAAGCAAGTTTCGATTTGAAAAGTAAGTTCGGATTGTCCTTTGACTTTACTGGCGTCGGAAGCCTGGAAGAAGCTTCACTCCTGAGACCGACAAGCGAAAGAAGAGCAGAGTAAGGAGGGCAGGACTTTAAAGAGGTTATGGGACTGACAGAAGGATGGTTAAAAACAAGACAGAATGGGGAACATGTAAAAGGCCAAGAGGGCTGTCTCAAGTTCCTGCACCTTCAAAGCATGCATACCCTTTCAGGGTAAAACCGTTTCTTATGGATAATTAACAGTTCACGGTAATTCCACTGTAACAAAATTACAGCACCGTTTGAAAGGAGGAAAACAAACGAACGGCATGTTATTCTTCCTTTACAGACTGCATACTGTTGTCTGGTTATTTTCATTAGGGGTGAAACCCCGTAAATCTCAATCAGCCATATAAGGTAGCTGTGGAGAACGGCAAAGTTATTTATTTTCTTCAAATATAACGAAACAAACAGCCAGTGGTACAATGTGTCTTTTTTCCTTAAGTCGGCCAGGTAATTTATTGCGTCGGGAAGATTGAACGTTTTACATGTAGGCGGGACTACTGTGAGAATAAATGAGACAAAACATGTGTGTGCAGGAGTAGGTTAAGTCCTCCAGGAACTGAAAGACACGAGTCTGGGGAAAATGAAGTATGGAATAAAAAATAACAAAAGCAAACAAAAATATAAAACACGGACACTGTAACAGTCCTCGACATTATCAGCAACTGTGTGAAGCCCGTCACCTACTCATGCCAGGGTCCTCTTAACGTCTAATAATCGGCTGCTGTAGCAAAATCTTTCCACCTGAAAGTTTTAAAAGATGAAAGGATTATGAATAATAAGGGAAACAAAGAGGACAGTATATCGTTACAGTTTCGCCCTAAGCTAGCGCCCATGAAAGAGATGGAAAGAAAGAGTGGGGGTCGATGAAAGGGGTACTAATCCTCGATGCACACACTGGACACTGCGACACATGGCTGTGTTACTGTAAATGTCCACTGGCGAGAGGGAGTCCCGGTGTTACACGTGCTGACTCGACACTTCGAGCAAGACACCGGCAAAAGATAATCGCGGGTTTCATAAAAACCCTAATAAATATGTTTTTTTCCAGGATTGTGTGTGCGTACACACACACACATATATA
>JAODLC010001134.1:0-10325 GCA_026781145.1 Hippopotamyrus pictus | reverse complement strand
TTGAGTCACTGTTACTCCTGCAGAGTGCATAGCGGCTGCTTCATGCTCTATGACCGCCCAAACTACATGGGGAACCAATACTTTGTGAGGAGGGGCGAGTACCCCGACTGCATGAGCATGGGCATGAGTGACTGGTTCAGATCTTGCCGCATGATCCCCATGGTAAAGTATTTAGCATTGTTACTAATAATGTTTTACCTGAAAAAATGACATATAAATATCTAACATTCAATAAATTCTCAGCTCAAATTCTGAATACATTTATTATGAGATTGCTGTCACAATTTGCAGTGAACTGAATTCTGTTTCTATGTTCTTCAAACAGTACAGAGGATCATACAGGATGAGGATCTATGACAGGGAGAACTTTGGGGGTCAGATGATGGAGATGACGGATGACTGCGACTCCATCATGGATCGTTACCGCTGGTCCAACTGCATGTCCTGCCACGTGATGGACGGCCACTGGCTCATGTATGAGCAGCCCCACTACAGGGGAAGGATGAGGTACTTCTGGCCTGGGGAGTACAAGAGCTTCGGTGGCATGAGGTTCATGTCCATGAGGCGAATCATGGATTCCTGGTATTAAAACAAAGTTATGAGAATGACCGATTGAAAACAATGGTATAGGAAGATAAAAGGCAATAAAAATACCAATACAATATCTATTCAATTCTGCAGACTTTTTGTGTTCTCATTGTACTTCACAAGCTACAACAAGGATGCTACTGAGGGAATTGAGTTTGTTACAGTAACTTCATGTTGAGGTTTTTATTCATAATATTTATGTCCTCCACAATATACAGTGGATAAAAAATGTATACACTCCCCTGTTAAAATGCCAGGTTTTTGTGATGCAAACGAATGAGACCATCATTTCAAAACGTTTCCCACCTTTAATGTGACCTATAACCTGTACATCCTGGCCGCTGTCCTCTAATGAATTTCATGTGAAAGCCAAGAAACAGGATGTGAGATCATCTCAGCAATGTTTTCATATAAACCAAATTTAGTAGAAAAACTTTGGATCCCATTTTCAGGAAGACCAACAAAAATTGTTTCATTTAAGCACTAGGGGCCACAGAAATGCATTTTGGTTAAGAATTGTTGATAGGTTTGCCATACAAAAATATTTCATCTATATGTCATCTAATGCCATGGGAGGTACCAAGGGTGAAGACAAGGCATAACATTATGATAACAGGGCTTAGACGTGGACTTAAATACAAAGGACTAACGAAAAACAACTTGAAACAACTAATAACACGGGGATTCCACACGAGGTTAATGAAGAGGTGTGGCACACAGGAGGATCGGACGAGCAGGGTGTGACACCAGTCCTTTCATGTCGCTGTTTTGCCAGCCAATGTTACTGGCCATGCCAGATGCTCCTAATGATTCCCAGCCTTATGTCTCAATTACTCACATCTGTCTTTCCTTTATAGCACATTTCTTGTGTATATCGGTGCTGGCCCATGCTCTGTTATCTTGTTGGTCATTGTTAATGCCATGTGTTCATTCCCACTTGTGGTTTGTTATTGTATCCTATTGTTATCTAAATTTGGTTGACACTTCTGAGATGGAGAAACTTCTGAGATATTACTAATCTATGTTGTCCTTTTGAGATTCTCTCTAACTATACTCAGGCTGTTCCCAGTGCTCTTGAGGTCCATGCTCCCATTAAGCCTTCTTCCTTTCCTTTTCTTTGTTTACTTCAGACCTTCAAGTCCTGAAGGCAACTGGTCGCTGCCTAGAATGGCTTTATTAAAAAACTGACCTTGCTGTACATTCCCTATCTTACAGTGAGCATATGTTGAAATATAAGTCTGCTTTAAATGATGCTCACATTTCATATTATTAATCAGCCACTGGTAGTTCAAACTGTAGCCCTATAACTAATTTTTCTACTTTAAAAAGGCTTGACAATGTTCTTGTATTGACACCACTTGCTGCTCTGAAGCAATATGACACTTTTCTTAACTTTGTTGAAAGTAAAATCAGCTCCCTTTATAATATTTTCCCTAGATTTACCCTTACTACTGTACAAGGCATTCCTCCTGAATTTTCAGTTCCTGAATTTTCTAATTCATCCCTTGTTACTGTGTCTTATGTCATCATGTCATAATGTCTTATGTCATGAGTTTTTAAAAAGATCCAATTCTGCCTCCTGCCAGTTATACCTTGCTCCCACAAGACTGCAAAAGAACTGTCTAGCCTGATATCTCTGCCCCCCGCCCCCCCATCTCATTTGAAAGACGGATTTCTAGTGTCAGGCATTCATTCAAACAAATCTAAGCCAGTTCTTAAGAAACCTGTGGCCTGTACTATGAAGGGGATCTAACCAAATCAGATTTATCCCGGAGTCAATTTGCAAACACAGGGTTGACAAAATCGGGTTGTCTCAATCAGTGCTAATCAGTACTACGACGCCAGTTAAAAAGTTGATTTGCTACTTCGGTGTTAACTGCATTGGAGTTTGTGCATATTCACATAAATGGAGCACGTTCGGCAGTGCAAGTCACCATTTGACTCATGGCGCGATCTCCATTTTACAGAGGAAGACTGCATGCTAATTATGCAGGGTTATGAGGAGTTTAAATCAATGCTGCAAAGAAAGTCCAATACCATTGCAGCCAACAAAAGCAGGCAGGCTTGTTGGCAACTTATTGCCGACCGAGTAAATGCACAAGTACATTTTCATGGTCATAAAACGTGGTCTAAAATATCTCACAACAAACTACTCTCATGAGTATTAGACACTATGAAGTGTTGTCTGAAAAGAATTGAAATACTGTTAAAAAATACAGAGGCTCACAGATGCGACACACTTCAGAAGTAATAATTTGCTGCTAAGTAATGTAATGCTCCTTAAAGATCCATTACTGTGATGTTACTCATAATGTAAACCTAATGTTAACAATAACTTAACTGATCCAATTTGAAATGCAATAGTAGTGGAAAGTGTACGTAGCAGCAATTCAAGATGAAATATAAGAACATCATGTCAAGTGGTAGGGCTATGTATTTATATTTCTACTCATTATGAAAGATTTGCTGTGTCTACCCTCTCTTGCCTTGGCTGGGGGTCAAGGGGCACCTGCGGGTCCTCCAGCTCCTGTTCGGCAATCGCCTACGGGTTCCCCTCCGAGGGCTCATTGACCGCCTTCAGTCTCGCTTCTGCCGCCTAGTCGGTTGCCTGAGGGTTCCCCCACCTCAGCTCGTCCGGCGCCTGTGACTCCCCCCACTACGGCTTGTCGGTCGGCTACGCCTCTGTCGGCTGTAGCTGCGCCGTTGCCTGCTGCGGGTATTCCTCCCTCCTCATCTGCGCCATGGTCCCCTCCGACTTCCTCTGCACCTGCTCCACCTGTCTTCGTTCCCTGTTCTGTGCCAGATTCTGTCTTGGCTTTTGCTATTGTGCTTGTTCTGTGTTTCCATTCTGTTTCCTGTTCCCTGGTGATGCTTTTGCCTTGTTTTTCAGGTCCTGTTTTCTCAATCTTAAGATGTTGAAATTGGCATAATAAACTAATTCATACAAACATAAAAACTCGTTAAATAGATGACTTCATAAAATATCTTTTCATTGGTCAGTTAAATGTCAAACGCTACCAGTAGACAGAGAGAATGAGCATATTCCATTTATAGTAAAAAGTCGCAAGTAAGATTACTGAATGAATATATGCACCAATTTTGCTTGTTGCTGGTAATGTACTATATACTGATAGAAATTCGGTCAAGTTCTTTGTTCAGTGTTCTCCCTAAATTTTTTGTGCAAAGGATACAATGCAGGCATGTACCTTTCTGCAACTGTACACAGTGCCATTTAATGCCCGCACAGTAACACGAATGGGTTTCTGTGTCCTGTTGCTGGATCAGGGATTTAGACAATGGGGCCATAGATTCAGGACAGATATAAAAGCAGCCAGAGAATGAGTGTCCAGAAGATCTAACAGAGGACAGACATCACTGAGACGATGAGCAGGGTAAGTGACCAAATATGCCTGTGTGCCAACTGTCCCAGCTGAACTACAACTTTATGTCTGCTGTAATCTTCAGGTTTCAGAATGTGGGAAATTGGGACTATTTATAAGCTATAAGTCAGCAGTATAGCTCAGAAAGAAGTTCGCTCACATAGATTAAGTTTATGAAACGTTGCAACAATCTGATTTCAGATCACCTTCTATGAGGAGAGGAACTTTGGGGGTCGCTCCTATGAGTTCAGCAGCGATTGCAGTGACCTCAGTTCGTACTTGAGCCACTGTTACTCCTGCAGAGTGCATAGCGGCCGCTTCATGCTGTATGATCGCCCAAACTACATGGGGAACCAGTACTTTGTGAAGAGGGGCGAGTACCCCGACTGCACGAGCATGGGCATGAGTGACTGGTTCAGATCCTGCCGCATGATCCCCATGGTAAAGTATTTAGCATTGTTACTGTTAAAGTTTTACCTGAGAAAAGCAAATATAGACTGTCTAACTTTCAATAAATTAATATTCTGAATATGTTTATCCTGATATTGCTGTCACAATTTGCAGTGAACTGACTTCTTTTTTTATGTTCTTCAAACAGTACAGAGGATCGTACAGGATGAGAATCTATGACAGGGAGAACTTTGGGGGTCAGATGATGGAGATGATGGATGACTGTGACTCCATCATGGATCGTTACCGCTGGTCCAACTGCATGTCCTGCCATGTGATGGACGGCCACTGGCTCATGTATGAGCAGCCCCACTACAGGGGCAGGATGAGGTACTTCTGGCCTGGGGAGTACAGGAGCTTCGGTGGCATGAGGTTCATGTCCATGAGGCGCATCATGGATTCCTGGTATTAATACATTGAATTAATGTGAAATTCAGTTTGTAAAATGATTCAAAAACTACTTAATAAATAATATATATGACACAGTCCTAATTCTGACCCTGACTGGCTAAGTCTGCTTCCATCAACATTTTCATTACTACCATAGTCATGACATTTCATCTGCCTTAGACAGTTGAGAGATGAGGAATGAAATGGCTGCTCATTGATCCTCAGAAGGAAATTGGAATTCTCTGTTACCAGCAGGGGCAGATTATCTTATCTGTGGGCCCTAGGGTGACATCGTCATGAAGTCTTAGGTATTGAGTTATATTTCTTCCAAGGCAGTATGGGGCCCTGATGTTTGCTGGGGGCTAAGGCTATAACGTAGAATAGCCTATGTCGTCATCTGCCTGTGGTTATCAATGTTTATATCAGTAGCATGTTTTATAACAGGTGAAGCAGTGCCTCACCAAAACAAGTAAATATGTTACTTAAACATAGTTGCCTATATTGTAATCCCGATCAGCCGAGGAAACCTTTCCGGAAAAATATGCAACAGCGTGACGATGACCAGTTACCTCATCAGGCTGAATGAGCACTGCCCCTACTCCCGCTTCGGAGGCATCCACCTCAACCTCAAATGGACGCTCTGTGTCCGGTTGCCGGAGCATGGGGGTGGAGCAGAAAGCTTGCTGCAATCTTGTGAACACGGTGGTTGCTTCCGGATTCCATCGGAGAGGGGATCGCGGTCTTCGGGTGAGGTTGGTGAGAGGAGCCGCCACCTGGCTCAAATTGCAGATAAACCACCGGTAGAAATTGGCATAAACCGAGAAATCTCTGGAGCCCCATCATGGTGCGGGGAACTGGCAAATCACGGACGGCTTTGACCTTCTGCTCGTCCATAGCCACCATAACGGGTTGGATGAGGTACCCTAGAAACTTAAGAGAAGAACGATGGAATTCACAGTTTTCCCCTTTTGCGAACAGGTTGTGCTCACGTAGTCTCTTCAGGACCTGCCTAACATGACTCACATGTTGCTCATACGAATCAGAAAAGATCAGAATATCGTCAATATAGACGATCACAAAGCGGTTTAACATTTCTCGAAATACCTCATACATGAAAGATTGGAAGATAGATGGGCTGTTAGCTAGCCCGTACGGCATGACCTGGTATTCATATTGTCCCGTGCTGGTCACAGTCATCCATTCATCCCCTTCCCGGGCACGGATGATGTTGTAGGCACTCTGGAGGTCAAGCTTGGTAAATATGGAGGCTGAACGAAGCTGTTCTAGGGCAGATGGGATCAGAGGTAAAAGCTCACGATGCTGGACCGTTATGGCTTTCAGGGCCCGATAATCTATGCACAGTCTCAGACCCCCATCTTTCTTCTTTATAAAGAAGAATCCGGAGGTGATGGGAGAGGTTGAAGGTCTAATAATCCCTTGTTGTAACCCATCATTACATACATGTTCATGGCCTCCTCTTCCGTCCGGGCCAGGGCAAACTGCCAGGTCTTGGGCAGTGGCGCCCCCTCGAGGAGGTCTATAGCACAATCACAGGGTTGCTGTGGGGGAAGTTGAACGGACTGGAATCGGATGAAGACACCCAACAGGTCTCCGTATTTGGGCGGTACTTGCAGGGCAGGGCAAGACAGTTAGAGAAGCACATTTCAGACCAGGCAGCAAGTTCCCTGGTTTGCCAGTTGACCACAGGATTGTGGAGTCGGAGCCAGAGATACCCTAGAATCAGGGGATCATGGGAATAAGGAAGGATTAAGAAAGAGATCAATTCTTGATGGAAAACCCCCACCTGTAGAGTGACTGAATAGGTACGATTTGTTATTTGTTTCACATGTAATGGTTGTCCATGAACACCTAGAATGGTTACCGGGGTGGAGAGCCGCTCAGTCCGGAATGCGGAACCTTCGGGCAAAAGTCAGGTCAATGAAATTTCCTGCTGCTCTGGAATCGAGCAGCGTATACACTGCTTCTCGCTCTAAACCCCACTCTAAAACAAAAGGAACCATCACTTGCTTTTGTGTTACCTCTAATAATACGGAGGTTCCCACCTTAGACTCCTTAGGTAGCGGCGAGTGGACGGGGCAGTTTTGAATAACGTGCAAGGATTCCCCACAGTACAAGCAGAGACGCTGCTGGTATCAGCACTGTCTCTCTGCAGCTGTCAGAGGCAGACGACCCAGTTGCATTGGCTCAACAGGAGCTAGTCCGCGGGAGGTCAGCTGGGAGGCACCTCCGCTCTGGACCTGTGGCGGCTCCGCTCTCTCACCGTGTTGTCCAATGTCACTGACTGTCGCTGCGATTGTCCGGAACTCTAGAGAGAACTCTGCAGCAGTTTCATTCCCCTGCCGGAGGTCACAGAGTCGCTCCCCCAAGCTTCGCCCTGCAGTGGGATGATCAAATACTTCCCGGAAGGCATCCTGGAATTCACGGTCAGAGGATAGGAGAGGTCTGTCTTCAGTCCAGAAGCCGGTCACCCACTCATGAAGCAAACTCTGGATGAAGCAGTTCAGAATCTCTCAGGATGTTCATCAATGTAGAGTCAGCACTGCATAAGGAAGGAGCGGCAATGGTGAGGATTACCATTATATTTTTCCGGCAGGGTAACAGGCACGGGAACAGAGGCAGGGGTCCCAGGAGGTGACGCGGGCAGGTCGCTTTAGGCAGCTTGACCCTCGAGCAGCTGGTCCACCTGTCGTTGGAGCTGCAGCTGGATCTCCGCTGGGTCCATTTGAACCGGGTGAAGTATTCAGTCAGACCGGGACAGAACACAGGAGACGGAACCCAGTTTGCGTGAGAATGCAGGTTTAATCAGAAAACCAAGATAGACAAAACCAGAGAGGGAAGCAAGAGGCATAGTCAGGGACGTAGCGGGATGGTCGAGTGCTGGGGTGGTCAGTCTTACAAGGGCATGACAGACAGGGGACCAGGCAGGACGAGAGGCAGGAACAGGCAGAATTCAGGATGACAAGGGATCCGATACAGGCGGGTGAGGAAGACAGGGAAGGCAAGAGACAAAAACATGCTTATCAGGGCTCATTGGAACAATGACAACAATACTTCGCATAGCCTGCTGCGTTTGACCGCCTTTTATGCTGCGAGGGGCGGATCATCAGAAGTGGCTACAGGTGTTCCATCTAGGGGGGTGTGGTCCCTGGTCTGAGTGTGACAAAGAACCATCATGCAATTAAGTCTTTTGAAGAATGTGAGAATTAAAGTTATCACTGCAACACTCACAGTAGGACACTCGGGGCAATTCACCAAGATCTGTTTATTAGTAGAAGTCAAGTTGTGGTGCAAGGGGCAGGCAAGGTCAAAACCAGAGATCAGTCTGTACCAAGCACCAAAACAAAGATCGTGATCCGAAAGAGTTGTTGATGAGTCGGGAGCAGGAAGCTCAGGAAGCCAGAAGGTCAATCCAGACAAACGGACGGGAGACATGGGGAAGATCCATGAGGAAGGAACAAGGCTAGGTCGGACAGGAGTGGGAAGGTTCAGGAGGTGCGGGAAGTGGAGGCAGTGAAAGTCGGGCGGTATGGAGCTGAAACAAAGACAAAGGGTTAGAACACTCAGCAATTGCATAATCACAAATACCTCATACTGAGTGATTTCAGCGTAAGGTTTAAGTAGCAGAATGGGCATTCCCTTGTCTGTAGCTGTGTTGATTGACGCTCTGCTTTCAGGTATGACAGTCACCGTGTAACAACACATTACGTAATAGCACTACGTTATGTAAATACTCCACAAACTATTTCAAATTTATTATCATCATTATTATCACCATTCAATTTGTTACAATTTATTCAGTTATTACATAATGTGCAATTATTACATAATATGTTGTTACACACCCATTGTGGAACCCTGGTGTAGAACCTACAAAAGAAACTTGTCTCTTATCTTGAGCATGATAGTAAAAATAATAGTAATGATAATAATAATCTTATTATGCACCCATGTTCTTGAAGCTTCTTAAGACCTACATCCCATCTCAGCCTCCACGTCAGCAAGCCACCACCGCTTGGAGATTCCTCTGCCTTGTGAGAAGTTTCTCTCCAGATGATTCTAATGTGTGGACCACATCCGGTCATCAAATTCCTTCTTCACGTCAAGACCTGTATTTTCCCAGAATTACTCTACTAGTCTGATGTTTCTCTGTGTTCTCTGAATGTTATTAATGTTGCACTTCTTGTCATTCTTGAATTGTCTTTTTAGATTCTTACTTTTGTGGCAAGTGGAGGAGGCAGGGTCAGAAGAATAGATGACCCAATTTGACCACGCCACCCTTGGAACTCCCACCTGAGGACCTACCCACCATTAGCTTAACCTGCCAGGGCATCGGTTCAATTACCAAGAGACTTGTGTCTCCAAGTACCAAAATACAACTTATTAATACAAAATGGTGTTCTAAAGACAGCCTACAATTATATAAATATAAAAGAGACCATTAGCCCAGCAACCATTTCCCCCAGGTACCAGTAACATTAATCGTATCTTGCATCTCAGACCACAAATTCCTAAAGCATTTTAGGTAATCTTACCAAGAGCTTATGGAGACCTTGCTTGTCTGGGTTACTCTGGAGGAAGCAGATGTCATTAAGCTTTCTAGCACTAATCTGGGGTAGTTACTGAGGTTTTCACCTACATGTGCTACTATGTTTCCAAGCATTTAGCTGCCATGATTACTGCCTTTTCTCTGCCAAGTCAAAAGACACAATGGTTTGGTTTATAAAACCTGTAGTATTTGCAGCCTTAGTCTTGATTTGGCACAAGCAGTCTGGAAGTACAGCAAATGAAAGGGGTTATCATCTCATTTTTTAAATGTGTCTCTTATTAAAAGCTTAACAGAACTGGTCCTTTCTACTGTAAATCTGTATTTGCATTACCTACAGGCAATAGAATATTGTACTGTGTTCTTCAAAATATTTTTTATTGATTTTGTTACGATTTGCAAATGTGCATGGGAAAATGGCGCTATCCACAATCCAGTCAATCTATTTGTTAGTTTCACAAACTGATGAAACACAATTGGACTGCAATTAGTATGTTTGCATTTTATAAAATAGAACGCCAAAATATTCCTTTCAGAATCTTGTTTGTGTATGCTGTACATTTTTAAATTTGTGTACACTATGTTTACTTATTTTCACTATGTGTCTTACATCATGCTATAACGTTCTATGTCTGCACTTTACAAACATTGCTGCTGTATGTACAAGAATTGCCACGTGGGATCAATAAAGTTTATCTTATCTTAAAAAAGTCAAGGGTCATCTTTGACATGATGTTTGCAAGATATCACCCTTTATTATAATCAATAAACAAAACCAAAATACATATTCTGTTGCAAATTAAAGCATCATTTATTCAATTTTGTGCAGTACTAGGATAATGACATGTCAATTAATGTTATATCTACATATATTTCTTAATACCAGGAATCCATGATGCGCCTCATGGACATGAACCTCATGCCACCGAAGCTCCTGTACTCCCCAGGCCAGA
>JAODLC010001133.1:0-10355 GCA_026781145.1 Hippopotamyrus pictus | reverse complement strand
CCTACCTTAATCAGGCTTATATGGTCCTTAATAGGCTAAAGCTGCTTACAGACCGAACGCGGCATGCGCGAGGCTTCGGCGCGAAGAGTAGGCGCGGTTTTCAAAACTCGATCTCTCCTGTCATTTTGGCTAGCGGTCAGTAGCGACGATGTATACTTCGCATTCAAAAAGATTTTACGCTTGTGTGATATAGCTCTGGGAACTCAGACACGGACAATATAAGTTTTCCTCCATTTCGTTTTCTTTGCTCGGTTCGGCACGGAGCGCAGCGTAGTGTACGTATGCTGCATTCGGTCTGTACCACCTGTTTTAGCCTATTAAGGACCATATAAGCCTGATTAAGGTAGGGTTGGAATTAAAACATTCTGGCAGAGGGGGTGCCAGGAACAGGATAGAGAACCACTGCCCTAGATAAGGGTAGAAATTTTGAGTTTAATTTATTCCACATGGTGTCCCTGTAGTCGAACATTCATAAATCACAGGCATCTTCAAATCTTCCAGAGCCTAATGGCTTGGTTGAGTTAATTAAGGTCAAGGGCCTAGATTCGGTTTCAAAACTAATAGGGTTCAAATGAGCCCCAAACCCTCTACCCACCTAAACACTCATGGTACTCCCACAAATATTGGTAGGGACCTGTCCCTACTGTCCATAACCAAATCTATGGCCTTGTCAGTGCTGTCAGATAGAGACTCATTGATCATCTCCCAGTAGATGTGGTACAGGTCTTCTGCCACAGAGAAATGTTTTCTGTTGTTAATGACTAAATGGCCGCACCGGTGGTCGGTAAACTGTGGCAGTATAGCGGCAGCAAGGGACGACCTTTTCTCAACAGAAGGCTGCGTTTGACTTTCAGGCAAACCACCAGTATGATTCAGAGGGGGGCTGGTATCTGTGGAAACCAAGGTTAGGAAAAGAGACCACTGTCCTAAGTTTCAAAGACAATTTAATGGTCTGTATAAGGAAGAGGAATGGGTATCAGCAGTATTATACTGACTGTCTGCAGGAGGGAGGAACACAAAAGGTTGTATATTTTAAATGAGTGGCTCAGTGACACCGAATTGTTGCAGGGTTGCCCATTTAGTTACTATCGAGTTAGTTGGACTTCATGGGGTGTTGGGATGATTGGTTAATCACAGTCCATGTATTTACACTGTATACCTGGGCATTCACTAAACGCTCAGTCTAGCTGCACCTATGTTTAGCTGATTCCTTGACAGCATAAATGTAGCAAAGTGCTACAGTATGTGTCTCACTTTTATATCGCTTTTTGACAAAAGCGTCTGCTAAATATGTAAAATATATATGCAAATATTTACTAGCCTGTCATGCTGAATCCTGGTTAATTTTGGTTGTGTAGTTTTAAATCTGAACAAGGGCGCAGTAGGGGCATAGACACCCTGGCAGATTTCGGGGGCCCAGCACTTTACAGAGACATTTGAATACACAACATTGGGTGGGGTGGTGGTGACAATTTGTCAGGGGGTCCAGAATTTCTCCGTCTAAATGAACAGAATAAAGACACTTTTCTAGGTGCATCTTTTGTATATCTTTTGAGGTGGTGTGTGGCGACCTCTAGCGTCAGACCTGAATGGCAGAAACAAAATGGTTTATTCAATACAGGAGTGTTAAATATATAGTACAATTTTAATACTAGTGTTCAATGCACTGAAATAACTCATTATTGTTGCAAGATTACGAATTGTATGCTAATTTGAGGCCGAATGCGCGTATCCAAATGCCGGATGTTTCTGGTTCAGGCTGCATAGTGATGAGGAAGAAAAGCTCCCACTCCCTCCTGCTGAATTTACTTTAAAGATTAATTTTGAAGTTATGTTGTGGGCTTTACCCAGTTAAACTATACAATGTACAGATTACATCCCCCTCCCGCCCCATCTACTGCAATAATTTCCCATTTATTTCAGATGTATTCCGTGACGAAAAGCAGCGCAATTAAGGTATAGTTACAATATTCACCGAATTGCCACATTAAAATTGCGGGGGGGAGGGGGGGGGGGAGGTTACTGAATGTTGTTTAGATAGTTTTACCACAAGTTATTTTGGAAAACTATTCTTCTCAAATTTTATCATAGGGCACCCAAATAGTGCATCAAAAGCCTTCCAGGATAGTCTAATGCCAATGCAGAATAAGGGGAAAATACGGCGCAAATCACTGCTGAAACATTCAGTGATATTATTATTAGTGTGGGTTATTATTGAATAAATTAAAAGCGTTATACAATACTTTATTGATCCCCATGGCATTTGCCATGACGACTACACTCACACGTACGTAAACGGAGTAAATGTAATGTACTGTTGTATTACTGCCCACGTTACTCTAGTACAAGCCATTAACCATTATAAGAACCGTGTAGTTCAAGTGTAAAGGACTGACGTGTACATGGTCAAAATCGTTTGTCACAACGTCCATTCATTTCGCTCACACTAGATTCTTTGACTTGTTTTGTCCACAAAAATTACGCTTACTACTCAACGACTGACGTGGAGATGGTCAAAATCAAGCTCTCTGGCTGTCATATTTTTTAAATGTCATATTTTTATGCTGCTGCGATGGGCTGGCCCCCCGTCCAGGGTTGTTCCCTGCCTCGTGCCCGTTGCTTCCGGGATGGGCTCCGGACCCCCCGCGACCCAGTAGGATAAGCGGCTTGGAAAATGGATGGATGGATGGATGGATGGATGGATGGATGGATGGATGGATTTTTATGCTGTCAAAGCACCAGAAGGTACTGTAGGTTACATAGAACATTACTGAATAGATCTGACCATCCCCGATAACAATCGATTGGTTAAAAAGGGTCAGATCCCGAAACAATTCATATTAATACGCAACGTTTGTAAAACTAATGTCACCAACCGTAAGTTAAGTGACTTGCGTTGCACTTCTACTTGCCATGGACGCCGCCCACCAGGCGTTGACACATTTAGCCATACGGAAAGACCCACGCGTGTTACGCACGCTGGTGTATGACACACCCACTGCAACTTCCGGCTTAGTCTTGACAGCTTATGCCCATAAGAGTGCTAAGATTCCAGGGTAGTCTTGTCGCACTATAGATTCCACTCTAGCCTATTGCAGTTCTGTACACGTATGAGTCAATAAAGCAATTTACTTGGGCTGATTAATGCTTGAGCAATACTGTATGTATGCAGACGGCTACTGTCATTAAATATTTAAATATAATTAAAACCCCTACGTTACACATGTTAGGCTTAAATTCCCTACAATATATTTAAAATGCTGGCACATATTTACCACACCAACCAACAAGTTGTATTTCAGTATTACCTTTTCCCCAATCCTTCAGTTTCATTAATAGGCTATACGAGGTCAAGAATAATGTCAGCTTTGGAGCGCATTTTCTGTGCATTGAGAAAAGCATGTAGCAACTCACTTCCCATTTTATTGACCCACGTTTTAGAAGCTTTGGAGTAGTAAGGGTCATTTTTGTGGAGAAAAAAGGTCAATGCGTCTGCTGTGTGCGAAATGAATTAACGTTGTGACAAGCGACAGGTTGTGGACCTGAATTATCGCCCATATTACCATACAGTAAATATATTCCTTGAAACTGATAGTGCTTCCGATACCTGAAGGTGCATGAATGAAGCCAATACCCAGCAGGAAAAGCTTGTTACTGGGTATGCTTAAAAGACAAATCAGTCACATCCGGAAAGAAGGGTTATCATGCTGACGAACGGAGTTTTAAATACTGTTTAAGCCAAAGATATATAAAAAAATTTCTTGCAGGCAGTATAAATATGAGAGGTATAATAGGGATTTAGAAAAAGAACAAAATCGAAAGGAGTGGACGTGAGTCTTCGGTGTGAACTCGTATCGTTTAATGCAGGAAAAATATGTAATGCATAGGTAAGACAAGCGGGTGAAGGTAGTGTAAGATTATTGTGTTTTAATCTATAGATTCCAGTAAGGGCAGCAATCCATGAAGAAAATTTAACTTTATAAACGTTCAGCCGTGACTATAAAAACAAATTTTATGTAACTTCCTTCTGCTTAATTCTAGGTATATGCGGAAGGATCCACATTTTCATTTCAGACAAAAATAGACTACAATTTTATTCCTACTCGTCAATATAAAAAACAAGTTCATATTTCTGTAGTCCCATTTTACTGAAAACTAACTTGACTATTAACTACAAAGTTTTTGTATTGCAGCCACTTTCTTTCTTTTTTGAAGCTAGGACTTACTGGCACTATGTTTTATGGCGGATTAATATCTGTTTATAGGACCGTAGCAGTGAGACATTGCTGTCCAGCAGAGGGAAGTTGTTGAATACAAATAGCATGGAAATTAAACTGAAACAAGGTAACTATATATTTGCTTACTTCTTTACAGAAAAACACGAGAACTTAATTTCTGCAATCGTTTTTTTATATGAATTTATTACGTTGAATGCATTCCTACAAAGGTACGTAGTAAAATGAAATATTTGATCATATTTTTAGCTATTCTTTTAATAATAGACTTTCAGTTTTCAACTTTTCACTGAACTTTCTCTTTAAATGATAGAATTTAGTTTGGGTTTGAGGCAAACTCATAATATAAATGGACGAAACTTGTGTCATTCATATTTTCGAAATGCAAATGAGGGGAATACAGGTGTCTGTGAAACCGACATTACAGAATCGTTTCTTTGGGGTGGGTTTTTAACACAATACATTAAGCTGGAAATGCACCTGATGCATTTATTTATGTTGAGTGTGACAGTTTCTGCATGTGACGGAGAATCATTTTGGTGCAGACGGATATAAACGTCTAGAGTGCGGCGCGGCAAGTCAGGTGCAAGTCTAAGCAGGACACATCTCTCCGGGGACGGATACTTATCCATACCTCTAACGCGTGTGCTTATAATTTGGGCGGTCCCGTCTGTCTGTTATGCTTTTAAGTATATTTCTTCAAATAAATGGTCTACAAGGAACCATTTTGCATTTGCTTTCGTGTCCCAAGCGTGTCTAAAGTTTTAATATTTTGTGTACATGTACAAAAGCTCTGAGATATGACATTATTCCAGCCTTGCACACGTTAAAGTGCTGCTTTTAGCTTAACACTGGTGTTTTGACAAATGCGCTTATACTAAAAACGAATGCTTCCCGTTACTGCTGTGAATGTTGATAAGGGTATATACTTATAGCTGTAAAACCAGGAAATCCGTTACTGAAACGCGGTTGGGAAGCAGGCATCTCGTTTAATATTTGGTTATGTTGCTGTCTGTTGTGTAGACATCTGTACTCTCAGTAATACAGGATACAGTTTTATACAGTTAATATATGTGCGATCGGAGACTTTTCGTCACATTTAGCCATTTGGGCTTTTTTTCCCGTAGATGTCATATGCTTTATATGCAGTTTAAGTTATTGACCATACAGTAGATCAAATTAAACTGACATAAATGGATCTTTAACAGAAGTAACTTATACCCATTCATATCCATTCTGCTTCATTTATAAAGAGACCTGCTGGCCATTTTTAAATTTAGTATGCTGCGGACGTTTAAGATAGCTTCTCACGTTTGTTGGTCTTCCTGTAACCTCCATAGCTTTCATGCTATCCACAGGTGAACTTTACCAACACTAGACATATCTAGTATCAAAATGTGTGTTGCTATTCTAGACAGAAGCGAGTACTGGGATAACTGATAAACTGAACGGACGGTGGCACATTCAAACACACCAAAAACAAAAATACTGCTTTGTAAAAAAACAACTATATAAAATGACACACATGAACAGCCATTGCCAAATTGAACTCTCACCAACCATAAAAATCACAATTACCTCTAGTCAAACAGAACAGCCGCTGAGGCTCATGGGAGTCACTTTCTTATGGAAGCGCTGTAAGGATGAGTGTGACATCCAACCCTATAATCTAAAACGTAGAAGGTATATAAGAAGCTAGCTAATCTAAATAAGTGGTGTAAGCAACTAAGTAAATGATGTAAGAATTACCTAACTGTCTGGGCGTACTTAACTTTCTGTCCTTTATGTAACTTACAGTTTACACATTTATTGAAGTTTTGTCCAGGATGTAAAGCCTATCTACTAGTTTCTACAATTTACCCGATAAAAGGGTATTATTTTAATTCAAGTTAAGTAAGCTAGGGATTAGTTATCATGATATTTTATGTACAGTCTAACACACCAACCACCTTGCCATAGTAGTATACATTTTTATAAAATTTAATGTTGAAGTGATGTTTTTTTCCCTTTGCAGGAAAGGATATCTGTGTCAAAGTCATGTATTTCTATGATAATAAAATTATAATGCATTACATTTTAAGTTATTTTCTTATGTAGGAAAAGTCATCCGCTTATTTAATTCCCCTACACACCTCCCAAAATGGTTTAGTCCAATTGAGATTCCACTCATTTCAGTTCTTAATGAATTGACCACCTGCTGTTTATTAAAAATGAATAAATTCATTCTGAAGAGTTTTTTTTTTATTCTAGCTGGTTATAATTCAGTTCTAGTTCAAAGGGTAGGTAGCTATTTGACACATTAATAATGTTTTCCACAATGGGTGGTGTATTTCTTGGTAATCTGTAACTGCGTTGTATGGCAGTAGCCAATTTTTATAACATTTCCTTAATGTAGCTTTTAACCCCTGTCTTTTGTGACCTAGCTGACTACCTGCCTAGCCAACAATAATTAGTATATTATCATGTCTGTGTACGGGGCAGTGTGTGACTGCAGGTTAGGTCTCTGCACCTGAAATTGTCATCACCTATTGAAAGCCTGTGATTGGCTGAGCGATTTCACTCAGCGCCAACAAAAACCAGAGTCGTCATTGGAATGGTTCTCACATTTGTGTGAAGCAACAGAATTTTGGTCAAGCAACCCATTTGTGTTCAATAAACCTCTTTCCTCAAAGACAGAATATTTGTGTTTCTTAGTATAATTTAAGGATACAATATATTCAAGGTCATATCTTGCTTGGGTTTTGGCAAACTATATGAACAAAGGCCAGCAGTGGAAAAAGCAAGCAATGTCTCAGACATTTTCATAAATATTACCATGGCATGGACATCACTGCCATTAAATCTGAGGGGGACGTGTCCCCCTCACATTTCATAATTATTCGTTTGGACCCCCCCACATTTAACATAAAATATTCGTTTTATGCCAGTGTGTCCTCCCCACATTCAAAATGCTTCTGATGCCCCTGAACCATGGTCTCTCAAAAGTATGTCACATTGGTTAAAAACATCTAAAAACGTATACGTTTATTAGTTATAAACATAAAATACTCCCTAACGTTCTGAATGTTGTCTTGTGCCTCTTGGTTGAATCCTGCTCCATGCTAGGAACCACAATAGATAGGCATTAACCTTTTGATAGCTGTGTTCTAGTACAGGGTTTCTCAACCCAGTCCCCGGGGACCACCAGCCGGTCCATGTTTTTGCTATCTCCCAATTCCCTGGCAATTGGGAGAGAGCAAAAATGTGGACCGTCTGGTGGTCCCCGAGGACTGGGATGAGAAACCCTGTTCTAGTACACTGCAAGAGGTGCGGAAGAAGCAAGGCAGTTTTTAAAATGTGTTCTTGGAACAACAGCTTACAGCAAAAGTGAAATAAGTTTCTGTGTTCCATTTTATCTCAGTCTTGCATTAGATATGTCCAGCAAGGGACTCATCAAGTTAAGTCTATATGATTTAATACTCTCTGTGTTAAGAACTATCTGCACTATGTGATTTGTGTGGTAACACATTAAGGTCTAACCTTGCCAGGCATAATTCAACTTTTGTTTGGAGCAATTATGTGAAATAAAGGACCATTAATTAAACATCAGAAGGAGCCGAAGTCCCTCTTGAAAATATAGTACTGATGTAACTTATACTACCCATATACACGGTAAAATCAGATAAAGTTTTCAGGATGTTGTGGGATTAGTGTGAAGTGTCTGCAGTTACTTGCTAATTACCATCCTCTGTGTCTGTACATGGCAGAAGAAATGTATACTCAGCTTTGTCAACCATTGTGCTTTTATTCCTGTGCCAGTTTCAGAATTGTTTTTAGTGGATCTCATTCATCAAATACTAGAAATGATCAGATTAGGGTGAATCATTTAGTAGACTGAAGTCACTACCGAAATTGTTGCCAATGAAATTAGTGGAATTGTGCGTTTTCAGCTTTAGTTAAACCGAAAATGTCTTTTCACATAAAAATACTCATCATAACACAAATAGGCTGCCTCATTTTAATGATGGCACCTGCATAACTTTTAAATTAGTCCTTATAATATCCTGTTGATGGGAACTCACTTATGTGCAATTGTGTTAAAAGTACAATGTGGCATAGGATTTTTTTTTTTTTTTTTATGAAGATGCAAAAATATTGCGTCTACATAAGAAATGAGCTGTTTGTTACTCCAAATTAAGTGTAATATAAAATGTTTAAGAATGGAAGGAATTGGAGGAAAGTTGCAAATGCTTAGTAAGATAAAATGCACGTTAACTAGACAGATGATCTGACAAGGCATTTAGCATATATGTTACCCTTGCATGTCCCTAGAACTTATTATAAATGTATTTATAAACTAGTGTGTGACAAACCACAATGCCATCAGCGTGTGATGTATTTAACCAAGAAACTGAAGGCCAAATAATTAAAAGCACAGCAACACTAAAATCCAGCTTATATTGTAAGTTGCTAAGAGCTTTAATGATACTTTTGATTGTGTCGTTACTAGTATTAGAAAAATATAAATTACTTGGAGTGCGTATAGTTTTTTTGCCATAATATCCCCATAGAAACTGAAATGGGTAAATCCCCTGGGTCATTGTTTTTGGAACGTGAAAATGTGTAAAATCTGTATTCTATTGCTACACAGTCATACCATTTCAGCATTTGTCCTGACTGCTCCTTGTCTGTTGACACAACTTGGGGCAACACCACAAACTTGACAACCTTTATTGGTAGATAATAAGTTCTATTTGGCTATGGTTTATTTTGGGTAAATTTCATCTCCTTTTTTGTTTTATAAATGTCATATATCGCAATGTAATACAATGCGGACCAACATTATTTAAAGAACAAGTGCTGCAATTTCATTTAGATGCACAAGGCATGTCGTCTGTCATTAACAAATTTAAGTTTAATGACTGTAATTTCACACATTTTGTTCCTTACAGTTCCCTGCTTGAGAATTGTAGCTCACTCCTCCAGTCCTGAATCCTAGTTATATGAGAGATTCTTCATTCTTTTAAATACTAAATATTTAGTTTGTCTTCGGTCCTTATTAAGGATTTAAAAAATTCAGTGTCTTTATTGCTGTTTTGCTTTCATTTGGACCTGTACCTGTGTGTGTCAGTGTGTGTACAAGTCGTGATGAGTTGATGGGTAGATAAGATTGATCTTAAAGGAAACCCTAAAATGGTGTGATCTGTCCATTCATGGTCAGTTGGATGTCATCTTCTTATTATTTGTTGATATATTAATAGCATGGACTCATCACTCCACAAGTACTACACCAGCATGACATGCTGCATGCGATAATGTACTTCATCAAGAGTGCGTTGAAGAAACCAAAAGCAAAACTAGGTGTCTACACCGTAAAACACCTTGAATGTATAGAAACAGAAATCAACAGTAAAAGAACTTAAGGAAATAACAGAATCGCCACATGTAGCTCATCGTTTTGTACATGCCAGTTTGCCTGATTTCCGCTGTTCATGTCAAGATCCTGGATTTCCCAATGAAAGGCATGAGACGGGTTTATAAATGATTCCGTTTGCTTTTTTTGGTTAATTCCATTGCACGGAACACTGAGAGTTATGCGTCTTTATGTTTCTCTCATATGCGACTGCAAAACTATGAAAACATCCACATATCTTCCGGATCTTTTTTCATCTTTCCATTATATGCGGAATGCAGATGATTCATTGCCGTTTGGTTTAGAAAATGACAGTAAATAGTTGCAAATATCATCTGATGAAATTTTGATTTCCATTTGTTTGTATAGATCTTATTACATTATCTTGCATTGTTATCTTTTTTGAATGTGTGTCATGGGTTTAAAAAGGAAACATTTGAAGCATGACATTCATGAGAAATATCAAGTGGGCCTGAATATTGCAGAACACAACATATAATGACCATTTTAGCACATTGTTGAACGTAAAAAGTGTGGTGACTCTCATTCCAGCTTAATTCAATACATTTTAATAAATAGTATTAATGTTATTAACATGGGGCGGCACGGTGGTGCAGTGGTTAGCACTGTTGCCTCACACCTCTGGGACTTGGGTTCGAGTCTCCGCCTGGGTCACGTGTGTGTGGAGTTTGCATGTTCTCCCCGTGTCGTCGTGGGGTTTCCTCCGG
>JAODLC010001132.1:0-10362 GCA_026781145.1 Hippopotamyrus pictus | reverse complement strand
TTAATTAATTGGTTTTCCATTATTTCTTATGGGAAAAATTCGATCAGAACTCGAACTTTTTAAGATTTTTTTAAGTTCGAGAACCGAGGTACCACTGTATTTTTACTGCTTTTCATGTTTTTCTTATGCAAAACATCCTCCTTCCCTATTTCCCTCCACAGCCGAACGTTGGAAACTATTCGATGCTTCTGATTGGTGTTCCTGTCGCGTCTATATGCGCAGCACCAATTCTGCTAATTAACTGTGTTTCCCTTTTACTGTTCTTAACAGATGTGTTTAATAGTTTTGCAAGTGCATAAATGATTTAAAGATGTATCATGTCCTGTTTAGTTTATCTTAATGGTATATTAGTGGGTAATACCTAGTAGATAACTTATCATCCACATAATTCTAAGTCAGGGTACACACAGTATTGCAGAGTGCACACACAATAAGCACACCAAATTTTCCAATACACATATACTTTATAGTTGCTTGTAATTATTACGAGCAATGACATCGGTAGAGGCGTAAGTCAGTATATCTACTATTCTTTTACAAAATGGTTGCTGACAACTTGAAACACTGATCACTGAGAAAGTGAGCTGGAGCCTAATGAAAGAAACTACATGAGTTCCCTACAGGGGTTGGGGGGCAAGGGGATGCCAGAAAGCACAATGGTTAGCACTGCTGCCTCATAGCCCAAGACCAGGGTTCAAGTCTTTCTCTCTCTCTTTCCCCCCCATAGCCCCCAGTGTGGGGAACCTGCACAGCCAGGTAGTCCCAGACACCCTCACTCATAGCCTGAGAAAACAGATGGCCAGATTTTAGTCAGTACATCACCCCTACTTTTTCCAAAAGACACCAAACAACCCTTAATGAGGCCTTACAGCAAAACACCAGGATCCTCCCAGACCAATAACCCTAACAAGGCTCCCATCCAAACACTGGCCAGACCAAATCCTCCTTAGCATCACACAAACTACCCAGCCCAAATAGCAGGTGCCATGGTTGCTGACAACTTGAAACACTGATCATTGAGAATGTGAGCTGGAGCCTAATGAAAGCAACTACATCAGTTACATACAGGGGAGAGTAGGCGGGGCCATGGCCAGATAGCACAGTGGTTAGCACTGTTGCTTCACAGCCCAAGGACCAGGGTTCAAGCCTTCCCCCATAGCTCCCTGTGTGGGGAACCTGCACAGTCAGGTAGTCCCAGATACCCTCACTCATAGCCTGAGAAAACAGATGGCCAGATTTTAGTCAGGACATCACCCCTACTTTTTCCAGAATATACTAAACAACTCTTAACAAGGCCCTACAGTAAAGAACCAGGATCTTCCCAAACCAACAACCCCTAACAAGGGCCCCCATCCAAACACTGACCAGACCCAATCCTACTTAGCTTCACACAGACTACCCAACCCAAATAGCAGGTACCATGGTTGCTAACAACTTGAAACACTGATCATTGAGAATGTGAGCTGGAGCCTAATGAAAGCAACTAATGAAAGCAATAGGGGGGTGGCCAGATAGCACAGTGGTTAGCACTGCTGCCTCACAGCCCAAAGACCAGGGTTCAAGTCCCACACAAAATAAGCACACCAAACCTTCCAATACACATATACTGCATAGTTGCTTATGTAATTATTAGCCATAAGCCAGTTTATCTACTGTCATTTACAAAATGACACACCCCAGACATTGAGACAAACCATTGTGTTAGTACTTTTACTTAAAAAATACTTTAAATTTAAAAGTAAGTACTTAGTATTTTCTCTTAAGTAAAATTGTTGATGTAGCACTTCTACTTTTACTTGAGTACATATTTTGCAGGATATTTATACTTTTACTTAAGTACTAAGCTTCAGTACTTCCTCCACCACTGGTTTGTCATCAGGACTAAGGACAGCTCTTCACTACCAGTCTGTTGTCAGGACTAAGGGTAGGTCCTCAATGACAGTTTTCATCAGGACTAAAGCTTAGTCCTCACTGTTATTCTGTCGTCAGGGCTAAGGCTAGCTCCTCAGCACTAACAGTCTGTTGTCTGGACTAAGGCTAGCTCCTCACTGCCATCAGTCTGTTGTTGGCAATAAGTCCAGATCCTCACGGCTGTCAGTCTGTCGTCAGCACTGAGGCTAGCTGCTGACTCTTGGCAAGCTGTCATAAAGGCTAAGGCTAGATCCTTACTGCTGCCAGTCACTCATCAGGACTAAGGCTAGCTCCTCTTCACCATCATCAGAGTTAACACTAACTCAACGTTCTTTAAGTTGACTTCCATGTTTGCAAGATGAGAATTCAGATTGTAATTTGTGGGTTCGGCCATGGCATCCTCATGGAGGGAGAAAGCAGAGCAGCATGGGCTTTAATTTCCCAGAAGACCTCTGTGCTTAATGCTGCCTCCACCAATCTTGCTTGACTCCTTCGCCCACCGACAAGCCCAGTAGCACAAGCTCAGTAAGGCCAAGCTGGTGAGGTAGAAGAGCTGCACAAACAAAAAATGAGGCACACATAAAACACGCCCCGCTGCTAATGCTGCTGTCCACCCAGAAATTATCCATCCATTCATCTCCCATAACCACTTATCCAGTACTGGGTCATGGAGAGCCTGGAGCCCGTCCCAGGAAGCACAGAGCATGAGAGGCCCCAGACGGGATGCCGGTCCATCTCTGGGCACAGACTCGCGCACATTATGGGCAATTTAGAGACACCAATTTGCTTAACCACATGTTTTTGGACAGTGGGAGGAAACCCACACAAACATGGAGAGGACATGCTAACGTCACACAGCCCCAGAGCCAAGTGAGGGGATCAAACCACCAGCAGCATACGTGAGGCTAGAGTGCTGCCCACCAAGCCACCACACTGCCCATAGCCAGGAATTAGCAAGGCCAATTTTATATTGCTGTTATTGTCCAACGCCCAGCATCATTAGTTTTCATATGCTATTTTATTTATATTTCATGTGTTACTGCTCCATCTCGATGCCTGCGTCAATTAATGCCCTATGCAGTGACGTGAATCGATGTACATTAAAGCAAGGCCTGCGGTAACACCCAGCCAAGGGACTGAGGAGCCCACAAATTAACAAAAGCCCCAGGCGCGCTCCGAGACAATATTCTAGCATTAATTAAACATGGCAGCATCCGTTTGTGTTGCATCGTATGATGTACATTATTTTGCTTCTGTTGGTAATATTTGCCATTTATCATGTGTCCGCGGTACCGATTTTGTCGCTCCTTCATTCGTGGCAAATGATAATGATTCCCAGGATGTTCTGATGCAGTTGGACTCAGGGAGCATATTCGCTAATGAAGCGGAGGTGAGGATCCTCAAACCCACATCCAGTCAGCTTCACAGCTTTCTGAAGTTGAGCCAGGCCACCTCACTTCTCAAGGGGCGCAGTCTTACGAAGCTGTTTTACAGCCGACTCTCCAGCTGAAGTCAATATCCAAATAATTAGTTAAATCGATTAAGACTAGAGCAAGAAACACACTAACATCCAATGCTGGCAACCCTCCATAAACCATTTTCCTATATCAGTTTCTTACTTTGTAAAGTTATACTCATTCCTAGGGAATAAAATCATGTGCCAGGCACCCTGGGTATATGTCTAAAAACTTCAAAGAATAAAATATGTACCGGGGTGATGTGGAGACTCAGACAGTGGCAGTGTGATTGTTGGTTTGATTCCCAGTTTGGCTCGGTGAATGTAAGGATTTTGGATGAACTATTCCCTCTGTTTACATGAGTTTCCTACTGCTTCCTTTTGAAATCCAAACGTGGTTATTAAGGTGGACTGATGTCTCTGAATGTATCTGTGTGGGCCTAGTTATGGACCTGATCCTGCCCGACACCAGCGGGAGTGTGTTCTCACACCCCGTGCCGCTCAGAATGGGCTCGCCACCCCGCACTTAATTAACACTTCTGGGGAAAGTATAATGTAAAGATTTATCATTAATTAGCTGTTTGTTTTTGCAAATTTCCTGAGCTGGGAAAAACGCTGATAATTATTATGCATCTGGAGTCATTTGTAAGTGAATAGCGATGAATAGCTAATAGTCTCTGATGTTTAAGCACAGATATTATTAGCCCTTTATGCCTTACAGCTGATGTGCATCACATGACTATGTGATTCCTGGTTTCCATTCCAGTCCATTTCTCTGGTTTAATTTTCTCAATTACTGCTTAAGTTTCTGTACTCTGCATACCTACATTTTTTTTTCCCTAAGAAAGGCACTTTATCATTTAAAAAGGTAAAACGTCAAAATTAAGACTGTAATTGAGAGAAAAGGCTGAAGTTCACCCTTGCGTTCACTTTACCCCAGAGCTGTTGAGTTTGAGACTCTCGGTCACATATTAATTGGACCTTTGTTAAAGCTTGACAGCCATTTTTTTTCTTCTGATTAAGTTTTAAAATGCCGCAATTAGTCTGTTCTGTTGGTTTATTAAGGGTCATGGTTGAAATGCAGCCAAATCAAATTTATTGGAATTTAATGTCACTTTATGGGAATTTGAGATATTCTTTGCGATTTGCCTCCCTTGGTTCACTGGTCTGGGCTGTTTAGAGGTGGTCGGCTGTAATCTCTGTCATGCTTTATATATTTTAATGTGTCCATTCGTTGCAGGAATTTATGGAGCTCAGACGAAGGAGTTATACTTCCATTTACTTTACAAATTCCTCTTTTTTATACCGATCACTGTTCAATCTAACTTGCTTTTTTTCTTGTATTAATATGATGATGATTACCCCTTTAAATGAGAAGATGAAGGAAAAGCAGTAACAGCGAACCGCCAACATGGAGCAGCACCTCCTGGTGGCTGGAACTGGACCAACACCTATATAATCAACATTAACGGCTTCATAGGTTTTTAGTTTTTTAGCTTCCAATCTGCAAGGGTCATCTGGCATGAAAACATATTAGTCATGTGTCCTAAACCATTGGGTGAATTCATTCTTTTGTCAACATGATAAATATTTAATTCCTTATGGCTCTCATTCTTATTCTTCACTTCTATCATTCCTCACTGACCACCTCCTGAAGGTCAGAAACACCACAGTGTCTTCGCAGCTTGACATAGCTGAACCTCTGCTCTTCCTTCAGGTTCCATCATCATGAATTCTCAGATGGACAAGCCCAAGTTATCTCAGTTCAAACCATCAGTAATATAATTATTAAATCATATAGCAACTTCTCTCAAGCTGTCTTTGAGTTTTATGAGTCAGGTAGGAGTTGCACGATTTTTATTTTATACTGTATGTAGAATTCCTTGTTCGTCTACCGCGTGAAAAAGTTTGTGTCAGTTCTCTCACGCTAGAATTCCCCACTCTTTGGAAAACTATCTAGACTTCCCAACTGGTGACTTTTCAACGTGTTGTATCAGTTGAATGCAGGATGTACCAATGTATAAGGCTGTATAAAACACTTCCTGCTAAGAGAAGCTCCCTTCCAATGAGTGCAAGTCTGGAGCAGTTTCCTTGCCGTCTCTGAGACGTGGACATCTCTATAAGGTGGCCTTGTCTCCATGATTACAGAGAGGGTGGTTTTGCTCCTTGTGAGGACTGAGGCTTATGACACGCCCAGCAGAGGTTTCGTCCTTGCCTGCGTCCCTGAAAACCATGTCTTTCCAGTCCCGCAACCCCACATGCAGCTGGTCCCTTGCTGCTCTTTCTGAGCCTGCGCAACTGGGGTGCACATCTCTCTGAATACTGCGTCGCAAGTCATGGTTCAGAGCCCACTACACTAGATGGATGGATTGTTTTTGCACTGCTTGTTTCATTCTTAAGAGCTTTAAAAGCTAATTGCCAGCTTTATTAATAAATAGCAGTGCACCACTTCTGAGTGCGGCTGTTCGTATTGCATCCATCTGCAGTGCCGACATTCAGTGTCTCCGTGGCAAATAAAATATACAAATGAATGCATTATTGCCGAATCCCTGCCTCCAGTACTGGAGTACAACAGTGCGGTGCCCACATATCACACATACTCTCTGTCAATATGTAGCGCACGTATAGCAGAGCACACCCGTGGTTCATATATAATGCAGTCTCCTTCCACATTTGCAGTAGCAGCACTGCTTGACATGGCCTGTTCTTGTCAATATGACGGCTGGCCCCTCGAAGCCGGTTCCACCTTAAGCCCCTGCCTGTCAGCGACTGCCCCAGTCCTCCCCCCATCCCACCACTCACATTTAATACAAGTTGCTGTACTTCAGAAAACAGTGTTCATGCAAACTAACAGAAACAGTAGAACCTTCAAGCAACCAAAAGAAATCAGAAAGCTCCGCAAACTTAAGCCTACCTGTGCAGCTGGTCTGTAAGGGATCTTTTTTAAAGAGTAATCCAAGTATAATACCCTGAATGATAGATTGTCCATTGATTATGGTTTATATGCCATTAGGTCTGCGAAGTCTAAATATAGCCATATGTCATCTAGAATTCTTAATTAAATGCTACATTTTAACCGTATAACCATTAAAGTCTTTGT
Source organism: Hippopotamyrus pictus (assembly GCA_026781145.1). Lineage (NCBI taxonomy): Eukaryota > Metazoa > Chordata > Actinopteri > Osteoglossiformes > Mormyridae > Hippopotamyrus > Hippopotamyrus pictus. Next base: position 3,895 of record JAODLC010001132.1, on the reverse strand, counting down.
AGCAGCATGATTGTTTTTAAACACATTGCGATCTCAACATATCCTGGAAATGAAGAAAAAAGAAAAATGATCGCAAATCAACAGAAATGAAATATCCTATCATATTGCTATTAAATGAGTTTACTATTAATTTAATAACACGGAGCCAGTTTCTGGTTTAAACAAAATGTGCAAATAACGATTGAAATGAAATGACGCTACACTTCCTGCTGGCTGCTGGGCCTTTACATCGCTACACCTTTTCAAATGATCAGTATTGCGTTCAGGCAGGAGAATGATCAGGTGGTTGGACACAATCATCAGTCCCAATCAAATTAAGATGGAATGGTGTCATTGTCAGAGGAGCACTTGGGGGGCCAGGGGGCAGTTCTGTGACAATAATTATTTCTGTCTCACCAATCTCTCTCCTCTTTGATGTCATGCCTATTACTCGCCCTTTAATGAATGTTTCATTCCTTCCATACCATCGCTGTTTATTTCGGAGGAATCAATACAGAGAAAGCAAAGGGTCTTCTGGCAGCTCCTCACCAGGCACTTCATCACGTCTCTCTACTATCTTCAGACTATCGACGTCCACTTCCACCCGTGGCCACAGCAAAGTGAGATCTATCACAGCTGGCACCCCAGCTCGTCCCAGCCCCGTCCTTTCGGGCGGCGCATGGAACTTAGACGCTCCTCTTTTGGGAGAGAAATTTGCATCGGGGTCAAATGCCTTCCGAGCATGTATCCTCAGTTCTGTCAAAACCAGTCGCAAAATCTCTCGGAGGAGAATCAAGCAAGTCGTCTTCGGTCATGGATGCGCAGGCTGTTGCCGGAGAGGGTCGTTTTCACTGTTGCTAAGTGAGGTTAGCGGTCACGGCTGTCGGGGAACCACGGGGTGCACGCCGCCTCTCTCGTTCCGCCTGAGCCTCGATGGAGGCACAGAAGGGTGCACATCACATGGCCCAGATTACTTATCTACCGACTGGGGATACCGACCCGCTTTCTGTCGGCTTACACCACCTGTGTCAAAGCTCTACCCAATAGAACTGGGAACAGTAGCACTTTTAATAAAGACATGTGCATAAGACCTTTGTAATGCCGCTGTAAGCTACAGTACAGTATGTCTCTCTGAATGTTTACATCTAACTTACAAAGGGCCTGATACAGAGGACTTTTTTGCAGTCTGCAGGATTTGACATATGCTATTGATGCATCTTACACTCTCATGATACATCTCAGATGCTTATGAAGCATCTTAGACTGCTTATGAAGGTGCGATCCCTGATTGATGAAGGCGTTAGAGGTTGCTGTGTATCTTATGGGTTAATGTTAGAACCTGATCTACCAAGAATATTGTGAAGGTGGAAGAATATTTGCGGTATGAGTCAGGTGGCCATTCCAGGGTGTTTTGTTTACTGGTGTCTCATTGGTCTTTGGTGTATCTTGTGTCCCTCTGTGCCAGAAATGTTATGCTGCAGACCTCACCCCCTCCCAAACATTTATACAGACACTGAAAGGGGGCTTATGTAAATAACCCTCCTCTGAACTCCCTAGCTCAAGTGCTTCTATGTTTTTAAATATGCATTTCAAAATATAAAGTTGCTTATAAAGAACTCATATGTAGGAGACAAATGACAGTTTGAGAAGCTGGTGGCCAGCCGACCGTGGCCCAAAGAGGCTTTTCCATTTCTTTAACATCAAATGAGTATTTTTGCCTCCCCAATGAAGGACATGTACTGAACTTAAATTCCATTATTACTCACTCAAAACAAAATACATCTGCTTTCCTTTCATTTATGAGGGACGTGGCTCCAAATTTGACTTTGTGTACAAAAAGGGAATGTGAACTTGTGAAGGCCCCTGCCGTCCCGGTAATTGGACGGCCAAGGAGTGTTCACTGTTTACCAGGGGAGTGATCCGCGTTTCATTAGGCTGCTGCTAAAGAAGACCAATGCCACGCCATCAAAGAAGCTGCCAGAACATACGACGGGGGAGCTGAGGACCCGCGTTCCTGAGAAGATGAAAGAGGAGGGTTTGCGGCGAGCCTTTAGAGACTACCTTCAGTGCTCCCGTCCTGTCCTGTCAATTATTAAGGAACATGCTGCAGCTCTGTGCCAACACCAGGAAAAGACTTGCGTTATGTCCAGCAGGATTCCTTACAAAAAGGCCTGAATGCTGTGAAACACTGCATGTTTATATATTTAGTTTTCAAATTTATTGTTAATATTCAGCTGCACAGTTGTCAGCGAATAGCTCTGCTGCCTCACACCTGCAGTGTTGAGGGTTTGATTCTGGCCTCCCCTGTGTGTGTATGCAGTTTGCATGTCCTTCCTGTGCTGTGTGGATCGCCCCACACTCTGGTTTTCTCTCAAGGTCCCAAATTACATTTTTTGTCACTTGGCTTGGTGAACTCTGCCATGTGGCATTTGATGGACCAGCATTCTGTCCAGGGTGTACCCTATCTTGTGCCCTGAGATGGACCAGCATTCTGTCCAGGGTGTCCCCTTCTGTGTGCCCTGTGTTTCCTGGGATAGACTCCAAGTTCGCCACAGTCCCCTACTGATAAGCAGTTGAAGATAGATGGTGGGTTTTTTTTATACTAATTGCCACCACTGGAGCCATTGAAAGTGAACTGTGAGTAAAAGCTGAGAGATTTACAATGATGTCAAGAAGAAAGTAGCCTTCTTCAAGTCACCATTCAATTCTACATATCAGGGCATAAATAACAATCGTCTGACTCTCACCACTTCTAAAATAAGATAAATCGAGACTCAGATAACAGACAACATATAACAGATTTCACTATGTCATTATTTATTCAGCAAAAAGTAAGCCAAAATACAAAAGCCCTGTGGGAAGGGTTATTAAGCAATTTTCATACACTTTGAAATCCATCATTCTACAGTGAGAAGAGTTATTTACAAATGGAGAACATTCTAGACAGTAGCTTGTCTTCCCAGAAAGGTTTGTCCTAGCAAATTGAGCCCAGGGTCAGACTGTGCAATGCTTAGAGAAATGGCAGAGAACCCAGGAGCTACATCTAGGGATCTACAGGCCTCATTGACATGTTCCTAACAAGCTAATGGCTCTAGATAAGAAAAAGACAGCGAGTGGCGCTAACGATTAGACAGAAAATATGCCGGTTTCTATGGGACGGAGAACAGCAAAGCGCTGAGCGGAAGCGGGAGCCCACAGAGGAAGCGTGCGTGAAGGTGCAACGGTGAAGCAGATCAGAGCAACGGCACGTCTGATGCCGACAGCAGGTGGCCATTAGAGGGACAGCGACTGCTCTGCTGCTGTATTTCTCCCACACACAAGGAAACATCTAGCACAGGGTCGCATCTGGCACTGCCCCCCCCCCATTCCCCTCCCTCCCCCCCATCAGGGCCCAGGTGGATTCACATGTTGCATTTACATCTGAATCCAGCTCTCTGCATCATGTGAAATACGTGTAGGTTTGCCAGATTACGTCGGTACGATGAAAAGTGTCCCGAACAACAGCAAACGTGGAGGGTTTTTTTCTGTCCTTTTTTATCGGGTTCATGAAACCCCGGAAAAGATCCTGTTGGATGTAATTAGGCCGCTAAACAGAGGAATCTGCAACAGCATGTTTATGAATCTCGCATAATAATATAATAACCCTCCTCGTCCTGAAACATGTTTTGACAGACAGGGCGAGCTGAAGATGCATAATTTCCCAGCGCGGAACATCTGACAGCTGTTCGCCGGCGTGCTGAGGACACACTTAGCCAGGTAATTTAGCCGTGCGCCGCCTCTTCGGGCAGGAGGAAGTTCTCCGCACGCTGATGCCACACGGCTGGCGGCGATGCGACCGGCTTTGACGCATTAAAGGAGTCAAAGCGCCTCTGCCATGCTTGGCTCCACGGGGGGGGGGGGGGGGGGGGGGGGGGCG
>JAODLC010001131.1:0-10363 GCA_026781145.1 Hippopotamyrus pictus | reverse complement strand
AAATCAACTTCTTAACTGGCGTTGTAGTACTGATTAGCCCCGATGGAGTCAACCTGATTTTGTCAACCTCGCGTTCGTAAATTACCTCGGGGTTAAGTCTGATTTGGTTAACCCCCCTTCGTAGTATAGGCCACTGAGCTCCTCGAAAACTCCTTTGTTTACGTCCAGCGTATACTCCACCCCTGCAGCTGCCGGTTGATCGCGCTCCACGTCACATCAGCTGCAGGCACACCTCGAACGCACCCCATGATTAGGTAACGTCGTATGGGTTTCTTTCTATGCCACGTGATCTGTCTATGCAGCGTGCGTCTTTGCGACACGTCTGTTTATAAACATCCGAGTCCATTGTTTGTAAACAGTCCGCGTCTTACCCTCACCCATCAATTATCATTATTATTACACCAGTTCCCAACAGCGTAATTCGCGTTTTCTTTTAAAGCAACATTTTATAGCGAACCATTTAAATAAATAGGTCTTTGAAAGATCAGAATTTAATCCTTACCATTTTCTCCCAGGACTCTTCCAAAACTTCTGGCTGGGGTCCTGCACAAGGTAGCATAGGTCATGTGTTCCACAGCAACATTAACATGGGGTTGCCCGCAGACGTGCCTGTCTGTAAATCGGCGTACTACACCTGGATATCGGCCGATACGATACATTAAAAAATGCCATATATCGGTCGACCGCTAATCCATTGTCACTAAACAGCTGACCTGAATGCTGCCGATATTCACATCTAAATGTAGGCAAGATGAAATCAGTCGACAGTTCCTCCGACCTTCCAGAGTCAACTTTTTAGCCAATAACAGTACCCCCCGAACTGTGCCTCCAAAGCTCGGTGGACGCTAGTTTCCCGACAATGGCACGGAACGAGATAGCCCAGCTGCCGATTGACTAGGTACAGCTAATGGCTGGCAAGACGCGCGAACACCATCACAATTCCTTGGAAAATGACCAGACTGCTGACAGTGTCTACAAATAAGATCTTGTCGGGGGGCACAACTATGCTGATAGGAACCCTGCAGGCGGGACACGCTTCGAGTGAGCTGATTAAGCTGCTCTTGTTGCGATCGCAGCATCTCCCTGACTTCGCTCAGCTCAGACACTGGTGGTGTCACCTGCGGGCTGCTACTAACACCATACTGATAACCAAGCACAGAAGGAACAGAATGACTCTGGCCCCTAACCCCTCCGGGCAACCCTTCCTGTTCCCTAATTGCCTTGCCTCTAACATCCAGCAAGGTAGCAGTAGGCTGTTGCTGCACAAACTGTTTTATTTCATGCCGTAAAGCTCCATCAAGAACATACTCCACAAATTGCAACAACCCTGCAGCGTTAGGCATGCCATCAGGGGCACACTGCCATACCGACTCCATAAGACCCAGCAAGGCAAGGGAGAACTCGTGCAGAGTTTTCACTTCTTTTTGCTGTCGGGAGAAAAAGGCCCCCTGCAAAGCCACATGGGAATCTGAACAAACATACAGCTCTGGCAATATTGCAATAACCTTGACTGGATCTTTCCGCTCAGCAACCAGACGGAACTTAATTTCCTCCCTAGCCTCCCCACCAAGATGGTCAAACAAGAAAAATGCCTGATCATGTCCATCCAAATGACGGCCCTCACGCAAGCCAGCACCTCCTCAACCCACTCAGCAAGCCCTACACCCGTTCTTCCCCTAAAAATAGAACACTTCCTTTCACGGGGCACCAGCACCAGCCTTTTTACTGAGGGTGCACTAACAGACAAAGGGGCTGTAGAAGGTACGGTGGAAGTAGAGGGCATGGATCCAGGATCTAAGACGGGCATAACCTGCTCCTGCCGTAATCTCTCATTCTCTGCTCTTAGCTGCAGAATGAAGTCCCTCAACTCTTGCAGGTCCCCCTCCATAACTACCCTCTATGGCAACAAAGAAACCCTCCTTACACTGGGAAGGCCAGCACCATGTCAAAATGGGGGGGGGGGAAACAGGACCAGTACACAGCACTCAAAAATGATGCAGTTCTGCCTCCACAAAGGACCTACTGTTGCTCTGTTTTAATAAAACGTCAATCTCACAATTCTCTCACCAGAATACAAAAAAAAAACACTGTGGAACACACGTCACTGCCTTAACGCGTAGTCGGCAGAATGTGGTATTATGATACGAGGCAGCTCTGTTTTGCCCTACTCATTAAATACCGAGTATCCCTTTCACCGCCCCAGAAAAGAAAGGTAAGATGTCAGACTATGCCACCCTGGGAATTTCACCCAAGGAAATAACACAACCTCCTCTAATACTATAAGGCACCCAGGTTCAATCTACGCCCAGACAGGAGATGTGATACCACTTAAAATGTTCTTATTACACAAGCTCTAAAAACACAGCAAACACTTCATCCCAAGGACACACAATGGGAGCTCAGAACCAGATACAATGGAGAATAAGCGGGCAGCGTAGGAGTTCGATAAAGCAAAAAAACCCAAACAAAATTCACGGCAACCCAAAAGAAACTCACAGCTCACGCACACCAAACACCAGTTCTAAACCCACAAACCTTGACCCGCCCCACAAACTAGCAGGCAAACAAGGACACTCCCGAAAGCCGGTCAACAGTCAGACAAAAGAATTAAATAATAACACCAACAACTTCAATTTATACATTAAATACAGAACAGCCACTTAACATAAAACACAATTAATGAAAAGAAATCAAAATATAAAACAGATATAAAACTGTTTATGTGCTACAGCCAGGAAAGAGGGCAGAACCAATAACTTAGGCATACATACCACTCAGGCAGCGCCATCAATCACACGCAAGAGGGGAAGAGACACACCATACCGGTGTCACACTGGAGAAGAAACTGTCCTGCTACAAATCAGAGTTACTGCATCACACCGCTATCAAACGCAAACAATCAATGGCAAAACGTAGCCAATAGGGAAACAAAACAGCTACTGCTATCTAACTCAATTTACATGTATCCAAACAATGTGCTAGCAGAGTCGAAGGGAATGGGGCAACCTGGAAGTAGGCAGTATCAACGCCAACAAGTCAGGGAATGCCCCCCATTGGGCACCAAAGCTTTATATAAGGTGCCCCCAAGTGGATAATTAATTGACAGATTGAACACACTCACCACAATCAAAGCAGCTCCACCTGCTACATTTTTATGGTGGGTTAGTAAAACACAGCAGCTGAATGCCCAAATGAATTCAAATAAGAGTACATTAAAATAGGGCAGATGTGGGCCACCCATATGGGCTTGCAATTTGGGAAGAGGTTGGGACACACTGTCTTAACACATAGGTTGTAAATTGACCACTAGAAGAGTTAATAAATAATAACACTGTAAAAACAACACTCACTGCACACTGTAAAGTGTTAAAGGTAATACTGAATGGTGATGGACCCATATAAACACCGTGCAGTGTTAATTTACACTGGCGCATTTGCTGTGTACATCTTTTAGAACAATCATGGCTATTTTTATAATCATTGCCTTCTTTGACTATGTCCTTACCTTTTAATACAGAGTATTCTTTTTTTTTTTATTATGCAGCTGTATGTATTTCATTGGCAGAGTTGAGCTTTTGGCTGTAAATACTTTCACTTTCATTTACAGGTACAGGAATGTGCATAGATTCGAAGGCAGGGCATAAGGTTTATGTAACATGGCACATAGTAATAAGTTAGAGTAACAAGTTCTTGCTGGTCGTAAATATCTCATCAAAAATATGTATTCTCTGAATTGCATGTGTTTAAGTCAGACTTTATCCTTTTAGATATTGCACAGATATGACGTGCCACAAACATAAGAAGCACAACCAACAGGGAGGTGTTCAGGTCAGATTGAAACACTGTGGACTCCAACCTCTACTGCCTGACATTTAAACAACCAGTGTTCAGTCACTGGAGAACAAAGATGACAATCTCAGATGGAGATTAATCTCATAGAGGAACATGAATACCTGCTGCACTCTCGGTTTTACTGAGACCTGTGTGTCTGACTGGACTCTGCAGTCATAACTTACTGACAGGACAGGACCAGATCACTGGGGAAAGAAAGACTATAGTGTATGTGAGTCTTATAAACTTTCTGGGATGCATACATATGGAAAAAGCTGCACAGTGCTAATGCACTGATCTGAAATACCTGGTGATGAAGCGCCACCTGTCCTACCTGCTGAAGGAGTTTTTAATCTGTTTATCTACAGTCCATCGCAAGGAAAGAGCGACATTCCACTGGCTCATTCATAACAAGAATGAGGAATCATGCTCTTTCAAATCCTAAAGTATGTAGGTCAGCTGTGAACAGATTAAGCATCAAAACTAATGAAATATTGGGTGGTATTTTATCAATCTGTATACAGTCCATCTTTTGTTGTTCTATATACAATACCAGTCAAATGCTTTTACGCATATTAAGATATTTTTTAGCATTTAAACACAAGATGAACAGGATAAAACAAGAAGAGCATATACTGCACCAAACACATTTATCAAAACAGTAATTTATTAAGAAACTAAATGTATCTAAACAATGTGTAAAGTTAAAAAAAACAATGTGTCGTGCCCAGATCGTCCGCTCCTTCTGTGTGCCACGCCCCCTCGTTAACCTCGTGTAGGATCCCCGTGTGATCAGCTGTTTCAGCTACTTGTCATTAGTCCTCTGTATTTAGTCCGCGTTTTAGTTTGTTTCCCCTGTCCGGTCATTGTATTGTCCCTCTGCGTTTCTCCTGCCTTACCTGTAATTAAACCCTGTATTCCCCGATACCCTGCTGTCTGCACCACTGTCTCCATTCTGCCCCGCTCGGCACGACAACATTATTATAATTAAATGTATTATTAATGACATTAAAATAATTAAGAAGAAATCTTTATTTTTAAATGTATTTTATTATATAATACTGTTACTGTCTATCATTGTCTAAATGTATTTTTGCTGTCTAAAGAAATGTATTCAGCTATTGTACACAGCAAATGTGCCAGTGTTAAATTAACACTGCATGGTGTCTATATGGGTCCACAGTATTCAGTGTTACCTTTAACACTTTACAGTGTGCAGTGAAAATAGGGGCGATATGAGCCACCCATTTTGTACTTGTCTGCCACCCATATGGGCTTGCAATTTGGGAAGAGGTGGAGACACATTGTCTTAACACTCTATGGTGTAAATTGAACACTATAACAGTTAATAAATATTAACACTGTAAAAACAACACTCACTGCACACTGAAAAGTGTTAAAGGTAACACTGAATGGTGTGGACACATATAGATACCATGCAGTGTTAATTCAACACTGGCACATTTGCTGTGTATACATGCACAATGCTATCACAGCGAATGCAAGGCTGAGACTGAAGCGTTATCCTTTGTTTCCACTGAGAGATGTGCCGTGTGACTCATTTCCCTGCGTGTGCAAGTTATCTTAGGTCAGCGTTCACGGTTCAACTTCTGAGATTCAGATCGAGTTCTAGGTCATTTATTTTTGAACTGGTTGGTTTGACCTTTAAGAAATTCGAGTTCTAATGAGTTCAAGAAATGAGGTACCCCTGTACTTCTTTTACAATAACCAACTCCTGATCCAAACTGTTAGCAGTGAAAAAACATAAACTATTGTGTAGCGTGGCCCTGGGTAAAAAGACAGCTGCCAGGGAAAAGATCAAATACATTTATTTCAAGGAATAAAAGTTTTTATTGTCATTTACAGAGTACAATGCAATTCTTACTTGAACACCTTCTTCACAGACTAGACAATTAAACAAATAAAGCAGTGCAACATTACAGTAATCAACAATAATTAAACAACTAACTCACATGTACTATTACAGCATTTATATCATTTACTTAAACTTTATTTTACCAGGTAAATTAACTTAAAACCTGTTCTCACTGCTTTACATGCTTTTCGGGAGAAATAGCAGATAACGCTTCGGGACTGTCTGGGATACAAACGTCATGCGTGTGACTAAAATCTTCAGCCAATAAGAACAAAGTTGTGTCATCACGGAGGTGGTTCCAGTTTGTGCATCCTGAAGTTGAATTAAAGAAACCAAAGTTGAATTTATTACCTGAACTTCAATTTATGTTGCTTGTAAGGTAATAAAAAAAAGTTCTGGTTGTAAAAATCAGGTAAAAAAATTGGCGTTGAGAAATTAAAATTTAGAGAAATGGGGAAAACATCCGGGATACTTAGAAAGAGCAAACGAGTGTAGATCTAATTGAGTACAATCTTGGCCAATTACAAGACAGGTCATCAGTCATTTGGGAAGGGGTTTTCTACATCCACTACCTTAATAAGTGTCATACGACGTGGAACACGGACCGGGGAAACAGGCAAAGGAAGGCAGGAACGGGGTAAAATAAAGGGGTTTAATAGGGAAACGTAAGGACATAAGGAAAAACAACAACACGGGGCTACACGACAATATAACACTACAATGACAGAACTAGGGAAACAAACTCTGACGTGGACTTAAATACCGCGAACTAATACAGACGATTGAAAACAGCTGTGAAACACTGGGAATTAACACGAGGTTAACAAGGGGGCGTGGCACATAAGGAGCGGCACAATCGGGGTGTGACCATAAGAACATAAGAAATTTACAAATTTTTATTTATTTATTTATTTATTTATTTATTTATTTATTTATTTATTTATTGCATTTTTTTTGGTAGGTGACTTTGACTGTGTACATGCAATAACCTGATTAAGATGTTCTGGTGTGTTTTTAATAAGCTATAGCTGCAACGCAGTAATCGGGTTATTAAAAACACATGTAAACACCTTCCTATGGTCATTGCATGTAAATGCAGTCATAATCATTATTTATGTTAAATAAACACTTTTTCTGTTTTCTGTGACTGTTGTGGTCCCCCATAGTTTCAGGTGATAAAAACAGATTAACACTGACATCATACGATTTATGTAATATTACAGAACAAATATTTAATGTAAAAAGAAAGCATGGAGGGAAGCGCACTTGTAATTGAAAGATTGCAGGTTTGAATCCCCGACCAGCAAGGCACCACTGAAGTACCCTGAGCAAAGTACTGCTCCCTGGGTGCTGAATTAGCTGCCCCCTGCTATGTCACCTTGTCACATGTGGTTTAAATGCCAGAAACACATTTTGTTGTTGTGCTGTGGTGTGTCAATAATGACAGTTAATCACTAAAAAATGTGAAGGGTCTAATAACTCAAAAACTAAACCCGATAGACACATCTAGTAAAGTATGCTTTGTAGATTATGTTTGCATCGTGATTTTGCGATTATGTAATTCCATTCAATATTCAGTTTACCAGCTGTAGTTTGTTTATAACAGAAGCCCATATCTGCCCCATTTTAATTTGCACTCATTTGAACTCATTTGGGCATTCAGCTGCTGTGTTTTACTAACCCACCATAATGTGAGTGTTGTGAGTGTTGTTTTGGCCTTTTCTCTTCTTGTGGAAGTTTTATATCCGCTCAGTTCCCTGCGATCAAAGAGTTATGTTCATGTAGGCAGATGCTTATCTTTCTTGACTCTTGCCTTACATTTGAGATTGAGTTTGAGCGAGAACATTGAAAGCTTTCATTATAAATATATTTATTTAAGCATGAATATAAGGATAAGTTTTCTTCAGTCAGGGTAAAAAAAATAATGATTGAGCTCTCCTGACAATCACCTGTCTTATAAAAGTGAGTAAAATGTATGACACCAGTCTTGGTGAAATCCGGTGAGAATTTACTGTTAAACAGCTGTATGCAATTCAACATATTCTCGTAACAACTAGGCCAAGACAATCAAACTCGTTTCTCAGCAGGAGTGTCAGTGTAAAGGCAGTGCTCATTGGCACAGATTATGAAATTTCTTAGACTGCATAAGATAATTGTTTAGCAGGACTGAGAAAAGCTGAGACCTGTCCTAGTGGTTGAAGGAGTACATTTCTCCTAAAGCACAGATAATGGGTGGTAGCTTCATTGCTTTTATACCCCAACTTGGGATAGAACAAATCAAATCAATTTGCTCATTTAATATTCAGATTTTCATTAAGCTTAATTTTTAGAAACCCACCACGATGAAGAATAGTATGCCATTTCCTCTACCACAATTTGTTGTGAGTTCTTCTAAGTACTTTAAACTGCCAGTAGTGTTTTATGTCAAGTGGTTTGAGTTGTGGTTTTTATGTGTATATAGTACTGAATAAATCTTTTTTCATAGGTATATCTGGTCAGGATGTTGGAAGAAAAACAGATTAGTTGTTTTTTTTTTTTTATTGATGTTTTTATCTCAGTTTTCTTGGCTGTATTCTTTTATTTGGTCATTTCTTAGCACACAGCAGCAGATCCTATCAAAATTAATTTCTGTGGCTGCAATCTGCTGTGAACATTTTTGGTTCTATCTGAGGCTTTTGTTCTCTTGCCCTGTTCATTGGCATCTTGGTGTATTAAAAAAATAATCTAAGTCAAAGACAGTACTGTGTCATATTATGCAGATATACATGCAGCACCATTGGTATGCAGGGGAGTAGGCGGTACCAGGAGCTGGTGCCGGTGCTGTCCTCCTACAGGAAGACAGTCACGGTCTAGACCACCCTGTCTGCTACTTTACCAAGAAGTTTTCAAAACACCAACTGGCATATAGTGCCATTGAAGAGGAAGCCCTAGCCCTTCTTTTACCCTTGCAACACTTTGAGGTATATGTAGGGGATTACACTTGTCCGGTGGTCGTATATACCGACCATAACCTTCTGGTTTTTTTGGCCCGAATGTATAACATGGACAAGCGCTTAATGCGCTGGGCTCTGATCGTCCAGGCTTTCAACCTGGAAATTAGGCACAATAAAACGCGTCAAAAACATCTTGACATCTTCGATTGCTCATATGTTTTTTTTGTGTGTGCTTCTGGTTATGTGACTTCTGTTTATGGTTGTGCACCCAGACTGGGTTCGCTCTTGTGTGTAAATGTTTACAGATTTGGTCTGCAGGTTACCAGTCTTCTGTCTCAATCTCCACTCGCCAGATGCTGCTCCAGCCCGCCTCCCAGCCACGGCTCTTCTGCCCTCTGCACTAGTCTTGGTTTCCAGTGGACAAAGAGAAAAGCCTGCTGCTCATCACTAGCTCTTGCTCTCACTCTTGCTTTGTTGGTTTGCTTTTCTGGTTTGAGTCTTGTGTATGACTGTTTTGGTTTTCGGTTTCTGATTCTCTGCTTCGCCCTTCTGTACCTTTGCTATCGGTTTGCTTGTCTTCTTCTGGTTTTGAACTCTCGCCCAGCTCCCGATTACTCCCTTTGCTCGCCCCTTTGGACACTGCATTTTTCTTTGGACCGTTTGTTTCGTTTGGTGCGTACGGAGTGACTGCCCTTTTATTTTTGCACAACGTGGTGATTATTGTTTATTTGGCTAGGTTTAGGAGTCAGGTTTAGTTCTTGTCATTTCGTTTTACTTTTTTTGTTCCACTTAGGTTTAGGCCAGATTGGGTTGTGCTTAGTAGACGTGTTGTTTGTTTATTTTGGCCTCTGTCACTCCCGAAGTCTGTTGCACCTACTGTTGTGAAGGGTCTGCGAATAAATATTAAAAAACTACAATTAAAGTGAATTAAAATGGTAAATGGTATTAAAGTGAATGAAATGTACCAGTCACCAAACACAGATTATGAAGCTAGACTTTGTTAGACTGCATAACATAATTATTTAGCAGGGCTGAGAAAAGGTGAGAGCTATCTTAATGGTTGAAGGAGTGCATTTCCGCTAAAGCAGATACAATAGGTGGTGGCCTTATTGCTTTTAGACCACAACTTGGGATAAAAGAAGAAATCAAATCACTTTGTTCATTTAATATTCAGATTTCCATTAAGCTTCATTTTCAGAAAACCACCACGATTGAGAACGGTAAGGCACTGATAATTAGTGTTTACCACATTTTATTGTTAGTTTTTCTGGGTAGCCTGTGTTGGTGTATGCTAAATTGTCTTAGTAGTGTAGTTGTTCATATATATATATATGGATGCATTGTCAAAGAAATCTCTTTGATTATTGTGGGATATAACAGGTTTGTATATTTTTCCTACAGATCCTAAGCTTAGAGAAAAAGCAAAACCATTGGTTTAATCATAGCATTCTTCTCCCAATCTGTGCCTGCTCTAGATAAACCATAGCGATTAAATCAACACACTTAGATGTTGGCTAGTACACAAGAGCCATTTCTGTGGTTTTTGTTCTCTTGTCCTATTCATCACAATCGCGGTGGATTTAAAATAAAATAAAATAATAATAAATATATATATAATATAATCTTATCTAGCCCTGATTTAAAGTAACCCAGGGATTTAGCTTCTACTACACTAGCAGGAAGACTATTCCATACTCTAACTACACGCTGTGTAAAGAAGTGC
>JAODLC010001130.1:0-10364 GCA_026781145.1 Hippopotamyrus pictus | reverse complement strand
AAGTTCTCCCCAAGCGAGCTTGATGGGCTGAATGGCCTCCTCTCGTTTGTATAGTTCTTATGTTCTTATGTTCTTATTATGCTTTAGGAGCATATGGAGTTGGCATTACCTATATTGCTTCCTGTCCATCTCCCAATCATACAAGTTGCAAGCATCCTGAAGCCCATTGTGAAAATCAAAGGGCTTGAGAAAATCGTGGACAGGAAGCAAAGAATAAACCCCTAAGCCTGGAGATATGAGGCCACAGTGCTGCTTAATGAACTCCGGTACCATATTATCTTGCTCTCCATTAAGTATCATAATGATTACATTATAAATTCCTGTGAAGTTGGGCACCAGGCCAAGAGAAGAAAATCAGCCTGTAAACTGAAATATGAAAATGTTTACATGAAAATAAAGTAGCTATAATAAACAAGCAAATAAATAAATATCAAATTTGAGCGTGCTTTATTAGTCTAAGTGTCGCAACAACGACTTATTATTAACGCGATAGCTGAACACTAAATATTCACATTACAAGTCACTTTACCAGAGGCAGAAAGCCTTTCTTTAGAAAAGAAAAAACTGTCTATATGTTTTAACTCAACTACATCTTAAATTATTATAATCATATTAATAATTATTATTAATTATTATTAATAATGATAATAATAATAATTAATGTTGTTTTGTTCTTGTGATTATTCAAATGCTTACTGTACTATGTGGAAATATTACACGACGATAAGTTTAGTATTCAACACGTGTGGAAAAGAGTGAAAAAAATTAAGGGTGTGTGGTGGGGGAGAAGGGGGGCAGAGTGGCAGGTTGCTAGGTAACGCGGTGTATATACTGAATTTCAACTAAATATTTGTGGTAAGACAGATTTAGGGAGAGAGAGCGCTTGCTAGCTCGCTATCTACGTGTTGCTAGATGTAGACAGACTCTAGAATATTGTACTGTATTGTCATTTACACGGGAAAGCCTACAGCAAGCATTCAGGAATGGAAGGGATCTTTGAAGGAAAGGGAGACTGGCTGGGTAGAAAGATGACATGTTCGTGAAAAACAGTAAGTGTTGCATGTTCCTTATATTTATTTGCAACAGACACGTGAGTTTTAAGACACGGTGTACATTTCGTGTTGAAAAAGAAATGTTAATGAGAGATGCTACGATTTCCACTGTGAGCCGCGGAGCTGCGTCGTAATGATTACAATCTGGATGGCAATCCTGACGTACAGTATAAAGCAGCAGCAAGCGATGCTTTGACCCTTCTGTCATTGATGCCCATGAACGCGTCCAGACGCTGTTCTCATGCCACACAGGGACACACGCAGTCTAAAAGACTTGGTGGCCAACGGACACGTGCGTACTGACACACGCACCGGGCACCGGGCAATTTGCGCATTACTAATCACGGTCATTTATCAGTCAATAACACATGACATATCACAAATGATGCGTCTTTGTACGCCTGTTTGAGTTTCCAGAATATAGGCCTTTTCCCCACATTATACACCGGCACTTTTGTGCCATTACCTACATGAACTGTAATGTCTACAGTATGTCCATACTCTTAGTATTTTTTTCATTCATATCTCTTTTTAGCGAAAAATGTAGATGATCCCTTATTTGTATAAGATATTTATTCGTGCACGGTAAAAAGGATCACTCTAACTTTAATTGCATATGAGAATATATTAGAATTCGTGCTTATGAACGGCTGAATTAATTAACGGACCTGGTAACCAGAGATCTCCAAGGCATATTTATTTTATAATATCGGTTAAATAACGAAGAATGTTTTCATTGTATCTTGCGTCTCTGTCGAAATGAACACTCATTTACTAACTGTATAAAATTTTGCTGTAAACCTTGGTTGTTGCCTACGGTTTTTTATAAATGGCAGTCACGTTAATTTTATGTTTATAACGAATATTACAATCAAACCTAAACATTTTCTGCTTTATAAGGTTATGTTACTCATAGCCATTCTTTCTGATATTATACAGTCATTTCAACCTTCTGGTTAAGTTAAAGCGGCCGGGCGCCTTGTACATTTTAAAAATTTATTTTTTCTTTAGATACTGTAAGAAAAAAAAATCAGCAATTAAATACTGGCTAAAGTTTATATGAATACGTACGCCTGATGTAGATGAAGCCTCAAACAAAAGTGTGAAATAGTCCAAGAAAAATGTCTTTTATGCTATTTGTACATTTTATCGTATCCAAAGACATGAAAAAGCATGCAAGTCACTGCTGAATTCATTACTATTTTAATAATGCTATACATTATGGCAGACTTATCCATACTATTAAAACCCTCACGACTTATCCTTTAACCCGACGAGACTATAATAGATTATAAGAAATCATTTGGAGCAGTAATCCCGTGTTTTCCCAACTACTTAGAAAAAACAGTGATTTTGTATGTGTTTGTTTCCCTCATTGAAATAACCTGGCCTAATTCTGCTCCTAAGAATTCAGAGGAACATTTGGGCAATACGACTCGTAAGAGCTCTCACAGACAAAGTAACACTGGACTTTACGCCTTACGGTCTTACGAGTATTTAGTGTCGCCACTATACATGCATGCTCCATTAAATATTAGCTTTAGTTACGTTCAGTGTGCGACGATACATTTCTCTATTGTATAACACTGGTCAGCGGTAGATTTTAGTGTGTGTGTGTGTGCGTGTGTATGGCAAAATTATTAAACATGTCGAAAAACATGGGTTAAATGAACTGCTTATACTGTAAGTTTATATTAATTGTGATCGCTCTATGGGACGGTAATGATGTCTTTCTTGACACTACAGAATAAACTACTGGAGAAGATAGTGTTAAATTTAATAATTTAATTATGTGTGTATCAATTAAGCAGTGAAACATTCACAACAGTATAATTTGATATTGTTTCTTGTGACTTTCTTGCGGTTAACTGGCTTCAGATGATAAGTGTTTTTGTGGTCTGTCAGTCTTTAAGGGTCCTGCATGGATAAAATTAAATTACACGTAAGTGGACGTTTCTGCTGACTGTGCACACGCACACGCACACGCTGACATGACGGGGTGCCTTCCTCTCTTCATATTTGTAGGTCTTATCCCGTTTTCTTGTTTTGCTATTGCTTTTATGGGTCGTCTATTTGCCTTCCTTTTCCGTGCTCCATCTCTTTTTCCCGCTCCCTCTGTGATTTCTCCTAAGCTCTTTGTGACCCACCCCCCGCACATCACGCAGAGCAGTCCCACCCCCTTTCCCTTTAATGTGCCTCGTTAGGGGATGCTGATACAGAACAGGAGGTGGCCTTTAACATGATCACAGACCGATGTTGCGAATGTTTCTTTTTCTTGTATTTTCAGACGGGTAACACTGATACAGCGTATTAACTTCAGCTGTGACAGCAGCACAATTCTAATTCACCTCGCAATTATAAAGATTGGGAAGTAACAGCATGTGCACCACAGGCTTTGTGGACCGTTGTGTCTGTGAAAGAATGCATTATGTAAATATATTTAATGCATCCAAAGAGAACAATATTAATATTATTAATATTATGCTGAAAATTAACTACGCAGGCATATGCAATTTTATGATTAACATATTTTCTGAAAAGGAGGTGGTGCCTTGTAGTGTCATTTCAATTAAACTGTATATTTATATTTTTCTGGGGCAATGTAGTTAGTGAATCTGCACAATTTCAGAATTTTACTTTTGATTGACAGAATGTGTGCCGATTTATAATTATAGATTTATGAAAGGAAATAAGGGGCACAGAAAATGACTTATGCGTCTGTTTTCATCATAGGCTCAAAATTCCAGCACCAATGTGATGAAATGTCATTTACATTATTTAGCAAAGATTTATTTAATGCATTGGTGGGAGGTGCTTGCTGGCATTTCAGTCATGTGACTCTTCTACCAGCCAATAGGAAAAAAGTGGGGCTCATGCCGAAAGATGCTGGGGGTGATAATTTTGGAGGGGTGGAATATGGCAAGGGAGATTGAATAAGGTGAGGAAGGCTCCCAGAGTTGATGCCAATCTCATCAAGACATAAGTAACCACACTTGGAGACCCAGAGCACCTGGAAACAATCCTTACACTCACAACACTGGAAATGCATAGTCCTCGTTCTCATTTGGCCCACTATGTGTGAAGAATCACAGTTTTTCACAATATACAGTAATGCATAGCTGGATGTGTTTAGCGTGCAGCGAGCAGTTTCATTTCCAAAACACAAGTGGAGAATGTGATTCCATACCGCCAAAGGAATGTCTCAGTGTTTAAACTACTGCCATTATTTGATTACAAGAGAAAAAAAGAGACGTTCATTTTCTTACAACCATTCAGACTGAAATGTGTTGAAAATGACTAAGACATTTGTATGTATGACTTAAAAATTTTTCAGATCATGATTTTTATTTGCATTTATAGCAAGTTCAATATAAAGATGCACTGTGTCAGATAAACACACACATCAAACAAACAGGCTGTACAGTTTAAGAAACCCGGTCGCTGTGAAACTTGACAGGAACTTTTTGGAAATATCAAATCAGAGAAGGATGATGTTGGCACTAATGACTGTGAGTGGCAGACACAGAGAAATGATTTCCCATGAGACATTACAGTTAATAGTGTCTCTTTGGTGCAGTGAGCACAAGATCCAGGAACCTTGTTCCCTTTCCCACAACACTGTTATTTCACATCCACTGTTTATTCAGCCTGCTTGTTGCAATTAAATATAATATTAAAGTTATTTAATCAAGACTCAAAAGTTGTAAGGAGTTTTTCAGATTTGACAATTAACCAATTATTTAACAATTAACATTTTCAAACTTATATCTAAAGGCATAATTTAAATTATTATTGGTCTATCCCCAGCAGACTCTGTTATACCAATCTGTTACACCAGATCCCCTCTGACCCTGAATAGGATAAGCGGTTATAGAAAATGAATGGATGGATGGAATGATTTTCCAAATGTGCATTTCATTCAAAATATGTTAATTTTTTTCTTTATATACAAGACATATAAAGGGTTGCATACTGTTATATGATATTTCTGAATATCAGGGCCCTGATGGCATCTTATAGTATGAAAAGAGAGAGATATTATTAGCAAACTTTTAACTTTACTATTACAGAAATCCTTATCTGCTGCTGTGGTACCTTCTGATTAGAAGCATGCTAATATAACACTCATATTCAAAAAAGGGGATAGAAATAATCCAGTAAACTATAGGTCAATCAGTTTGACTTGCATAACTGGAAAAGCAATGGAAGCCATAATCCAAGTGAAAATGGTAGATTACCTGGATTGAAATAAGATTCTGAGGGATAACCAACATTTATTTAGGAGAGGTAGATCCTGTTTAACTAATTTACTTGAGTTCTTTGAGGAAGCTACAAGAGAAATTGATCACAAATAAGCCTACAATGTGATCTACTTAGATTTCTAGAAGGCCTTCAATGTTGTCCCCCATAAACGGCTCTTGCGTAAGATGAAAGCTGCAGGAATTTTAAGAACTGTAGCAGCTTGGATCGAAAACTGGTTAACAGAAAGGAAGCAGGGAATAGTTTTTGGAGACACAATGTCACAGTGGACCCGTGTTCATAGTGGGGTACCGCAGGGTTCAATTTTAAGACCACTATTGTTCCTAATTTACATTAATGATACTGACACCAGTACATAGAGTAAGCTGGTTAAATTTGCAGATGACACCAAGGTGGGTGGTGTAGCAGATACTGAACTAGCAGCACAGAGGTTACAAAGTATGAATCTGTAATTCGGATGGAAATGCACCTAAATGTAACCTACTTATTGGTTTACTCATACAAAATACAATTTCTATGTCAAGTATTATTTGTTTGCATTATAAATGACCATCCTTGAATAGAATAAACAGCTTATTATACTTTTTTTTATAATTTACCTAATATCACTATATACTTTCACATGATTATAAATACTGTAAATGGCACAATTTGTAATAATTTATTAAACTGTAATTATTTAATTTAACAAGTTCTAATAATGTAAATTAATTTTACTGAAGGTGAGCAAATAAAAAAAAAAGTTTAAGCTGTAAGTGGCTATATCAAGTATACATAAACTGGGAGCAGTTTTCTTGAATATTCTATTCTATCAAGTCACTTAGTGCAAAAGTTATGTTCTTTTTGCCGGAGCATTTAGAAAGACTATGTAGATTAGAGAATAAAATGTCCCCTTCATGCCCACCAAATTTACACATTTATCTTCTTCCCTTTCTTTCTTGAACCATCAGTGTAAAGCATTTCATTAAAATGCCCTGAATATAGCTGTATGCATAATTTGCATACAAAAGTGCTTCTCAGAGATTCAGCTTTCCGTAATCCTAGCTGTAAAGACACACTGTGCCACCCTCCATCATGTCAAAGGAGCTTGACACAGGGTAAGATGGGAAAGTTTGACTAAATGAGAACATGCCATTCAACCCAGTGTAGCTTGTGATCACTGGGGAGTGAGAATGCCTTGCTTGCTCTTTTTACCTGCCAGTGATTTTGCTGTTCACTTATTCTGGAGCCAATGTGCACTTAGTATGGTGCGCCAAACTGGTTTCCGGCGGCACAACCAGGTATTTTTTTTGCCCACATCTGAGAGCCTGGATTTAATTTGGACCTCAGCAAGATGCTGCAGTTCTGCTAGAGGACTGTTTAGCTATCTACGTGGTATTTGGTGTCCTCCAGGCTTTATAATGTCTACAGATTAACTGAAGGGTAGGTTGTTCCAGGTTCTTCACTTGTAGTTAAAGTCTTTATCTAAATGTAAGCAGATCTCTGTTCTTTCCCCACAGCCAAACTTGGGTCAATCCGAGCTACTGTATGGATAACTAGCTTACTTTGGTTCTTAACATTATGGGTGACAAACTGGATCCAACATACTGTATATTGCATGCATTGGATGCTCCATTTATGTGAACACTTTAAGATCTGGCTTGAGAGGTTAGAGAACTGACTGGTTTATCCTCAGATGTTTAGCTCCTAAAAATAATATGCTATGGGGAAAAGCAGTGGCCAACATCAGCTCTTTAATGGGGTCTTGGTAACATATTTCAACAGTAGTTACATAGTTACAGTGAACAATTGGGACCCTTGAGCATCATTGCAGATATTGTGGTTATGGAAAGTGTATGGTGTGCTACCCACAGGGGGCAGACTTTCCTTTGCCCCATACTGTAGATTTCATGACAATTCTGAGAGACACAGGTGGCAGCTTTAACTCCCACACTACTCTACAGAACAATCTTCAGTACTGGTGACAGGGTGCCTGTTACTCTGTAAAGTACAGAATTGCTCAAATTTGCTGGGGGATAAGTTCAATTTCATATAGAATATTTGAATATTTGTTCAGGAATGACTTGTTCATAAGTTTGATGTTTGTGATGTTTTAAAAATCATATGTCGAAGATTAGCCGTTTGTAACTAGCTGTAGGCATTGTGGTGGATGTAGTGTTTTTGTTAGTTTGATCTCAGAATGATGCTGCAATAATGCAGTTAAGCCCATTCTGTTCAATCACTTTCATATTAATGCCTATGTCATCCTCAGCAGATTGGTGCCTTTTTCCCATTCATGTTGAATTCTGGACTTTTGATTTGTATGCTAAGCACTGATTATTAAATTGTATTTAATATGACATTTCAGTTTTCCATACATATGCAAATACCTATATATACTGTATAAAGGACTTATGTATAACTTAAACCTTTCTGCAATATTTTCTAGGATTTCTCCAAGCTGCTGTTTTATAAATTAAAACCTTTACAAATTTTAAGTATATGTTTTAACTTAAGTTTGATTGTGTTGCCACCCCAGGGGGGATGAAGACCAGCATGCCCTCTGGTGTGTGTGTGTGCGTGGTTTATGTGTTAAAAAAAAAGGTTATCTAGGTCCAGCTGACACCCCCACCCTCCTCCTCCCCACCTCGCCGCCACCGTCGATGGTCCCCATCACACCCCTCCTCCACAGCCTTAGCTAAAATTAAAATTGGTAATTTTAAAGCATGTATTAAAACAATGGTTACATATGTTAATGTGATCATTCGGGTTTAAAATTTAGGCTATAATAGTGTTTAGGGCTGTGTAGCGCTTTTAATGTTTTTTAAGCTAAAGCACATTTTAACTTTTAAACACAAAACGGCACAAAACCCAAACTTTGTTTAACTTTTTAAAGAAAAAAAAGCCAGAGCAGGCAGAATTTAAGCAAGTAATGCAAATACTGAGTTTTAAACCCAATTAACATACAGCATGTCGTTTTACAAGAAACAAAACACTCAAATATTTTAACACAAGTTTTAAAAATTGAGGAAAAGCCATTATCAGTTTAACAGTTTATTTCAATGTAAAACAGAATGATCCACTGCCCCGCTAACGGCATCCAAGGAGTCCTGCAGCTCTGGTCCGTGCGTCCGGTCTCTTCGAACGACACGTGTGAAATGATTTTCGAAGGCGGGCTCAATTGTGCATGTGCACTGAGAACACGCACACTCACGCAGACACACATTTCAGAATGGCGACACCAACGGGGCCACATGTGGCCCTGTTATTTCAAATAAGACCCTTTAACCATAGCGGTTTTAAAGTAATGAAACTCTTTTCGTCCAATATCTTATTTAAAATAAAACACCCTAAGCTTTTCAACAACAATTACAATCAAGGAATAACGCGGCCAATCCTTGTTAAAATGAGCATAAGGCATTACCCCAAAAGTGGTGCCACTAATGTTTTAATCTAGACATAATTCTCTTTAACATAAATGTACTGTTTATTACAATGTATGTGGATAAACTACAGTAGATGATGTTAATCGATTTATGTGTTTTTAACATAAATTTAGAAGCATGGGTGTGGTACGGTCTCAGCACATACCGCTAAGTGGGGCTGTCTACTCTTCTTTTTTTGTTAACAGGTTCACAGCAGGGTCAGTGAAACAGCGGGGGGTTCCACAGCAATTATATGCACCTGTTGACAGATGGTTGGTGATATATGGGCTGATATTTGTGCCACTAGAAACTGAATATGAATTTTGTATATTTGAATCTGCAGTTATCCCCATTACAAAACTGAATCTGAACTTAATAGTTTGAATCTGATTTCCAGTAACTTGAAATAGCATTTATCCTACCTCAAAAAATTCAGTTCGCAAATTCAATTTCAATCTAGTGTGACACACATCCGGGTCCTTGAGAAAAAGTAATTGACCGCAGATTCACAACGCAAACCAAGGTGGGTGGTGTAGCAGATACTGAACTAGCAGCACAGAGGTTACAAAGTATGAATCTGTAATTTGCATGGAAATGCACCTAAATGTAACCTCATTATTGGTTTACTCATACAAAATACAGTTTCTATGTCAAGTATCAGGGTGTCATAAACTGTCGACTACCTACTTACCCGAAACCAAAGAGTACTGATTATAAAAACAGATGTCACAAGTATTCCCCTCCAAGCAGGCCCTTATAGGGGCATGAGAGACATTGTGTAAAATAACTTTTGCTTTAAGATTCAAATACGGAAGGTAACCGACAAAGTTTTGCAGATTTCATAAAACAAGACACTGCAAGGAGTGCGTTCGACCCAGAGATGGCTCCTCGGCCTAAACCAACATGGGCGCCTCGCAAGCCAGCAAGACAGGGGAAGCAGTGACTCTGGGTAACAGACCCCTGCATCTCGAATCTATTAGGAAAAATTAGAGAAATTTTCGAACAAAGTGAGGCCGGATTTCTAATTTAAATAAAAGTCCATCTCTGACACCACATTCCTGATTTGTTTTGTTACAGTTAGATAAATTTAGCTACATTTGGCTAATCAAAGGAATAAAGTACTATAACTTAAACGGTGTATGACAAAATAGTAACCGAGGTGAAATCAGTTTTAGGTGGGATATTTGACGGATATTCATTTCCACACTCTCCAGACTTAGCGGCGATGCTTTACTCACGCTAGCCGGCATAAGGCGGTCGAAAGATGGCCAGATAAATTCCACAGCCTTGGAGGCGCTCGTGCACCGCTGATTTAGGGACCGTCAACAAATTACTGTCAGAATAATAAAATACTGATTGCTTGCAATAACTTCAATGCAATGGGATCCAGTAACTCCAAACTGGGTGCATATTCTACGACTACCTGACATAGACAGCACACAGTGAATTTTACTAATTTTTAACATTTTATTGTATTTTAAATTATAATTTTAAAAGGAAAAGGTGGGTACATAGATTTCTTTCAATAGCTTCTAGGCCAGGGTTCTCAAACTCCAGTCCTGGAGGGCCGGAGCCTTACACAGTTTTCGGTTCACCCTCGTTTAACACACCTGATTCAACTCCTTGTGCTAATTACCACACAGCTCTT
>JAODLC010001129.1:0-10377 GCA_026781145.1 Hippopotamyrus pictus | reverse complement strand
TCACCCCAAAGGATCTTAGCCGCCTTAGCAGGTGAAGACGACTTAGACCCTTTTTGTAAACTGCCTCAGTGTTTGTAAACCAGTCCAGTCTGTTGTTGAGGTGAACACCCAGGTATTTGTACTCCTCCACCGTCTCAATGTCCAGACCCTGGGTGTTCACCGGTGTAGTAGGAGAAGACTTCTTGCTGAAGTCAATCACCAGTTCCTTCGTCTTGCTGGCATTGGTACGAAGATGATTCTGTTCACACCAGCTGACAAAGCGATTGATGACCCCCCTGTATTCCAGTTCGTTCCCCTCTGACACCCGACCAACAATGGCGGTGTCCTCTGAAAACTCCTGTAGATGGCAAGTGTCCGTGTTGTAATTGATGTTCGCAGTGTATAGGGTGAAGAGAAAAGGGGCGAGTACTGTTCATTGTGGGGTCCCCATGCTACAGACTACCACCTCAGACCTCTTCCTCTTGTAGCTGTCTTTTCCCCTCCTTATCTCTCTCCTTAGCTCCTTCTGGACTCTCCTAATTTCCTCTCGATCTCCGGATCTGAAAGCCCTCCTTTTTTGCTCCAGCAGAGTCCTCAGATCTGGAGTCAGCCATGGTTTGTTGTTGGAGTAACACCGTACTTTCCTGGTTGGTACAGTGTTATCCATGAAGAAGTTGATATAATCTGTTATGCAGGCTGTTAGACTGTCAATATCCTCCCCGTGTGGGCTGCATAGCACCTCCCATTCTGTGGTTTGGAAGCAATGAAGTAAAAGAATCCCATACATAAATATATCTCCTATATTTCTCAGCCTGTGTTTCATAACAAACAGGATAAACGGTCAATCAATCCTTATATGTCCATCCCCTGTACATTATTGCCTTTTGAAGACTACAAGAGCCCGTTGGCCATCTTCAGCTGTTCACAGATGACGTTAAAACCATACATACAAATATATATTTATTTATTTACAGTCATGAAGCTGTGGGCTGCAAGAGCTCATGGGCAGGTCGAAGCAGTTGTGGGACCATGCAAGCTTTATGACACTTCCTTCAGGACACTGCAAGGAAATAATTGGCTTGCTGATGAGGTTAGAGTGAAAATCTATTATCAAATTTATTTTCTGCTTTTAATGAACTCAATTTAATTTTTATTCAATACAGGTCATTGATGCATATCTCCATCATGTCATAAAAAAACAACAGGCAAGAAAGATTTTCAGTTGGAGAGCTGTTCATTGCCAGTTAATTCAGTTTATGAATGAATGATGCTCAAAATGTAAAAGATATGATGGAAAATGATTTTGCACAGTTTTTAAATAAGTTTAATAGATTCAATCAAAAAGTTGGCAGCCTTTTGTCTGAAGAAGAAAAATGTATGATCAAGACAATTGAACCTAAAATGGCATCAGAGAATTTTTGAAAACAACTAAAAGATGGATTGCAGCTGAGCATGAGTTCTCAGTAAAAAATGAGACTGTGTAGCAAGAAAAATGTTATGCAGTAGATGACCCACGTGCATATCAAGTGGGTTGTGCATCAGTCACATTGCGAGTTTCTTCTACAGGTGCTAGACAGGAAGCGGAACATGCAGCCTTGCTGGAAAGTGCTGCAACACTGAAGAAAAAACAACAACAAAAAATTAAAAACTTGAGATTGAATCTGCCAGAATTAAGCAAGAGTTCGAAGCAGCTAGAAAAACTGAAAAGGAAAAATTGGAGTGGGAGACTACATTAGCTAAATTTTGCACAAAATTAAAAGTACTTAAAGACTATGAAAGATCTGAAGATGGTTCGAGTAGTTACTAAGTGGGAACGTGAAGATGCATAGAATTTGCATGATGCTACCACAACAACCGAATGTGAATGTTCACATACAACCACAAGCACAGCACTCTCAAATACCAAAACTACCACAACCAGTGTCAAATTGCAGGTATGATGCTCAAGTTAGTAGAGGTGATGACTTCTTAACAGTCATGCAAAGGCAGAATGTAGTCACCTAGGGCCGGTTTCCCGACCAAGTATTAAGACTAGTCTTGGACTAAATTGCCGTTTCAATGGAGATTCACCATTGTAACTCAAAGCTAGTCTAGGCTTAGGCTTAATCTTTGACTGGGAAACTGGCCACTTGTGTCTGTGTTCAAGGGTGATGCACTACAATACAAATCCTTCATGAGGGCGTTTGCGCATGCAATTGAGCAGAAGATCGACAATGATTAAGATAAATTGTACTTCTTGGAACAATTTACAGCTGGTGAACCTCAAGAGCTTGGTAAGCGGTTTTATTTCAGGTCGAGCCGTTAGAAAATAACCAGCATACAGTAGAATAAGGCCTCCAATAAAACTCAGAAAACCCAGAGACGGAAAAGGTGGCTGAAGGCACGGCACAGGGAGACGGGCGATCGGTGACAGAGTCCAGAGAGCGGAGGCAGAAATCCGAGTCAGTGACCCTGGCGTGGGTCGGGCGATCAGTGACGGTGTCCAGAAGGAGAAGGTGAAGATCGGAGTCAAGCGATCGGTGTCGGTAGTAAAAGGGGGGCAGGCAAGGCTCAGGGTCTGGAACACGAAGCAAAGGTCTGTACACGGGAAAACACTATAACAGGAGAAACGCTGGAACTCAGGGCACACCATGAAGATCTCGCACAGATCAGAAAACTGAGGGCACGAAGCGATGGGATGGCAATGGGAATTCTCCAGCGCGATCCATGACAGAACCTCCCTCCGATGACCGCCTCCAGGCGGATGAGACCAGAGGTCCGGATGATGATGATGAAGGTCTGAAATCAAAAACGTATCAAGGATAAAACGGGCTGGCACCCAGGAGTGTTCCTCAGGACCATAACCTTCCCAGTCCACTAGGTACTGGAGGCCCCATCCCCTGCGACGGGGCGGGGGTGGAGGTAGAGCAGAAGAAGCCAGAGGATTGGTCGCATGGGGTCGAAGCAGGGACACGTGGAAGGCAGGATGGACGCGGCGCATGGTAGCAGGCAGCTGAAGACGTACCACTGAGGGGTTAATGACCTCAGACACCGGAAAAGGTCCAACAACACAAGGGGGTAGTTTACGTGACTGGTGTTATGCTCCAGTTTAGGTTGGAGCCCAACAGAAAGTAAAGGAAAAAAAGGAAAAAGGAAAATAAACAGAAACACATCTACTGAACATAACCCAATCTAAGCTAAACCTAATGGAAAACAAAAGGTGGAAACGAAACAAAAATACCTAAACCTAACTTCTTAACCAAACAAACAGTAATCCCCACATTGTGGATAAACCAAAAGGCAGTCACTCCTTACACACCTAGTGATAGACAAACAAGCAAGTATACAACAAAAGCAAAGGTATCTGAGGGAGTAACCAAGAGGGGAAGTCCAGTACAAGAGATCAAAACCAGGCAAGCAGTCAAATCAGGGCAAAGGTACAAGATGGGGTGAAGTGAGAACCCCAGCAGGAGTTCACAATTACAAATAGGAGGGTTACACAAACAGCCCTTGCAGGATCACAGGAAAATAAAACAAAACAATCAAAAACACGAGTCATGAATTTCCCTAGATAACTAACTGTACCTTGTCCAAATTCACATTTCTCAAGATTAAGGACGAGCAAACCTAGTAAAAACTTGCTCCAATGAACGTATATGCTGCTCCCGTGAATCTGAATAAATAACAACATCATCTAAATAGGCTTCACAGTTCTGAACATTGCCAAGTACCCGATGCATCAATTGTTGGAAGGTAGCAGGGGCATTATGTAATCTAAATGGCATCACGGTATATTGCAGAAACACGTCAGGGGTGGCAAAAGCAGAGAGGCACAGGGAGATACTGGAACTTGCCAGTAACCCATCAACAGGTCTAACTTGGTCATGTATTTGGCAGAGCCAATGCGATCTACATAATCCCCCATACGTGGGAGCAGATAGGCATCTGGTTTGGTCACGGCATTAACCTTCCGATATTCGGTACAATAACGGAACGTACCATCAGGCTTGGGAACCAGCAGGCATGGGGAGCACCAGGGACTACTACTAGGGACAGCTAGGCCAGTTTTTAATAAATAAGCAGTCTCGCGTGACAACTGGGACCATTTCTGTGAGTTGACCGGATAGGGATGCTGCTTAATGGGAGTGTGAACACCAACATCTATGTCATGCTCACCAGCAGGGGTGCGCAAAGGGGTATCTGAGAACAGGGACCAGAAACGTCTCACCAGGGACGAAATGTCAGCTTGGCCAGACCGAGGCAAATGACTGAGTCAGCTTGAAAGGTTCTGCAGAGCTTCTCAGTTAGGGAGAAGAGCAAGGGTAAACAATTTCTCACAAGATGAAGATCATCAGTCTCTGGTGAATAATTACTAACAGATATGATCACTATACAAGCACGAAGCTGAGCAGAGGTGGGGTACTGACCGATCAAGGTAGGGCTTTAATATATTCACATGACACACATGAGTCTTCCTCCTGCAGTTTGGAGTTGGTAGCACATAATTGGTAGGACTTAGTTTTGTCTGTATCACATATGGGCCGGAAAACTGGGTGTGAAGGGAAGAACTGGGCAGTGGCAGAAGGACAAGGACCCGATCGCCAGCTTGAAAAGATCAGTGTTCAGCGGATTTATCAAACTGTTTCTTCATCTTATCCTGCGACAATCACTTCTCCTGTAGCACCTTCAGAGGGCCTCGCACAGTGTGGCCAAACACTAGTTTGGCAGGACTACAACATCCTCTCACGGTCTTGGTTAGCATGTTCTGTCTGGCCTTTAGACTGAGGATGGAACCCAGATGATAAACTGGCAGTGGCACAGATGGAACTCCTGCCAGAACTGGGACACAAACTGAGGGCACCTATCAGAGACCATATCGGTGGGCAGACCATGGAGCTTAAACACATGGACAGCTAACAGCTGAGCAGTATCCTTAGCTGAGGAAAGCTTTGGTATAGGTAAATATATGACAATTGCACTGCTGTCACTTTATTTCATGGGTAAGAACGTTGTCTTACTACTCTGTAATATATTGCTGAGAGACTTGACTTGTTTATTCTCGTCAATCACATTTCATTGCAATGCTGACCCTGTGCTAACTTGCATATGACAAATAAACAAAACTGAAACTGAAGATATACAAAAACAAATCTGTTAAGCATGTCTCAGTGGACTTCGTTGACCAAATTCTGGAACACGGCCGAAGGATTAGTAAGCTCAAAAGGCATCACAAGGTATTCATAATGACCAGTGGGTGTGTTGAATGCAATCTTCCACTCATCACCCTCCCGAATCCTGACCAAATGATAGGTGTTCCTCAGGTCTAGCTTGGTTAAAAAAACCTGGTGCCATGTAGCTGATCCAGGATGGAGGACAACAGTGGCAAAGGGTAATGGTTCTTGATTATTATATCGTTCAGGTTCCTATAGTCAATGCATGGGCGAAGAGAGCCATCCTTCTTTTCAACAAAGAAAACCCAGCCCCTGCCGGAGAAGAGGTGGGATGGATAATGCTAGCAGCTAAAGCCTGGCCTTTATACTCCTCGATGGTCATCCTCTCTGGTGCTAAAAGAGAGTAAAGGCACCCCCTAGGGGGATTAGTGCCCAAGAGCAGGTCAGTAGCACAATCGTACGGTCGATGAGGTAGAAAGGACGAGGCCCGGGACTTACTGAAAACCCCTTTAAGGTCCTGGTAGTCACCTGGCACTTGAGAAAGGTCAGAAACTTCTTCAGGAATAGGAGAACCCACCAGAGTCAATGAGCGCAGGCACTAAGAATAAGAAAAGGACTCTAGGCAACGATAATCCCCTTCTCCCAGTCAACGTGAGGATTGTGCCCGAGTAGCCAAGGATACCCCAGTACTAAACGGGCTTGGGGTGAGTCTATGACATAAAAAGATATCGTTTCAACGTGATTACTTGATAGACGGAGACTAACTGGGATGGTGGTGTGGGTCATAGTTGCCATCCGTCTTCCAGTGAGGAATAGAGCCACCAGGGGTGTCTGGATAGGAGTGGTGGGAATTCCCCACTGCTGGACCAGAGCGGTGTCGACAAAACTGGCCTCTGCTCCTGAATCAATGAGGGTGGCTAGTGATTGTTGCTGTAGCCCCCAGGACACCTCTGCGGGCAGAATGGTTCTTCCTTGGGAAGAGGGCAGGACTGCGGCCACGCCCACCAGTGCCCTCTTCACTGGTGGGCGCGTCCTTTTACCGGACATGAAGCAACAAAATGTTCCTGCTGCCCACAGTATTAACATTCCCTGGAGGCCATATGACGTTGTATCTCGGCTGGGGACAATCATGTTCTGTCTACCTGCATGGGCTTGGGAGCTGCCTCAACTGGGACGGTAACTGGAAGGGTGGATCGTGAAAAATGATCTTTTCAATGTCACTCCCTCTCACGCTGGTGAATGCGATTGTCTATCCAAATGGCTAAGTCCATTAATCTCTCCAGGTCTTCGGGAAGCTCTCATGTGGTCAGTTCATTCTTTATAGTGTGAGATAAACCATTATAAAAGACATCAAACAGTGCAGTAGGACCCCATCCACAAGACATTGCCAGAGTCCTGAACTGTATGGCAAAATCAGAAACCGACCGACTTCTCTGACGTAGATGCATTAATTCCTGTGCTGCCTCTCTTCCTAGACAACAGGGTGCGAAGCCTCTGTCATCACCGGCTAATCGCTCCGCTTCTTAAGCTGGCGAACCCAGAGGCTCAATGCGAAGTATTGTTGCTCGGACGCTCTCCTCTCACCACCACAGAGAGACGCCGACACACCATGCAGGGTCTATGCCTTCCTTGGTTCCAGGAGCATGACCGACAATTTCACTGGTCCTCCGGTGATCTGCCTGGTCAACCCACTGTTTTTCTTGATATATTGCTTTACCCTGTTGCGCCTCTATGGTAGAAAGTCCAGAACCGGAGGATCTCTCCATCATCCCCACTGAATACAATGACTTCCAAGACGTCTTCAGGAAGTCACTCGCCATTCAACTTCCCCCTCACCGAGATTGTGACTATGCCATTGATCTAGTGGGGGTGCCAGTGGGGGTAGTTGTTCGAGCAAGGTATCATCCCTCCATCTACATCCCCAACTACTGCAGGCTTCTTTGTGAAGAAGAAGGATGGTGGGTTACATCCGTGTATTGATTACATAGCCCTCAATGCTATAACTGTTAAACGATGTGAACCTCTACCCTTGATTCCTTCTGTGTAGGAATAACTCCGGGAGGCCAAGATCTTCACAAAATTAGACCTCCGCAGTGCATACAACCTTGTGCGCATCCGAAAGGGTGATGAATGGAAAACCTCCTTTATAACCCATACTGGTCAATATGAATATCTAGTAATGCCTTATGGTCTAGCCTGTCTATCTTTCAAGCGTTTATGTATTCTGTTTTTCATGACATGGTTAACCAGTTTGTTGTTGTTTACATAGACGACATATTAATCTACTCTCCTTCCCTCTCACAGCATATTAACCATGTTCGCCAGGTTCTCCAGAGGCTACGGGAATATCATGTTTTTGTAAAAGGGGAAAAGTGCGAATTTCATCAAGCTCAGGTACAGTTCCTAGGCTGTTATCAGACCGGGGGCGGTGGCCATGGACAAATGGAAGGTGGTAGCTATACAAGAGTGGCTGTGACCTGTACTCAAGTTGAGGGGGGATGAGGAGGGATGTCATCCCCCCTGAAATAAAAAGTCAAAATCATTCCCCTTCTAAAACGAACACCCCCCTGTTCCATCCCTTGTGCTATTTTATCAATGAATGCAAAATATTGTAAAGTTACTCAGTTTGAAAACATGCAGGTTTAGTTTTTTTAGTGAATGGATTTATTTTTTATATTTTATTTGTTTATAAAAAAAAAAAAAAAAAAAAAAAAAACACATTTATAAAGCAGTGATGGTCAGTGGTTGTTTTTATACCTGTGCAGGGTATATTATTTCAGCGCAATAGCAACTAGTGACTGGTCTTCTAGGTGAGCCCTCACATAACTGATCAACACAACATGATTAATATTGTGCTATACCTCCTTTTTCTTTTCTTTCCTGCCCTATCTAAATCTGTCTGTAGATCCAAGATCTCAGCCTTAAGAAGTTTCATTCTGGCAAGGGTATAATTTTCTGATGGAAAAATGCAGTAATCCCCATCTTCACTTTCACACTAGCTTGATGTTGAACTGTCACTAACTTTGTCAGACTGTATGACTGGAATGGCAGACCAAATCTCAACAGAATCATGCATTTTGACATTTTCCTCAGTAGGTAATTCCTCTGGCATAAAATCCACAGGAGTCAAAAACATCCTCTTGTTCAAAAGGAACAGTGGAGGACTCTGACTCAGTGTTTGAAATGCTGGCCTCAATAGCTTGAATGTGCTCATTAACTCGTGATTTTTTCTTAAGATTAACTGAAGATTTTTTTCTTCTGTTAGTCCTCACAGAACCTTCATCAAAATACATTTTAGTCTGAAAAACATACATTATGCATTTTAATAAATACAAGTTAAAATGACTGCATTCAAATAAGTAGTTTTCAGTCAGAAACGAATTAAACCATAGAAAAAAATGTCAATTTTCCAACTAGTGGGTCTGCAAACCCACTAACTGTACAGAACCCCCTGTCTCTGTGTATAGTATACGAGGCAATATTATATTCCACATAACTTAACAGGACAAGTAATTTTCACAAATATATATTTTTCCCACCACCTATAGTTTCCATATGTGATCTCAAACTTTAGGCGGGAAAATAACAGACCTACCAATCTACGGCGAATGTCATTTGTAAATGAAAACAGTATGGTTAACATCCAAGCGATTATTATTTAATTATCGTAAATTTAGGAGTACCACATTCAAATATATACAACAGTATTTTAGCTATATAGCTAAAGCAAATTAAAATACCAAGTGGTACGGTTTATTAAACAGCCACAAACACCAGTATTCATGACAAATCAGCAAATTCAAACGTTTTAGCAACAAAAATGCCATGTTAAGTTTCTAGTTATCTTAGCATGCGTGCTAATTTACAATAAGCATATCATCATATAGGACATGACAAATTCTTAAAAGTTAGGATGCCAAACTTTATAAATTGGTACCTTTTGTCATGTTTACTATTCAAGCATTTAAAAAATAACTTACCTCAGGCTTGTTCTTCAGAATGCTTAGGTTTATTCCTTTCCCGCTGCTCCACTCCGGAATACTAAAATAGCGCGGAAAATAAATTATTAGATACACGACAAA
Source organism: Hippopotamyrus pictus (assembly GCA_026781145.1). NCBI lineage: Eukaryota > Metazoa > Chordata > Actinopteri > Osteoglossiformes > Mormyridae > Hippopotamyrus > Hippopotamyrus pictus. The sequence continues at coordinate 1,166 of JAODLC010001129.1, read as the reverse complement.
ACATTTAGTGGGAAGGGTGACAGCAGCTCATCAGATAGTTCTTCACAAATGTATAAAACGAGCGAACTTTCCGGGATATTATTGAACAAGAACACCTTTAAACGGTTCGTTACTGCTAATAAATTAAAAAAATAATTTTAATATACAATACAATACATACAAAGACAAATTTCAACTGCTTTATCTAAATTATTAATTATCATGTATTACTGTACTTCCTGCTTGCTCTTGCACTATGTTGATACTCCCAAAGAAAAAGAATTTTATAATTTTAAAATAAAATTTAAAATAATAAAAAAAAAAAATTACAGGCTTAAAATAAAATGAACAGAATCAGTTTTAGCACAGTAAATGAGGATGAACGTTTAACGTTTTCTGGTATGATCACATATTCATTATGTTAAATGGGCAACCGAAATGGGTCCCACTAACATCCAAAATACTCACACGTGGCATTCATAGAATGTCAGGTTTTAAAACAAAATGTTTAATTCGAAAGTATGGGGAAAATAACTTTGTCAAAACAGATGATGTCACTAATAAAATATGCAAATATTGAAATAAAAAGTAGTGTGAATTAAAAGTTAACAATTTAAAATTATTTTTATGGTGAAATGCACTAAGCAAAATGGAAAAACATGTATTTTTAAAACATATGCATAGTAAAAGCAACATAAATGAATATTTTGGATATATTTGTGCCAAAATTACAAAATCTTTGTATCCCCAAATAAATCCACAAAGGGCCCATGTGTGCCCCATATGTACAGGTTTGCTGGGCTTCCCACATACATCCCACTATAACCTTTCCTAGGCAGCCCAACAGGGCACCAGTATCAGCCCGTTTACTAGCCCACTTAGAGCCCATGCCTACCTAGAACCTGACCAGCCCACTTTAAACCCATGTTGGCCCCACAAGGGCATGTTAGCTGAGATGCTAATTGTGGATAGTCAATGGACCCATTTTATGTTAAAATAGCGTCCTATTTACTCATCAACAGATATCCACAATACAGTTGTAGATATCTGCAATTGCATTGTTCCTAGGCGTAATTTTAGTCGTAGATATCTGTGATTGCATTTTTACTAGTCATAATATGAATTGTGGATATCTGTAACGACATTTTTACTATTCACAATGTATTTTTGGATATTCAAAATTACAT
>JAODLC010001128.1:0-10381 GCA_026781145.1 Hippopotamyrus pictus | reverse complement strand
TTGTTTTCATCTGTGCCCTGTTTAGCTTGCTCTGTCTTGTGTATATCAGTCCGCGTCTCCCCCTGTTTCGCAGATCCCTCATTGTATTGTTGCGTTGTGTTACGTGCTCTGTCCTGTCCGAGGAAATAAAACCCCCGTTTGCCTGCACCCCTGGCTGGACTCGCCTGCTTCCCTGCTCACTCACATGCCAGTCGTGACATCCTAGATTAAAATCAGCTCCTTTGTCCAGAACAGTTTGGGTTTCGCTCAGGATATTCAACAGAACTGGCTACCGCCTACCTCACTGAAAATATTAAAAGATTTTTAGATGATGGTAATGTAGTTGAAGCGGTTTTTTAGATCTGAAAAAAGCATTTGACACAGTGAATCATGAGGCTCTTACAAAAAATCAACAAATTAAATTTCTCTTGACAGCTATTAACTGGTTCAGGTCATATCTAAAACACAGAGAACAGTGCGTCAAAGTTAATGGAACTACATCATGCTTTCAAAACTGCACAATGGGAGTTCCACAAGGTTCCATCTTAGGACCATTGCTGTTTTGTTTATACATTAATGACTTACCCGACAGTTGTAAAGGTGTTCAGTGCCAAATGTATGCAGATGATACCGTCTTTTATGTTACTGCAAAGACTCCCCAACAGGCTGCAGAGTTACTGAACACACAGATGGTGGGAGTGTCTCGGTGGTTTAAGAATAATTTTTTGACTCTGAACCACAGCAAAACCGTATCCATGTGTTTTACAATCAGACGTAAAATCTGTAATAATTTCATTGTTGTCATTGACCAGAGAGAAATTGAAAAAGTGGATGAATTTAAATATATGGGTGCTGTTTTGGATTCTCATCTTAAATTTGAGTCTCACATCAGGAAAGTGAACCATTAAGACCAACCTCAACTGCTTCCATCTGATAAGACCAAATTTATCTGTAAAGGCTGCCCAGTTGTACCTGCATATTGTGTTAATTGTTTGGAGTCAAGCAACTTAGTCTGCTTTAAAACCTGTGATGTGTCTGTAGGAGCAGCTAATGGAGACTGTAAACCAGCAAAATACAAAACATCATTTGGTCAATCCTCGTTCTCATTTAGAGGACCTCAAATTTGGAATAATTTACCATCAGCAATAAAACTCTGATCAAATGTTAGGATCTTTAACTCCCAGGTGAAAAAATGGCTGAAACAAAAACAAACCTGTGAACACTGATGTTTTATATTAGCTATATTAATTAATTTACATTAATTTCTTGAGTATGTGTGTATGTGTGTGTGTGTGTGTGTGTGTGAATCGATAATTGCTGTTATTGTCTGTTTTAAAAAGTCCAACCAAAGACTGGGTTTGCAAATTAGCCTCTGGCTAGAAAACCTCTGTACAAAACAACGGTTCCATTGTTTTTACATGTAACATTATATGCCACATCCTGATGGCCAATTTTCAGTGATTGCACATGCCATGAGGACAAGCAGAGTATGAAGATTAAATTAGCAGAGTAAAAGTGCAGCTGTAATAAATAAATAATAATCAATCCTTTATTGTCCCTCATGGGGAAATTCTTTTTACGCCTCCCTCAACTTGCTCTTTGTAGATAATATAACATAAATATTGCAATCCACACAATATAAAATAGAGACATACCAGAGTATGTCTCTACCATACCAAAAGAGGACAAATTGTTGGTGCACATCTCACTGGTGCATCTCTGACCGGGCTAGCAAGTCTTCGTGTTGTGTGGAGAACCACATTATCCGGTGTAATGTCAGCATACCACGACGAAGGATGGACCACATCCAACAAGACTAACTGTGAAGCTGTCTAAAAAGGATCTCTGGGTACTAGACTGGATTGTATCCAGAAAACATAAAACCACAGCCGCCCAACTCACTGCAGAATTAAATGCACACCCCAACTCTCCTGTTTCCACTAAAACTGTTTGCCGAGACCTCCACAGGATCAATATTCATAGTCAGGCTGCTATAGCCAAACCTTTGCGCATTTGTGCAAATGCCAAATGTCAGTTTCAATGGTGCCAGCAGCACAAATCTTGGGCTGTGAACAATATGAAACATGTATTTGTCCACCTTCACTGTCTTTCCCACATCTGGCAGATCTGCCTCTGAGCGCCATTCATCCTCTGGAACTGATCCAGAATGTGTCAATTCATTTTCTCCCACACCACACAATTGATATGCTCCCTCCACTCGCCTCCTGTAGCTGTCTGCATCAGATTCAAAACGCTGTTGATTGCCTACAAAATCAAAAATGGTCGAGCACCTTCCTACATAAAATAATTTATCACACCTGTCACTGCACCATGCTCTCTCTGATCCTTCAGCACCACTCAATTGGTCCCACCATCTCTCAAGGCACAAGGAAGACATGCATCTATGTTCTTCACTGTTTTGGCAACTATATGGTGGAATGAACTTCCCCTATATATCCAAACAGCTTAGTTATTGGGTGCCTTTAAACAATGACTAAAGACCTACCTCTTCCAGAAGTACTTCGATCAGCACTTCTAGTATTATACTCATTTAAAACTGTATTACTTGCCAACAGAGTTTTCAGATGGATGTTATTCTTAACTTGGGTTCTATGAAACTAGTATCAGAATGTATTCACTGATGGAAACTTCAAAGCACTTATTTAAGTTGCTCTGGTTAAGGGCATCTGCCAACTTGCCAAGTGCCATAAATGTAAATGAAAATCTGAGAGAGTTACGGTTTGGAGAAGCCCCAAAGAGGCTTACCATCCGGAGTGTTGTGTCCCCAGAGTGCAGAATGGGGCTGGATCAGTGATTGTGTGGACTGCAATATCATAGCATTTCTTAGGCCCATTACTTTTTCTAGATGGGCACATCGTTGTCAAGGACCACTGAACCATTCAGGAGGACTATGTTCACCCCGTGTTTCAAACAATACACCCTTGAAGGTGGTGCTGTGTATAAGAATGATAATGCACCAATACACACAGCAAGACAGAATGGTTTGATGAACATGAAAGTGAAGTTGAACATCTTCCATGGCCTGCATAGTCACCAGATCTGAATATTACTGAGCCACTTTGGGGTGTTTTGGAGGAGCAAATCAGGAAATGTTTTCCTCCACCAGCATCACGTAGTGACCTGGACACTGTTCTGCAAGAGGAATGGCTCAAAATCCCTCTGTGCAGGATATGCATCTGTCATTCCCAAAATGAATTGATGCTGTATTGGCCACAGATTATGGCCCTACACCATACTAATAAATTATTGTGGTCTAAAACCAGGTGTTTCAGTTTCATTGTCCAACTGCTTGTATTTATATATGCTATTGCATTATATAATTCTTATATAATTATATGAATTACTCACAGGTGTTTTTGATTGTAACATTTGCTTCTAAATGTATGATACATGTTAGAAAGTTTTGTTTCATGGTGCGCTTCCTGCAAACCACAATATTGCATTTGACTGTATAGAGGTACAACACTTAATACAGCCCTCCGGAGCATGCAGTGAAAAATGCACTTAAGTGAACTTAAACAGTGGCAGAATGCATATATGGGTCATTACATGCAATTTGCCCATATTTTGGTGTGTCTCTGCCCAAAGTATATATCTAGCCGAAGCACACTTAATCCCCAGACTTAAGTCGATGGATGAATGCGCTTTAATGAAAAAAACCATGCAACTACTTTGTGAGACTGATCCTGTTCACAAGGACAAGCCTTTAATCCTCTCATCCTTCGCTATGCTGTCACTAAATGCTGTTGCTTCACTTTTGGTGTAATTTGTCTCAGAATTTGAACATGTCCAGATCTTCAACCTTACAATATGCCTGCAAAGGTTGCAAAAGATTTGTGAAATATTTTTTTAGTTTTCCCACTAACAAGTTCAACTGTCTGAAACTATACATAAAATATTTTTAAAGTTACTGTGTTCACAAGACAAAGTGTCTTCAACAGCTGCCATGTCCTCCTTTTGCTGCCATACAGCACTGTTAATTTTTTGGGGCAATTTGCCTGAAAATGAAACCAATTTGAAGCAGTAATATGATCCAGCAAATACTCTTTGGATGATTAAATTCGCAAGGCCAAATGTCATTTGCTTTCACCCTTCTCTTTGCCATCACTAAGCAGCATCACTTCAGTTTTGGAGAGATCTGTCTCAAAATTTAATACCGTTTCAGTTCATCACCCATACAATGCCTATGTGAAGAAAAAGATCCAGGTTATTGTCTTAACAAGCAACATGTCTGGAGCTCCCAAAACATATGTACAGCATGGGGAATACAATTACAGGTCACCACATTTTGGGTTAAAGGCATCCTTCAGCTTCAGCCAAACATAAACCTGTCTGGATTTAAGAAAAGGGGTTAAAGATGAGTTATCAGACAACATAATTTGTTGGAAATGTTTAAGGATGCTTAAGACAAAAGCTGAAAACAAAATGCAGATTTGTTAGCAATGTGAGAAGAATAAGGTAAAGGGAGTGTGATCTTACAATTAGTGCAAAATGAGACAGGTTCACAATACAACACATGCAGGACCAAACTATTTACCCCTTAATAAAAGGTTTTCTTACACTCAGAAATTGTACTTAAGAATATAGGACTAGAATCATAATCTGGAACTCACCCTCTAACAGACATTGCCATCCATTGCCATAGAAGCCAGGGTGACAATGACAACAGGAACCGGAGGAGTAATCAGCACAGTAGCCATTTGGGGAACAGGCCTGCTGAAACTGGGCACACATCTTCATGTCTTCAGAAGTATGCTGTAATACTGCAAAAGACAGAAGGTTTTATGGCAATACAGGAAATTTAAAACTGATCTTTTTTCCTGCTGTGACATGTTAGGAGGAAAGGTAAATGCCTGACCATTTTTTAATATTTGTTATATCCCTCCATGTATGGAATGCCCTAGCTGGGACGGAAGTCTATCACAGGGCACACAGAGAAACAAAAACACATGCCATGGGCAATCCAAAGGTACAGATCTAACTTATTAGATATTACAGATCTAACCTATTAGATATGTTTGGGCTGTGGTATTTCACAAATCTGTCATGAATCACTTCACAAATCAGTCAGATCAATCACCATGATAAAACAGATGTTACTTGCCATACCTCTTGGCTACCTTCCACCAGCTGACCACTAGTTGTTCACACAACAAAACAAATGAGGAAATGAACAATACCTTGTGAAGCTATTACATCATTCTCTACCTAAAACTCATTTTCTTGTTTCTGATAAACAGGAAGCAGTCAAAAACATCTGTGTATTCACTACAAAGCTCACTTTAAAAAAAAAAAAAAAAACATATTTGTATTGGATTTTGTATTTATAAACATCCAACACTTTAAACATCTTGAACATATGGCAGTAAGAAAGCTATGTAAAAAAACAACTTTATGACCCTCAAAAAAAAAAATAAAAGTACAGGTTACTACATACATTCCCAAATTAGGTCACATAATTTTCATTACCTCACTCGCTCTCCACTTCCACAACTTCCCCATTTTTTAATAGTTCCAGAAACATCTTCCAAATGTCAAAAAATTCTGAAGATCTTTTCCTAACCACATAGGCCAGTTTCTCAAGAACTAAACTTGATGTTACATTGTTTAACCATTGGTCAAAAGAGGGGCCACCAACATTCTTCCAGCAATGTTTGGCCTGGAATAAGCAAAGGTCAACCATTTTTCTCTCTGTATGAGATAAATTACAATCATCTGGATAAGTACAAAGCTCACTTTAGTTACCAGGCCAAGTGCAAGAACATGAAAAAATGGAAGTTCTGATTTAAGTTATCAGTATTGGGTTCCTCCATCCATCCATCACCGCAATGGCTTAATCCCAACCGGGGTCACAGGAACCTATCCTGGGAACAACAGGCGCAGGCATCACCAACCCTGGGCAGTCGTCAGCACAGCGCAGGGCACACACACTCACGGGGCCAACTTTGATTTGCCAATTAACCTACCACGCACACTTTTGGACTGCGGGAAGAAACTGGAGCCCGCAGCGGAAACCCATGCAAGCACGGGGAGAGCATGCGAACTCCACACAGAAACGTCCTACGCCAGAACCCAGAACCTTCTTGCTGTGAGGCAGCAGCGTCACCGTGCCTCCCTATTGGGTTCGTATATTGTTTTATCTTACAAATACAAGATGTTACTGGGGGGAGGGGTAGAGCACTAAGAGCATGACAGCAAAAGGGGTAGCATATGAATTATAAATGAGAGGATTTGAAATTGAAGCCTGTAGGACCACTTGTATGAAGGAAACAGGAAAAGATTTGTGTTGTGAGTGAGTGGCAACACTCTGAGGGTCTAAATACATATAAAAATGGTTTCCTATTATGAAGCACTTCTAAAGGCAATGTAATCAATGACTAGGGAATCTCCCATTCAGTATTTAAGCTTCTATAAGTTGAATTGGTAGTATTAATGCAGCATATTACATATAAACCAGGAAATTACATACTGTTGCATCTAAGTCAAGAGATTACGGCTGAAATGGCACACACATTCATTGTGCAATATTCGGTACATTATTTTCACTTAGGGATGCACAGGGCCATAGGATTTTTAAAATACCAAGGTCAAAAGTGTTACCCCATCCTAGGTGTGCCCCATAATGTATCGTGGTCATTGGAGTTGCAGAAAAAAATACTGAGGACTTGACCTCAGTGTACTCAGTGGTAGGTATGGGCATGGGTACGTAAAATGAAACAAATTTATATGTTTATTGACATGGACAGAACCTAAATTGACAAGTAGATGTTCAATACGGAAAAAAAATATGCTAATTACGGCAGTGAGTTGGTAACAGCTAGTCCTGGAGAACTCAAAGATCCTTCGACGTCACTTAAGCACATAGTTTGGGTACATTTCAATTTCCCAATAAGGTACATTAACACTAAATGATACAACCAAGACTGTCAGTCAGTTCCATTACACTGGACTCAGATATGTTGCTGGAAACATACAACATGCTAACTAATTTCAGACATCATCTGTGTGTGTGCATACGACCACAGCAAGGCGAAAAACTGCCTCTGCAAGTTAGTCTCCCCATGACACCTAAGGTGTTTTTACCAGAAAACTCAGACTGGGGTAAAACAATAAATATGGCTATTGGATGTTTATCACTACAGATATACAGCCATAATCAGTAGTACAGAAGACATTTAGAAATATCTAGATATTTAGAATGGATTTGGTTCATCATGATTGTTATGATGCTATAGTTTTAAAGTTTTTATTTGATATATTTTTCATAATGTGCAAATAGCCTATGAGGCTTTATTATTCAGACATGTCAACAGACGCATCGCTTAAGATTTACAATTGTTCCTAATTGTGCTTGTATTTGCAGTTTGAATAATTAATTGCAAAACAAATTCTGTTTTCACTCACCCCTGGTGTCAAAGTCTACATCCTCATCCATTCTCTCTAAGTTAGCAGTGTTTTCCATGCCAGGATCCTTGACGTAGGATTTTGAAGTTATGGCTTGACTGTGACCTTTAGACAAGCGCTGCCTGAGTTCTGGAGTGAGGTAGCCCCCAGGACCTGAGGCAAGAGGGGTGGGGGGCAAGGGATCCAAAGGATGGTGCCTAATGGTCAATGGACTATCCCCATTATAAGTCTGCATGTGTGGTTGACCAGCCAGGAATTCACGATCCTTATTCTTAGTGAACAAAGGATGAAGCATTATGGCAGTGTGATCTGACTCCAAGAGTTCAGACATAGCTAGAGGAAGGAACTCAGAGCTTGACAGGACTTCTGAATTGTATTCACTTGCTTGATCATGAAAGTGATCTATGTATTCCTTGTAGTCGGGGATGGTGGCATCTCGTCTGTTCTGACCCAATGGCATAACTGTCGGAGCCACCTGAGTCACTGTTGCAGGGACCACGTTGTTGAAAGAAAAGTGGTTTCCAACATGAAAGAGCCACACCCCTGGCACTCCAGCATTGCCCGTCCTAGAAAAAGGATAAATTACCAGTTTGGCAGCAATAGAGACATTCAGTACTGTACATTTTAACATAAAAGTTATATCATTTCCCATTAAATTCCAAAACGGATACTGTTGACAGTCTCACTCATGCTTTACTCTACAAAGCTACTAGAAGCATTTGAAAATTAATCTGGACATGGTCTAGTATATCTTACACTTGTTACATACAAGTGTCAACTCATTAATGGAAGACATTAATTCACAACATTCAATAATCAAAGCATATTTACCCAATATGTAACATTGTAAATAAAGTTTTTCATAAATTTCACTTCGGGTGCAGCAACTCTAATGTAAAAGAACAGTATAGCAAAGAAAGTACATTCCAGGGAATTGAAATGGAACTCACTGATAGAGATTTTTAACAGCTTTTTCAGTGCAGGTAACACTATAGTAGAACTCCTCCATGGGGGAAAAATTTACTAAAGGCATTTCTCCCCTGCTGAATCCCACCCGAGCTGGAAGCTCCAACTGAGCATTGTAGGTCTCCTTTGGCCTTGTCCCAAAGAAATGCAGCCCATCATAAGGGTATAGAAATAACACAAAAGTGTCCACTTCATTATATGCCAGCACTACTTGGAATGTGTTCACCTACAAGGAGACGAGGAAATTACATACATTTCAATGACATGAGCATGTTAAGGTAAACCTCATATAAGGATGAGCAATTACTCCAGTTTAATTTTAATAAAAAATTTTGCTTCCAACGATTATGAAAACAAAATAATTGAGATGAAATGATTATTGCGTCACATTTGGTTTTGTAATGATGCTCTCTTTTGTCGTTTCATAAATCCAGCGCAACACTTTCCAACCCCATTTTATTTTTCTCAGTTGAATTATATGTAGAGTTCAAGAAAATCCAAGGTTTTTTTAAAAGTTCAATAAGTGCAGATTTCAGTCAATGAGTAATCCTGCTAAATAATCATGATCTCAATATTGACCAAAAAAAAATCATAATTATGATTTTTGCCATAATCAAGTAGCCCTAAAAGCCAATTCATACTTCACTTTTCCATGTGTGCTTTTGGTTGTGGGTGAGAGAACGTGATGTCATTTTCATCATCAGGGGTTTGCTGCGGATGGCTCTGGTTGGTGCACACGTAGCCCAGATTTGTCTAGCAGAAACCTTGCACATCCATGCAAGAAAATTGATAAGGTGTTTCCAGTAGGGGGCAACACAGATTTTTAGAGATCAGCAGTCAATGACGAAAAAGTACAGAAAGAAAAGTCATTGTTGTTTGTAGTACTTTGGTGAAAAGTTGTATGCTGGTCGGAGGTACCTTCATATCTAATTTTTCATACTGTGAAGACACTATACCCTGGTAAGCTATATTTTAAAAAGCAAGACAATTCCGGCATTTTGAAATCTTGGCAATAAAATTTGCCGATGAGGTGGTGGTGGGGGGATGGTTGTGGTATGCCTTATTACTGTAACAGCACACAAACCTTGACTAATAACTTTAAAACTGTTCATAAATGTTTACCCATTTCTCGACACTGCTTGTATTTGCATTTGTTGCATATCTGCTCTCTCCTGGTCTGGTGGAATATCACTGCTGTATGCATGCACCGACCACAACCATTATCATCCACAGCCAAATGTAGCATGAACACAAGCTGCCGTGCAGATGACCATCCCCAGCTCAAAAGCACATGCGGAAAAGTTAAGTATAAACTGGATTTAACCCTATACCTAAATTTCCATTCACTTTACACTTTATAATACTGAAAATCAAAAGTAGTGTAAACTGGAGGTGCGACCTTTACTTATCTTGTACTAATATTATCCTGTACTGCTGGCTGACAGAAAAGACAAATCCATGCATGGCAACCCACCTACAGTGCAGCTACATTTTTATTTGGTTTTGTGTGGCATATATCTACAACTCCCAAATTCCACTATACTCTTTCCAGCCCTAAAGTCTAATTAGAGGACTTCAGCACTTCCTAGAGATGACAAGTTTTAAAGACAGTAGTGCAAATAATAAAGATATGGCTAAGCAATGAATTTGGTGGACAAAGAAACAGTACAAATCAAACAGAATGCAGAAAACTACAATATATGAAAAAAGTCCAGCAAAAATAAAATAAATAAAACTGGAAAATGCCATGCCCAGAATATCGTACTGTATTGTCATTCACTGTACCAAGTGATATAATTATAGCAAATAGCATTATCCACTGCCGACGCCGCTCTGCCTGCAGCACCGCCTACTGCTGCTGCTTTGCATGAGGCGCCCCCTGTTGGCCTCGTGTCGGCAGTGCCCGCTGCGGCGCCCCCTGCTGGCCGCACGCCTGAGGTGCCTGCTCTGCCTGCAGTACCGCCTGCTGCTGCCGCTCTGCCCGTGGCGCCCCCTGCTGGCTGCACGCCAG
>JAODLC010001127.1:0-10397 GCA_026781145.1 Hippopotamyrus pictus | reverse complement strand
GACTTTCCTAAGGGGGGGGGGGTAAAGTCAGAGGGTCACTGCAATTCCTCCAGGTGTCTGGAACTCAAAGCAAATGACCAATGAGCTTGTGGGAGATTTAGTTACACAAAAATGTTCAGAGGGCAGAATGAAAAATGATTGGTTCAGAGAGATTACCAATCAGATTGTAGAAGAGGTGGGTCCAAGCAACTGGAGGAGGCGGGACCAAGACATATGATTGGTTGGTCCTGCCTACTCTAGCTGCTTGGACCCACCTCCTCTATAATCTGATTGGTTATCTCTCTGACCCACTCATTTTTCTTTCTGCCCTCAAAACATTTTTGTCCAGGTAAAACTCCCATGAGCTGACGGAGGACGCGGATCAGTGGGGTAACCGGCTTTCCCTCCATCTGGCGTTCAACATCACAGACTTAAATCCAGAGAGAACTTTGGAGTTTCCAAGACAGCCAATGCTGGAAACGACGACTAAATAAGCCCGTCCATAAAGAACAGCCATGTTGATAAACTTCTGGTGGAACATCGAGAAGCCACCACGTGTGACCCTGAGATGCGGAACCACCATAGAGTGACGGGCAGCTGGCCAACCTTGAGAAGACGCCACCATTCAGGTAGATGTGATCAGCTGCTCGTTCAGAGAGCGCTTTGCGGCCGCTGCCCGGCCGCTCCTGTGATCGTGCCGCCTCCGCCCCCGTGGCACCTCACCCCACTGGCAATGGATGTCGGTGCCCGTCGCTTGACCACCCCTCCATCCAGGGCCCAGCTGGGGACTTACCATGTCCCGCCACGTGGAGCAGAATGACAGCCAGAAGGCCGGATGCATGGGGGGCGCTCCGCATCCTGGACCTGCGCGTGAAGAAAGAACACAGACATTAAATTCCCAAACCCAAGGACATGCATCGTCATGTGCCGCTGCTCCCCCCGTCACATCTGAGACCGGAGCGACATTTACACCCAGTGAAAGTGCATCTCAAAAGGCACAAAATTTTGCACCCCAGTAAAACAAGGCAGCAAAAATAGTTACTATGAATAAAAAGATCAGAGCAATAAAAATAAAAACCAGCAATTCCATAACAGATTTATCTGCACCCCTCTACATATATTAAAATTTATAATAAAAAAAAGAAGAAAAAAAGGTTGCAAAACATGGTTCAGAAAGACACAGGGATACCATCATTTCTGGCACAGTGGGTTCAGACTGAGATGAGAAGGTCGCCAATCTTTTCACTATCGGGCCGTTGAGCGAGGCCCTTAACCCTCGATTGCTCCCAGTGAGTGTCTGGATCTGCTTTCTCAATTGTAAGTCGCTTTGGATGGAAGAATCAGCAAAATTAATGTAGCAGTTTGTATTATGGATACATATTGATCTTGAAGAAACTGCACAGTCTTGCTCGGCAATGGAAATAGCACCTGCTAAATTAAACTTTACGCAACACACAGCATCTCCGACAGCAGCATCGTGACGGAGGCCCAACCCGGTGGAGCTTCTCCTCCTCCACGCACCTCCATGCGCCCGGACGCCGCATGTAGAGCGAGAGAATAATGCATCCTTCCCGCGAGCTCCCCCCCCCCCCCGAGGTTGCCGCCCTCCTCCTGAATGTTTGATGGGACGGATTTCCAGCAGGGGTCAGAATGAAACATGAGATGCCCCCGGCCAGATCGGGTGGGCGATACCCGGTGTCTGTCACAGCGCTCGCGTCGGCTCAGTGGCAAATGGGACCAAAGTAGACGGGGGGGCATGGATAGGATAGCAGATAGCGTGTGGCGTCTGTAACCCTAAAAACACTACCGTTTCAGCCATTAAAACCGTCTGCGCATCGTGATGACCTCGAGACTGCTCATCTTAGCACAGAATGGGCCGTACTCAGTGCAGGCTTGCTCCGAGTGGACCGGGCCATGGGGGCGGGGGCAGCTGGCTCGTATCGCAAAACTCTTCAGGGGAGCAGCAAAAGAAGATAGCAGAAGTCCACGCTGGCTTGAGTCATTTGTGCAGAGCTGCGGAGTTGTAAGGAAAAGGAAGCAGGCTTTTTAACTGGCTCTCTCTGTGCTAAAAGGCTCTTTGCCCGGAGCAGCCAAATGAAATGAGTGCATTCTGTCAGCTCGCCTATAGCTTCATTTCCTGCGACCTCGAGGTCGTCTAACCAAAACCCCTCAGGAACACCATCTACCGGAGTGTCTCTTAGATATATCTCCCGGCTGGATGCATGCTATTATCGACTGCCTCATCTTTAGTCTGTTACCTTCCCATCAGTCTTAGCTTCCCCACTGTAGTTAGGGCAGGCATAAGTGGAGAGGGGGCAACAAGAAATGACATCACAATAACACATCAAGAGAACACCATATCAACATATAATAGGACTGAATGCAAAACTTAATGTGAGATTAAATACTGCTTTCAGTCACCGCAGATGTCCCAAAAAATGTTTCCCCATGGTTAATTATGCTGAGAAACTTATAATATGCGATTTTGTTGTCTCCTGCGTCATTTTATTTAAAAAAATGAAGCCCTTCACTCTCAAACGGGTTTTTCTGTGACAGCTGGTGCCACGTGCTCATTCAGGTGGCATTTAGATGAAGATCATCTCAGGCTGTCATTGCCAAGGTTCAACAGACGCGCTGCAAAGCACTGCTGTTGGAACACCTGTGTTCAACCGCAGCTTGAAGACAAGCCCAGCAGAACCGGCGGTGGAACCAAGCGACCCGAAAACATAGCGCGTTTTAATTTTGCCGATTGAAAATCTGGCGCTTCTGCCAAAGACATCCAGGGGGCGCCACTGAGAAGCTCCGAGATGCTTTTCGATACCATGTGGCGGAAAGTGGTTCCCACCCATGTGTGTCTGCATGTGTGCGCACTTGGACGCGCTCACTGACGGGGAAAGGCACACTGAGGCAGGAGATGCGTTTCAGAGGCAGAGAGGGGCCTGTCGCATTAATGCCAGCCTGCAAAATGCGGCTGTCAGTCACACTCAGTCGAGGAGCCCTCTGCTGCCCCCCTTTAATGTTCTGGGGGTGTAGATGGGGTGTGACACGCGTGTGCGTGCGGGTCCGTGCGTGCGTGTCGCCCTCCTCACTATGAGGTGCAATGGGGAAAAATACAACAGAAAGACTGACTGGGTAGAGACAGCAGGTCCGTGGTGTTTCTCTAATGGTATGGCTTTGCTCACGTGGAGTCAGAACTGAACAGCCCTCCTCGTCACGCGACGCACCACAAAGTGAAGAGCAAGCGATCCTAAATTCCTAGCTTACATCATTGGCTGTCAGCTGTAAACCTGTCAGGAGGGGGCGTATTCAGGGGCAGGGCCACTGGCCCCAACTGAAAGCTGATTGGCCCCCAGAATGCCGCCTCCCCTGCCACTCATCGAGTTGAAACGTATCATTGGTGAATGACAAGATGGGCCCCTGTGTATAAATTATGCCCCCTCCCATGCCCACTGATTAAAAAATCTTTGAATCATCCCCACTGACAAGGATTCCAGTTTTATTCCAAAAGGAAAGACAGCGGTCCACTAGAAAACAGCTCACTTTATTCCACTAAAAGTCTAGCTAACATTCTCCTCGGTGGAGGCAAAGAAAATCAATAGAATTTCACAGCGGACGGTGATGTCACTTTACAGTGACACTCCCAGCCTGTAGGGGTCGCTGTGGAAAAGATTCCAGTAGATCAAGTGGGGAAGCCATGTAGCAATACCTGGGGCCTTTTTCAAAAAGCAGGTCTCTTGCTTAGCTGGATTTAAGGTACCCCAGTTTAAACAGATGTCATCTTCCATCACTTACATTTAGCCCAGTCTACCTTAAATCTGACAAGTTATCAGGCTAAGCAAGAAATCCTGCTTGAAACAGACCCCAGTTCTAGCCAGGTTCATCGTTAGCCAGCTACCAATACCAGCTTTCACTTCAGGGTTGCAGAGGTCCCTCTGACTTTCCGAGCTGGAATTCCAGCTGATATTACCGATGCGGAACTCTGACTTCCCAGTTCAAATGGGACGCAGCATTACGTGTGTCGCCAAACATGGCCGATAAGGGCTCAGCAGCGCCCCCTGGAGGCGAGCAGGCGGGGCACAATCGATGAAGTGCGGTTTCGTGAGCGCTGTGAAGACGGCATCATTGCTTTATTATTTCCCAAGGCCTTCGGCTCCCCGCCGGCACATATTTCACCTCTGCCTTCAGCGCGCAGCCCCCATCGGGGTGAGCATCGGCGTGCACAAAGGAGGGGCAGAGCTGGGGCCAAGTCAAGGCCATTAAGACCATCCAGTTAATCAAAGTGAGCAGCCTTGATTCATGATGTGCTGATGCGTACTTCACTGAGGACCCATTTGTCCTGCTTTAAACCCCCCCCCCCCCCCCGAGAAATGTCCAGCGCCACATCCACCTCCAGCAAAAGATCTCAAGAGGAAACCTTTAATGCAGCTATACAGCCTCGTATCAAACATATGGATTTTCATTATGAAACCTGAGATCTGGGGTGTCTCATGCTCTTCTGGTGAATATTCCAGAGATCCAAGCATGAGCATGTCAAATGGACCCATTCGACTGAAAGAGAGACAGCTGAGAGAGAAGGACATTTAACTGACACCTCCAATTAACTTGATTTTGGACATTGTCTCCAGCACTGATGTTGAAACACAGCTAAAACATCACCCCACCCCCCCTCCACCCATAGAGAGGGAGACTTTCGGGGGGGCAGACACTAGGGGGCGCCCATGAGTGTGGGAGCATGGATAATGATACTTTTTGTGGAGAAGGGTGCGGGCCAATTCAGTGGAATTCTTCAGGGGTCCAGCCATGTTTTTGCGCAGCCCTGCCTACGGACAGCCTGTGCCTGCTCAGGATATCATTGTCCCCAAGCTGTTTATCGTAAATCATTTCAGGCGCCGTCCCCGAAGTCCACCCCGGCGCCCAGAGCGAGGCTGATTCCGGTTCGCTCGCTCCGGGGGTAAACTCCGCTATAACTATTTGGCTTGCTATAAACAGAGGCCGGGTTTCTATGCACAAAGGTGGCACCAGACACAGCGGCCAGTCACAGAGACAGTGGCGGGCAGAGAGGGTCGGCCGGCCTGTGAAGGGTGGCGGTAAGTCAGCCGCGGGTGCTGATGGAGGATGCCGTGGGCGGTGTTTTAATAAGACTTCATTCTGCTTGGTCTCGCGGGATCCGCAGCTTGATAGCATCTCCCTTGCGCGAAGGCAGCGTCGTTTTAATTAAGCCACATGGCGCGGACGCGATGCAAACCAAGCCTGGCATCCCCACACACCAGCAACAGGTGAGAGCGCCAGGAGAGTACCGGGGAACGTCGATTCCACCCCCACCCGCCCACCATGGTGCTCGAAGCTCAGAAACTGTCACAGGCATTTTACTAACCAGCAAAAACACACCTACTACCCGCCCCCACTGAATTAGCACCAGCCGCACACGAGCAACTGCATCTCAAGAAGGCTTGATCTCCTTCATTGCCAATGACACTGGACCACCAGGGGAAGACGAGTAGTAAACCTCTGACATATCACTGACACAAGACAGAATAAATAACAGACATACAGCTATTCAACCAAAGTCCCCAACAGATTGACTGAACCACTCTGGATTCTTTCTTCCCTTTCACTGCCCAAACCTGTCATATATTCTAAGGTTGAGAGACACAAACTTGCGGTACACTCATATTTCTGGTACAATCTTGTCGAATGGTATAAACAGGGCGGAGGGTCTCGACGGTAGATTTTGGGGACCCTTATAAAGTTCTGGACACCCTGCATCTCCCAGGGTCGCCATACCCCGTTGACATTTCTGGGAATGCAATCCACCACATACACATGATGAATCATGGCCTTTGGTTTATTTTGCAACCCGGGCTAATATCCATTTTTCTGAAGGAGTGCAGGATCCCATTTTACGACATTTGGAGTCCGATGCTCAGGACCCGGGATTAATTGACCGCTAGATTTAGAGGGTTTCTGTTCTGGGGGAATCAATAGCCATTTTGGTTAGTTGCGGCAAGCAGTGCATTGGATAAATGAGAAATGTGTGGCCTGTTTTCCTTTCAACTTTTCAGCCGGAGAGTTCGCTAAAGTATCAGTGGGAGCACAATGTAAATAACAGGTATTGGTAATGAAAGGTCTGAAACTGGGATAGAAATGATTGCTTCACTGGTTAGTTACGTGAGAAAAACTACAATAGCTCTCATCATTAGCCAAATAGCAGGTTCTACCGTATGACTGGAAGATTGCACTTCCTAAAAGACTGCTACTATTGACACAAATGTCTGTACCTTTGCTCTGTGTGTTTAACCTCATAGTGAGACTAATCTACCTTTTAGAAATATATTGCTAAACCCCTGTTCCATTTAATTCTCTGTGACATATCTGCTCAACAGGAGATCACCAGGTGAACCTACTTCTTTTGGTCCAGAAAGTAAAAATCCAGACCAGGTTTTTGTTTCAACCAACAGTTGAGTACACTGTGACTCTGATTCTTTATACTCAACTGGTTGGTTGAAACAAAAACCTGGTCTGGATTTTTACTTTCTGGACCAGAAGTGTCCATCTCTGCTAGTTACCCCTCATAGCTCCGACCCAAACCAAACCCGTGCTATCACTTCATGTATGAAGACAACAATTGCCTCGAAAAGAGTAGAGTGGGAATCCCTCATCCGGTATTCTAAGTACGCCTGGATCATTTAGCTTATCCTCTGGCCTCAAGTCAGATGCAGCAGATTATCATCTGTTCGTCCAGCACCCCAGACCATGACAACCAGCATCCCTACGGCAGACACTGAGTACAGAATGAAATCGACAAAGTGGAGGCTTGCCCTGTCTATCCGCCATCAACAGGCCCAGAATGTTCCAGAAATAACAACTGAGAATTTCTAAGCCTCTAGTTAACCTGTGAGTTATGGTTTCTGGATAGATTCTCTGTTATGGTTATACACTAGTTTCTGTTATCTTTATATATGTGTGTGTGTGTGTGTGTGTGTGTGTGTGTGTTTGTCTTTTCAGTTGGAGCCTGCTGTTGGATCCCAAACCCGAAAGCCTTTTCCGGTCTCGTTTGGTAGTTTACCAGCACAAAGTTCAGCATTTGTATAATGTTGATAGGATGACGGGAAGGAGACCACAGGATCTATCAGGTCCATCTCAGTGACGTTCTAGAAAGTTCCCGAAAGCCTAAAGGCAACTGGGCCAGTGCTGCACACATGAATACGTCAAACCACCACAATGTGATGCCGCCGTCTTAGGCTGCAGGAGATCAAAGGATCAGTCTCCTAATGAGGCATGATCACAGCAGTCTGGGACTGGCAGGGCTCAAATAACCTCTGGCAGTCTTGAGCCTTTGTGGGCCTGCTGTCCTAATATTTGCGCAATGTCGGATTTGTCTGGGCGTCGGCTCCACAACAAGAACGTCACATTCCAAGGGGGCTCCGAGAAACAGAGACATTCTTCGACGTGCTGAAATCTTGGATGAACGCAGGGTGATACCCTCTACACCGAAAGAAGAGATACCCTCTGTACAGGGTTAGGCATAGATTCACACAACGTCCGACAGCACAATGGCATAAGACAGCCACATCTAAGATCAGGGCGATACTGGGGAGATGAGTCAAAGCAAACTGTTGACTAGAAGCTGGAGGAAGGTCACTTTGACATTAACGAGATGCTAAGGTGTAATATTTCTACTGAATCATCTGTCAGCGAGCAAGAGAAGATATCAGATGTCTCAGAACACAACCCTCAGCAGCAACATTAGTGTGTAGGATGGCTGATGAAATCACAGGCGGTTAACTGGCCGGGCCCCCCCCCCCCCCCCCACAAACCCCTTGGGGGAGGGGGGGTCATCATTTCGCTTTCACACAGCGGCCAGAGCAGTATGTATTGCCCCACTAAGAAGCTTTGACACAGAGCTATTCTCTTTCAACAGCACGAATTCATTGAGCTGCATCAGCTTACATCCTTTTGTAATTGTACATCTAAATGCCAGGAGTCTTTCCTTTTATCTCCAATTTGGATTTATATAGTACTCACTTTTTACATGACCTTACACCTTCAAAGATCTGATACTTTTTAACAGTCAAGTAACAGCAGAAGTATTTCCATAATAAGCCAGAGCCTCCATCATGCCGTTAGGGCCATTGAAGTAAGACGTGTACAAGACAAGATAGACCAGCTGTCAACATTTGGTTCAGGTGTGTTGGGAGCCGGGAGAAGGCAAAAATGTGGATCGTCTACGGTTCTTCAAGAACCGGGTTGAAAAACACTGAGCATTCAATCATAAGATAATGAGATCAGTCTTAATACAACTGTGCTGTAACCGCTTGTGAGATGTTGGTCGACGTGATATTAAGGTGACAATGCAGGTATTACAATCACGGCAGAATTACAAGTCGCAGCTACATGCAATGTCTTCTGGGAAGACAGGACCCAATAGTGATGGAACGGAAAACCACTTGTAAAGAATCCAGCTGGCAACAATGGTCACCACAGACCAGAGTGGGTCCCCATGTTGTTCTACCCACTTGCCAGCTGCTCTGAAGACCAGATGCTATAGCTGAAAAAAGCATGATGATCCTAGGGAGGGAGCTACTCTTTCTGTTGATCCTTCCATCCAACACAGGGTTGTTGGGTCCACACCCCAGTTTGGGCCAAAATGTGTGCAAACAAATTTGAGAACAGATGGAGGAAGCTGAGAGGACGACAAGTCACGGGTTAATACGCAAGAGGGGCAGACGCGCCGTGTCTTTTATTTGGGTCAAGTTAGTGAAAGGGATCTGTTAATGCGATCGGCCTGAGAGCCTCTTAATTGTTTTAGTAAGTCATTATTAAGACATCAGATGTACGGGGGTGGTACGGGAGGATAGTGGCTGCATTTGACTTTCTGCACTTTTCATTTTCATCCCGTTGACTGTTTTATAACCGCTCAACAAATCCTACAGGGGCATTTAAAGGGGATTCCACATGGCAGCTCTTTCTCAGTCTATAACGCAACAATATAAATATCGATTCCACTAACATATCAGCCCCAGGAATATCAGATGTGAGACCTTGCATCTCTAAACGTATAACTTCTGCCAAGAGATAAATACTCATTATTATGTAACAAATGCAATGCAATTACCTGCAAATCAGAGAACATGGATACAATGAAGAAAAGACATTTTCAAGAGCGATTGGCTGAACGGGATGTCAGTAACTGAAATCCTAGCCCACACTCTGAGAAGCAGGATTTGGGCTGATCCTGACATTGATAGTTTTAAATCAGCATCTCTGCTTCCGCTGCCTGGTTTATCTGATTAGTGCTAAACCAATTTTCACATTTTGCTTACCACTGTCTGGGACTACTGGTTTTGTTACCATATTAGAGTATTTTTCAGAGCTGAACTGTTTATGTTCAACTGTTCTTTTCAGTATAATTTATCATTTTGTAATCTCTCACACTAGGACACAATCCCTTATGTTTTTCTCCCATGGGGAACATGAACTATAAAGGCTTTATGTCTCAAAATGCCCCGAGGTAACTCTAAATACCTGATTTTTAATGCATACTTTTTGGTTTTAAGTATTTTCGCCCCCATTCATCATTTGGACACAAGACATTACTATCAGAAACACCTGCCTTTAAATCCAGCCCTTAATGACATTATTTAAGGCTCAGAACTCTTCTGTGACTGAACCTTTCGATGTATCTATGCACATAAAGGCTGCTGATCAAAACACATTAAAATAATTGGCCAAAACATCTCACACGCGCGTCACCAGGTTTTCCCGATCATGACCTTCTGATGCTCGTAGTTTTATTATCCCTGCCGATATTTCACAGCCTGGCAGTCAAACGACAATAAAATGGCACGGGGATTTCAGGTGACGCAATCATATGTGACAGTCACGCGTGACTGCGATAGTCACACCAAGCGGTAAACTGCCATGTGCCCATCTGTGTTCAATGAATATTCCCACATGGTATGTTGTGCTCTGTGAGAATGACTTCGGGGCGCCTGACCGCGTGGGGGAGGGGGAGGGGGGAAATAATCACAGCAAGGGCAGGGAGGACAGCCTGATGGACAGTGGTGGTGTTTTCCATTAAGGTAGGTGAGCGTGCAGCGTAGGAATGGAGTGAAGAGACGAAAGAGACAACGGAAGCCTTGCTGAGATTTGAGGGTGACGCTGGTAGAGAAGCTGCCCGGGGGTCTGAAATCTTACCCAGCTGAGAAATGTGAAGGAGTAATATTCCCTGGCACAAGGCCCCTGTGACACTAGGGGAAACACACACTGTGTGTTTTTTGTGTTTCTTGGTCAAACATTATTAAATAAACATTAGGAATTCATGAATAAATGAGTGTCACATTTATATAGCGCTTTTCACGACATCCAAAGCGCTTTGCAGAGCCGATGGGAAGCCACTTCAACCACCCACCCCCCCC
>JAODLC010001126.1:0-10424 GCA_026781145.1 Hippopotamyrus pictus | reverse complement strand
ATTAAAATTCTAATAAAATTTAAAACTGGATATTGATTAGCAATGGCTGCGAATCATTTTAACGGGAATTAGGCAATCGTTTCGCAGGTGGGTGTTTTTACATCGCAAAGTGCGATGCGATACCGGCTATTTCGAACCCTGATATGAGTGTAACCGACAAAACATCGCTATAGTTTATTAATCTAATAAAACATGTCCTGGATGAGATTTCACATCACACATCAGTGTTTCCCCTAGGTTTACAGCTTGGGGGGCAAACGGACACCGACAGGACTCTTGGTGTTCATAGGTTTCTTTTAACGGCAGCAGTAAAAAAAAACGCAGATATTTTTGTCTGCTTTTCAGGTGGTTGGCGCGTTCTGTCCGCTGGTGGGAGTGTGCTCACCTGTATGTGCGCGCGCACCGGGGCGGAACTCCGCCATGGGCGACACAGACAGCGGAGGAGAATTGTAAACGCATGAACGTGTAGAGACAAAAATGACAAGCTGTTGTGTAAATAAGATGACATAAGGCTATTTAGTTTGCTTAATAAAAGGAGCATGTATAGACAATGTTCTATAGGAAAGGTAACCTTAAATGATGACTTTTGTGATCTGGCACTATATAGAGAATTAATGAAGTATTAAACAGTTCTCATAGATGTTAACCTGGTCGGCACACGCAGTAATGTCATCTGTTTATTTCCAAATTGGCTGATAGCCACATTAACCATCTGTTTATTTAATTATCATTAAGGTAGCGGCTATGGCTAATTATAAAACGATAACATTAACATGGGAGCTAAGCAACGGACTTTATGAATCCTGCCTGTCTATAACATTAATAGTGTTAATTTAACAGGACAACACATTATTTGTGTCTGAAAAGTGTTATGTTTCTCTTAAAGTCTCAGACTGAAGATGAGAAAAGTCGACCAGCAACTATACAAAATCAGTAAACATGGTATTGAAAATGGTATCGGGTATTTTCCTGGGTATCAGTTTGAAATTGTAGTATTGTGACAACCTAACTACCAGGCCATGCCTCAGTGCTCAACTGGCATGGCTCCTGCTGATGTGTGGTTCACTAGGCCTCTTAGATGCCTAGATCTCTTCATCCTTTCTAGCCTCAGACTGATGCATTCCTATGACAAGGAGATGCAGTGGCAAAGAAAATGAAGCTGTGAAGTGTTGCTCCTCCGTTGGCTCTGAAGGTAGGTGACATGGTCCTGTGTCGTCAGAAGAAGGCAGGGAAGCTATGCCTTTCTTTGACGTCGTTTGGGAGCTGGCTCCGTTATCTGCTTTGTCTCATTCTGATTTCTGTTTAATTTCCAACGTCAACATTTGCAGGAAATGGCTGATGGGGAACCATGCATGCTCCAGACTGGAGGTTACGCATTTCTGCCGGTATCAAGAATGAAATGAGTACTGACAAATGTTCAGTTTAGGAATGGGTGTAGTTTCCTGGCTATAAAGGTCCATTGTACTGGAATACTCGGGGAGGAAATTACAGCTTATTTTTCAAGTATATCTGAAGCAAATTGCAAACACTGTAGGGAATTATGTGTTCTGCTGGTGATACTGTACTGTAGCCCTGAAGACTGACTTATACCTGTCAGGGTCAGCTCCTGTTGTCCCAGTCTGTGTCCTTTTCCCCATTGTCCTAGTCTACAGTATTTCCCCTGCTCCCCGTCAGCCAAATGGCCCAAGGAGCTGAGCGTGCGGCTACCCGTAAACCCCTCTGTCTTTTGTGCGAATCCCACCTCTGTTTTTGTAGATTTTGTTCCCTTGTGTTTCAATTGTATCAGTTTTCTAGTCCCTGTGTTTTAGTTTGTATTCAGTTTTGGTTTTTGCCCTTGATTGTCTTTCTACCTGTCAGTTTTCCCCCATTGTTAGATTCTGTCTCCTAGTTTGAGTTTCATGTTTTAGTTTATTAGCTTCACCTGTTGCCTGCCCTTGTGTTTTCCTGATTGCTCGTTGTCCTGCACCCGCCACGATTGGTTACAAATTGTCTGTCTCACTCCTGCTTGTCATTACCCCATTCAGTTTTTGTATTTAAGTTCCTGCCTGAGTTTAGTCCCTAGTGCAGGGGTGCCCAACTCCAGTCCTGCGGGGGGGGCGGAGCCCTGTGTAACTTAGTTCTTTCCCTGTTCCCCCATAAATGATTCAGCTCGAGAGCTGTGTGTTAATTAGCACAAGGAGTTAAATCAGGTGTGTTAAATGAGGGGAAACCCAAAAATGTGCAGGGTTCTGGCCCTCCAGGACTGCAGTTGGGCACCCCTGCCCTAGTGGTTCATTGTTTGTGATTGTTGGATATTGCTTGATGTTACCTGCCTACCTGTTTACCTGCCCCGTTTTGTAATTAGTCTTTGTTTATCCCTATTTACTTTTGACCCCTTGTAGTCCTTTGTTTTTGTTAGTTTTCTTGTGTTTTTTAGTTGAGTTAATAAACGCTTCTGTTGTCCCATGAAGCCAACAGTGGGTCGTCCACCATTTCAGCCTGCATCATGCCTCGGCCTAACGCCAAATCCGTCCGAGATCCTGACAATACCGTTCATTTATTGTCCAAAAGTGACCAGTAAAACACAGAAAGAAATTTCATTATACCCATCGGGTTGGGGCATGGAATGGTGCCATGGATATTTGCTGCTTTTGTTGGATGGACATAGTGGTTTGCGGGGACCAAGATAATGGTAACTATCCACCTACCCATATATTGTCTGGGTTCGCATTACGGCATATTTTACCATAACCACATTACATTTCTATGTTTTGACAAGCAAATGCTTTGTTGTATATATAAAATGCATCTGTGGTTTTATTTATTTCATATCATGCTTCCATAAATGATACTTGACCCCTATAAGCACTATAAGCTTTTTTTTGCCTTCGCCTGCTTTGACATTGCAGCTCCAGCTCGTAACACCGATAGTGATGTTCTTCCAAGGTAATGATGCCTCACCATAACAGCAGCCTTTCCCTTTCCTATGGAGAACCCCTGGATGCCATTTTCTGTTGCATATTAGAAAGCCACCTTCTGCGTATCTGGCTTTTTCATTGGAAACCCCCTTTCTGATAAGGTTCTGATTAAGTCGGCAAGTTTTTCTTCTTTTGTAAATTGACCTTGCCTTTAACTTTCCGCCGAAATGTAGATTTTGGCACACTGCAGCAGGCCCGAGCTAGAAGTCTCAGCTTTGGTGTCTGCCTTTCCAGCCCCAGTTACTTGTGCTCACTCCCGCTCCTGCTGTCCTTTCCTCACCCCATGTATTGAGCTGTCTTACAATACAGGCAACATAAGCCAGTAAGTATAAAAATATAACACAATGAATACAGTTTAATATAATAAAATAAAAATGAAATTAAATAAATAAAATAAGATAAAATAAAATATACTGTTTTACTATAACCGAAGCTTATTCATTTGTGTAATGGCTGTTGGAACAAAACCTGTTTTTCATTCTGCGCCTTGGGACTGTACACCTGCGACCAGGCGGAAGGAGCTGAGACTCAGTGTACAAAGGCTGGGAGTTATCCATTAGTTATCGCTTAGTTATCCTTTAGTTATCCCTTAGTTATCCCTTAGAACTGAGCTGGTTATTCACTTTAGCTGTCTGACATACAGGCCCTCCTGCGCATTAACTCGTCTCTCACCAATCAACCTACTGGACCACTTTTATCTTAAGTGGATTTTTGTTCTTTAGGGAAAGGTTTCCAAACCATGACACCAAGGAAAATAATAAAACTAATTCAATAAAAGCATGGTAAAATAACATCATTATGGATTTATGAATGTGGAAAAGACACAAACTCCTCAAATAGAAAATAATATAATATAAATCATATAAATACATTTCAAAGGATCGTGAAACTCCATCTTATTATGTAGGAGAATATGGCATGTGTTGTCACGTGACCAAAATCCCAATAGTAATATTTTATCAAATAAAAATCGAAGTAATCTCAAGGAGTTTCTGTTTTTTCTCTCGCATATTCATGACTTTACAGTCTCAGGGAATATCTGGGTTTTTTTTCTTGTAAATTAACTATTTTAATCTAGGAAATTATGGAGTTTCCCCCTGTTCAGTACCTTTTTCCTACAATGGCTCTAATACACCGTCGTACACACACTTGCGTTAATAATGTGATTTTCTTCCAGTGTTTTAAATGAGCAGCGAGATGAAAAATATGAAAGGGAAGTGAAAGTGCTTGAGGACTGGAACAAAAACATTTGGGCTGAAGGTGTTTGTGCAAAGTAACCAGGATCACCACACAAAGGTTTTTACTTAGGAATATTCATTCCAAAGTGCTGGGAATAAGTTGATTCAACTTCTCCTGCTTTTGAGAATGAGGGTGCATAAAAAACTGAAGTGCAAGCTGATAACGGTGTGGGTGAACTGCCTTCTGCATAGACCAGAATCTCAGTATGATGGGGTTGCCGAGGTAATGCTACTGTACAGCTCAGCCGTGTCTCAGCATTGATGTATTATTACATACAAATTCATGACAAAACACCTGACCTGAACAGACCAAACACCAGTGGCCTGTACTACGAAGCGGGGTTACTGGCTTATCGGGGTAAGCTGTCGGATTTAAGGTAGTCTGGGCAAAATGTAAGTGAATGAATATGAAGTCCATTTAAATTGTGGTACCTTAAATCCGACAAGTTACCCTGATAAGCCAGTAATCCCGCTTCGTAGTACAGGCCACTGATCTGTGGACAATATATTGTTTTTTTTTTTTGTTTTTTTTTTTGCAAGTAAAATGTAGAATAAACACATTTGTAATATCTCATATAACACATACTGTTATTTTCTCATAGGTTTTTACCTTATTTGTTGATATTAGTTGAATGTCCCCAAAATCCAGAGTGCATTAGTTTCCTTGTTTGTTCCATCACTACTTTCCAGTACTTTTCCATTCGAGTTTCATTATGACTCCAACTATGACTAACTTACATACATCAACAACATACAATGACTCACTGAGGAACTGAACTAAAACACAATCACAGGCACAAAAGCAAAAACCAAAATCGAATACAAATCACAAAACACAGAAACTAGAAAATCTGATATAAATGAAACACTAGGGAACAAAGTACAAAAACAGAGAAGGTGATGTGAACACACAACAGGGGTTAACAGATAACGTCATGCTCAGCTTGTTGAGCTATGCAGCCATTCGGGGAGCAAAGAAAACACACTGAAGACTTGGACAATGAGGGAAGACAGGATGGCCAGCAACACCTGCTATCCAAACGGGGAGAAGACATGAAAGACTGGGACAAACAGGTGTTGACCCTGTCAGTTATAGCCTAGTTTGCCCTAGTATGTCTCCCTTGTTTCCTGGGCCACCATGTAGATCATCAAGTTGAGTATGCAGCTTGGAGGCTGTACCCTGAGTCATGGGTTCAAGGTTAGTGTCTGTCATTATTTATCTTTGTCTCCCTGTTTTAGGTTTATCTTGCTCATGTCTTGTTTTGTTCTGTTCTGCGTAGCCTCCAGCACTAATAACTTCATAAGGTTTGCTGATGATACAACAGGAGTGGGTCTCATCAACAATAATAAAGGGACAACATAAAAGGAGGAGGAGACAAGACTCAGTGGCTTGTGCATGGTCAATAATTTGTCTCTTAACATGGACAAAAGGAAAAAGATGCTTGTGGACTTCAGGAAATCAACCACTGATCATGCTCTACTCTCCATCAATGGCACCACCATCAAAAGGGTTAGCAGCACCAAATTCCTGGGCATCCATATCTCAGATGATCTCACTTGGTCAATAAACATCTCCTTGGCTAAGAAAACAGGTTAGTGTTTTCGCTTTCTTCAGAAACTTAAGGAAGTCAGACATTATACATTGTGTATATTGTGTTTTTAACTTGTTCTTATATCTCTTGCATCTTTGTGGTCTTGCCAGCTAATTTCGTTGTCCAGGCAACTGTACAATGACAATAAAAAAGTCTTGAGTCTTGAGTCTACCTCCACCCGTCCTCACCACATTCCACTGGAGCACCACTGAAAGTGTCTTAACGAGCTGCATCACAGTCTGGTTTGGGAGCTGCCCTGCTTCTGATTGCAACACCCTGCAATGGATTGTGAGAGCAGCTGATCATCAGTGTGCCTCTGCCCTCCCTGCAGGACATCTACCACAAATGCTGTATTAGAAGAACATGCAGCAATGTGGAGGACATATCTCACCCCCTGTTTGTATGCTTATCCCTGCATAAATGAGCTTAAAGGAATGAACTACCCAACACTGGGGGCCTGTCTGTCTTTGAGCACACATAATAAGAAGCATTTGGAAGCCCAGGTTCACCTAACATGCTGTAGCTACAGCCCTTCATGCTGCCCTGACCCATCTGGAGCAGCAGGGGAGCTACGCCTTTCGTGGACTTCAGCTCAGCGTTTAACACCATCCTCCCACAACGACTGGTGTCCAAACTGGCAGACTTGGGACTTCCATTACTCACCTGCAGTTGGATACTGGACTTTCTGTCAGGTTGCTCCCAGAGGGTCAGACTGGTTCCCACACCTCTACTGCTCTCTGTCTCAACACCGAGTCTCTGCAGGGCTGTGTGCTCAGAGCGCTCCTCTACAACCTCTACACACATGACTGTGTCCCCACTCACCTCAACAACAAGATCATTAAATTTGCAGGTGATATGACGGTGATTGCACTCATCTCGGGCAAGGAGAGTGAGCTGGCAATCAGGGATGAGGTGGAGCAGCTGTCAGAGTGGTGCAGAGTCAACAACCTGCTCCTCAACACCTCAAAAACGAAGGAGATGGTCATTGATTTCAGAAAAAATAAAATGAACATCCAGCCACTCAACATCGCCGGGGCACATGTGGAGAGAGTCCTGGTGTTCAGGTTCCTGGGTATGGAGTTGAAGGATGACCTGACCTGGAGTGCCAACACCAAGGAGCTGCTGAAGGAGCTATATTTTCTGAGAATCCTGAGAAAGAACCGTCTCCTCAAAAATCTGCTCCTTGTCTTCTACCGCTGTTCCATGGAGAGCGTACTTGCATACGGACTCTGCGTGTGGTACAACAGCTGCACTTCCTCAGATGCGAAAGCTCTCCACAGGGTCATCAGGGCAGCGGAGAAAACAACTGGCTGCCCTCTCCCCACCCTGGAAAAAATCTACACCCCCGATGCCGGAAAAAAGTTATGGACATTTTACAGGATTCCTCACATCCCGGTCACTGACTCTTTCAGGTTTTACCATCAGGCAAGAGATACCTAACCGTGAAAACCAGGACAAGAACAGTTTTTATCCAAAAGCAATCATGGCCTTAAACTTAAACTCTAAACAGCACTGTTAATTTTTCATATTCACAAGTGCAATTCATATATACAGTGCAATATGTATAGTTAGTGCAATTTGTATATTTTGTAATATATTCTTTTATTTGTAATATCATGCCTCACATTGAGTCGCCTGTACTTTCGCAATTTCGTTGTAAAGTGACAATGACAATAAAAATGACCTTATCTTATCTTTTTCAATCGGCCTGTTAAGGAAACCTGTACAGAATATTCCATTAAAGTAAACTCAATTGAGGTGCATGTAAAATTCATGCTAATTAGATGTAGTGTTTTTGAATATTATTGTTCATTTAGTTCAGTCCCAGTACTGATGCTGATGAATGTGTACCCAGGCTCAAAAGACCATGGTTTATTGAAGCAATATATTTTAGTGATGTTAGTTCTTAGTGACTTGTTTTTGGTCTTCATGTTGAGATGAAGATCTGTATGCTGAAATGGTGGTCTTTATGGTGAAAAGTTGGCCTGACATTTTAGCATCTCAGTATTGCTTTTTCTAGATGAAAGAGTTTTTTCCTGAAGGTTTAGAGGAGCTCTTTGATTCCTTGTCAGACAGTGATCAGGACTATGTTCCCAGCTCAAGTGAAGACAGAGAAAGCAGTAGCTGAAGTTTGTCCATTCTCAAATCAAAATAGAAATCTCAAGTTTGACTGGAAAACTCCTAATAGTACTACAGTGGATAGAGAAGTCAGTTACAGATGCAGTTCTGAGGAGATGGAAGATGATGGCAATGTGGCAATAAAATTATAGTTCTATAAAGAATTTAAAAATCACACTAATATTCTCATTACCCTGAATTTCCAAAGGTTTTGTCTCCCTTCATCTTATTAGCTTCAAAAGGAATGTTTTATAAATATTAAAGATTTCCTACATTTCATATACATATAATTAATAAACGGATGCATAAATATATATATATATGGAACAAACTACCCACTGACTACCATTTCTGACCACAACCATTTAAAATCTAAACTCAAGACTTATTTCGGAAAGCTTTTAATATTTAGTTGGAGTTGACATTTTACTCTGTTTTTACGAGCACTAGATAGCATCATGTTATTGTTTCAACGTTGAATTATAGTTAAATGCGTTGAATTATGGTCAGTGTTAAATTATCAACGTTGAAACTGAATAGATTTTTGGTCAGATTTTCGATATTGAAAAATTGATGGTGGCAAAACCTTGATTCAATGTTGATATAAAGTGAACGATTGAAGATCAACGTTGTTTCAACCTTTTTGTCTGATATGGAATCAATGTCATTTCAACATATGTGTGCTGTCTGGGACCCCTTTCGACATTGTATTGTGTTTTTGTATTGTGTTGTATGATATTAATTGTTTCCGTGACACCGTATTCTGTTTTTATTTTACCTCCTATTTTTCTATTTCTATTTTTGATTGTGAAGCGCCTTGTATTCTTGATTGTGAAGCGACTATATAAATGATTGATTGATCTTATACAACTTATTTTTCCCTAATTTGCACGGAATATTAATGATGCGCGTTTTTGACAATGTTTCAATGCAAATGGGTCGCGACAGTCCGATATTAAGCCAAGGTACCAACAGTATTTTTTGTGTTTTAGAAAAAAAGTTGCGTTGTTATTTCCAGTGCAGCTTACTACACAGTGGCCCATCCTGCACTGACATACGTTGAGACATAAATAATATACGTCAAATACCACTTGCGTAATGTAATGAATACATACGCCAACAAGAGGACGTACGTCAGTTGAGTATGTGGTCCTTCCTTGCCGCCCGGGACACATTCGCGTTCACACTACTATAGGAATGTGGCCATATACGTCCCAGACCACCTTCGAATGTGGTTTGAGCGATCGGATCTAAATGCCTCTTCAATCCGTTTTGGGTGCGTTTATACCTGTATTTAGCGCAGTTTTGTTGTGATCGGATCACCCAGGACGGATGTTAATGGTAGGGGCGTACGAGTGATGTCACTTGATTCTGGTCGATCTGGCTCATTGTATTCTTCACCTTCAAATACACCTGGGAACTCTGCTCAGACTGCTGACATACATACAATGTTGATAGTTTGACCAGAATGATAGACGCATTCACATTTTCATGTCTTAACACATTGTGATAAAACTTTATTAGTAAAGATAAATTATTTATTTATGCGTTAATATTATTATTTTTTTTTTATCTACATATTTCTTTAGCTATACGTGAATAAAGCGGTCCTTCGCGCGCTTCTGTGATGTCTTAACTGCATAATTTACATCTTCCTCAAGTCATTCTCTACGACGAGATTACGGTTCCGTTAAAATGGTATGCTTTCTGTTTTCTTCAGTACTTCAATTCAACGTTTATTGGGCTTTTTAACGCTTTCATATATTTTTTTTAGTAAATTGTCACCACGCCTTCCCTGGTCGTTGTAAAAATTACTATATTTTCTCCGATTTACATATTACAGCCAGCTGAGTTCGAAGTGGTGCGTACATTTTGCACAGCTCGGTCAGCGTAGTTACAGTAGTGAAGTGGAGAGTGTAGGGCGAACAACTGCAGAGCCAAATGAACTATACTTAACAAAGAAGGCGTGAGGGTGAAGACTTGCGACAGAACTGATAAATGTTGTCATATTATCCACCTTTGCGCTGTTACGTGTCCGAATGATTTAAAACTGACATAACCCCCCTCACCGAAATTGTTTATACAGTGTTATATTCAGGAGTATTTCTGTACTTCTTCTTTTGTTTCATCATGGACCACAAGACGTATCTTCTGTCTCTGGGTGAGTTTGATTCCTTATCACTGTTTTTTATTAGAAATGGCAGGAGTGCTGTCGCCATCACTGGTCTTCAGTCCGCCTATAGTTTTTGTATAGTGGCTTTTTAAGTGTGATACATTAAACATATTGGAAAGTCCAAAACTTTACACTGACTCTATAACTAGTTCTATATGTACCTAGGCTACGTCATATTGAAAGTGTTTTACAGAATTTCTCTATTTCCTCTATATACACTGCCCGTCCAAAAAAAAGGTTGCCATTTAAATTTATATCAGCAAATACTTAAGAGCCAATAACTGGATCATTATTACAGCTCAGCAACGTTATGCAGCAATAAAGTGAAGTCAGCTGAGTACCTGAA
>JAODLC010001125.1:0-10424 GCA_026781145.1 Hippopotamyrus pictus | reverse complement strand
CTCAGAGAGGGAGCTTTTACTCTCAGTACAGTGACCCTCTGCAGGTGGACATTCATGGTAAGTTATTGAAAGAGAAAGACTAATATGTTAAAAGCTGCACTAAACCAATGTACAGACCTGCTGTATGTCTCACTTGTGCTCGAGGGACAAGATGATCTCTTGACCCCCCCCCCCCACACACACACACACACTCAGTTCATGACTGCCACAGCTTGCTGACTGGCTGGCTATAAGGCACACACAACACATGCTCCATTAACACACGGCAAAATAGCTCACTAAAAGAGCACACACTATTTAATGAGAATAATGAAAATACAAGCTAACTAAAAGGGCAGCCCCCCAAGCAAAATTCAAAATGCAGGTATATCAGAGACACACTATCATGCTATTCCCAACTTTAATGCTTTGACTATTGGAAAATTTATGACGAACTTGTTATTTAGTGATCTTTACGTGATATTGACATAGGGAAAAAATACATAATTAAACATAGAAAAAATATATCATAAATGTCTAAAATGGTATTTTCTTTTTGTTTACTGTACTTTTTTAGACATAGCACAGGCTGTCATACGTCAG
The DNA here is from genome assembly GCA_026781145.1 of Hippopotamyrus pictus. NCBI lineage: Eukaryota > Metazoa > Chordata > Actinopteri > Osteoglossiformes > Mormyridae > Hippopotamyrus > Hippopotamyrus pictus. Next base: position 9,842 of record JAODLC010001125.1, on the reverse strand, counting down.
AATCCTCCAGGTCCTGTGTGGTTCAGTGGAGAAACTGTGACCCTTGAATGTGATATAAGAGGAGGATCTGGATGGAGATATTCATGGACCAAAAGAACCAAACAAACAGGACAGGAGAGTCTGACTACCAGTAGCAAAGAAAGATACAAGAACTACACTGTCCAGTCTGCTAAAGTATCTGACAGTGGAGAATATATATGTCAGGCAGAAAGAGGAAGTGAAACAGTAATTCAGTCTCAACCTGGATCTCTGTATCTCAATGTATCTGGTGAGTAATAAGCAAATAACAATTATAATGTCTCAGATCCCATTTCCTTTGTGTTTCATGCATTCAGCTAATAAATGTATTGATTACAAGGAGAGAAACCAGAAGCTGTCATAACCTGGACATCCCATGAGGGAGAGACCTACACAGGAGAGAGGATCAGTCTGAGCTGTAGGGTCAGAGGAACCTCTTCGGGCTGGAAGTATCTCTGGTATAAAGACAGACAGGGAACAGAACTGTCCAACCCTGACAACAGCAGCACTGATGGGTCCAGTTACACCATCATCTCTGCTGCTCTGTCCCACAGTGGACAGTACTGGTGTCGGACTCAGAGAGGGAGCTTTTACTCTCAGTACAGTGACCCTATTCGCATGAACATCCTCGGTAAGCTTTAAATGAGTAAAAGAAACTAATCACCAATGTCACAATAATTTCTGATTAAGCTATTTAATTTTTGTAAGGGGTCAAAAATGCTTCCGGTAATATCCAAAGCTTAATGTTTTGTGCACCTTCTGTTCAAATTCTGTTTGCTCTTTCTATCATTTTTTCTTAAGAGTGAAACATCTACTATATGAAGCAAATTTATTTACAGTACCATCCTGGGTTATTCCCTGCTGTGTGCCTGCAGCTTCTGGGATAGGCTCCACACCCTCACGACCCTGCATAAGATGGGTGTCATGACCTGCTCATCCGATCGTCCTGGGTGCCACGCCCCCCTCGTTACCTCATGTTAATTCCCAATTGTGATCACCTGTTGCCTGTTATTTTCGGCTTGTCCTGTATATTTTAGTTTGCGTCTGAGTTAGTTTCCCCAGACCCGTCTTTGATGTTCGTCGCAGTCTACCCTGTTCGTGCTAATAAACCCTCGTATCCTGCATCCTCTTCTTCCTGCCTCGTCCTTCCCTGCTTCCTGCCTGCCCATGTACCGCGATCACAACAATGCGTATGAAAAATGGATGGATGGATGGATGGATGGATGGATGGATAGATTTTAAAACTAATATTTTGTTTTAAGTTTATCCTCAGGCTGTTCTGGCTGTGGATACAGGATTTCTGCAGATTTTGACCAAAGACAGTCTGACGCTGAGGTGTGAGGTTGAGGGAAGCTCTGTTGGATGGAGCTACACATGGTACGCAGATGGATCTCAGCTTCCTGAAGACCAGGATGGACAGACCTTCACTGTAAGATCTGGGAATGACTCCTATTACAGGGAAATCAAATGTAGAGGTAACAGAACTGAAAAAACATTTTACTCCACAATCAGCAACGGTTTGGTGCCCAATATCATTAGTAAGTATTATTGTTTTATTAATGTATTTGTCATGTTACCCTTAATGTTCTGGCCTCATACCTCCAGGGCTGTGGCTTTGATTGTAACTCAAATTTAATATTTTACTTTTATCAGAAAGTTTTGTCCACAGTGACATTAGTGAGACTGCCTTCCAGTTGTATGCAAGTGATTTCCCCTTAGGGTCAATAATATTTATCTATGTGGAAAAGCCTGAACATTCATTGCTTTTGGGGACATTTCTCAGGTTGCCATTTCGATAACTGAATAAAACAAATGCATAAAAATCTGTGAATGCAATCAAAAAAGTAAAAATTCCAAAAATCTTTTATTTGGTTACTTTTCATAAAGGTTAGAACTGGGTAGAGGTTAAGGGTCTCGTGATTTTGATTAGGGTTTTTCACATAGAAATTAATGGAAGGTTCACCACCATGTATGAGTATGTATTATGTTTATATTACATTGTGGGGACCAAATTACAAACCTGTGTGTGTGTTCTGCAAAGTTCTGATGTCCTGTCCTGAGTGTCCCCCTGCCCCGTGACTTCTGGGAATGGACAGTAGACAGTGTCTGTAAACTATATGCTGAATGTATTCAGTTATGTACTATATTTTATAATGGATTAATGCTGTGCTTGTTGCCACACCACAGTGATATACTATACTACTGTGCTATAAATGCTATTTAATATTATAATACATATTATTTTACTTTAGGACTGCAGCATATTTGTGGGGTGTCTGGCTCTCTGGTTATCATCATAAGTCTGGTGCTGATCACAGTTTGCGTGAAATATTGCAGGAAGTCAGCAGGTGAGAATTTGTAAGGCTTCATTTAATATCTGTGGTCAATGATATACATTTATGCTGCTTTGTATAGCAACATTTCAGATGAATCTCTTTATACTGTAAGTGTCCATATAGTGACCATTAGACACTATGGACACTTATACCCTTTGTCACTTTGTGACAACCATCCCCCAACCTAAATCTTCAGAAGTCACCGCTCAGCCCCTCCCTCTTCAGCCTCACCATAACGGCAGATCAGGTGAGGAATGAGCTGAGGAAGATGAAGGTGCAGAAGGCAACGGGCCTGGATGGTACTGTATCAGTTCCAGACTTCTCAGAGACTGTGCTCATCAACTCTGCGGGGTCATTCTGCACATTTTCAGCCTCCGTCTCAGTCTGGAGATGGTCTTCCACATGGTGAGGACTTCCTGTGTGGTTTCTGTCCCCAAGACTGCATAACCCAGGGAGCCCAGTCACTTCAGGCCAGTAGCCTTGACGTCCCATCTGATGAAGTGCCTGGAGAGGATCGTACTCAATCACATTCAACACCTTGTGAGCAGTGAGCTGGACCCCCTTCAGTTTGCATATAGACCAGGTGTCAGCGTGGAGGACGCGATCATCTTCCTGCTCCATCGGTCCCTTTCTCACCCAGAGAGCACTGTGGGCACTGTGAGAATCATGTTCTTTGACTTCTCCAATGCTTTCAACACAATACACCCGTCACTGCTGAGGGAGAAGCTGAAGGGAGCTGCTGTGGATTGCCATCTGGCTGCATGGATCACTGACTACCTCACTAACAGACCACAGTATGTGAAACTTCGCGACTGCTGTCTGATGTGGTAGTCTGCAGCACGGGGACTCCGCAAGGTACAGTGCTCTCCCCTTTCCTTTTCACACTGTTCACGTCGGACTTCAGACATAACACGGACAGCTGTCACCTCCAGAAGTTCTCTGATGATACAGCCATCGTTGGATGTATATCGAAGGATAACAAACTGGAATAAAGGGGGGTCATCAGCAACTTTGTTGAATGGTGGGGAATAAATGCCTAATAAACGCCAGTAAGACAAAGGAGATGGTAATTGACTTCCGCCACAAGGTGACCCCATCTGCACCAGTGAACATTCTGGGAATGCAGGTAGAGGTTGTGTCTGTGTACAGATATCTGGGTGTTCACATACACAAGAAATTGGACTGGTCACTTAACACAGATGCCCTGTACAAGAAGGGGCAAAGCCGTCTCCACCTGCTGAGGCTGAAGTCCTTTGGTGTGTGCAGGACACTACTAAGGACCTTTTACCACACTATGGTAGCATCTACTATATTCTTCGCGCTGGTCTGCTGGGGGTGCAAGAGCTCAGGAAGGGACAGGAAGAGACTGAACAAACTGGTCAGGAGCGCTGGCTCTGTCCTGGGCTGCTCTTTGGACTCCACTGAGGAGGTGGCTGAGAGGAAAATGCTGGCCAAGTTTACATCCATTATGGTCAGTCCCTCTCACCCCCTGCATGACACAGTGAGGACATCACAAAGCTCCTTCAGCAACAGTCTGCTGGAACAGCAGGTCCTTCATTCCATCTGCCTTCAGACTTTATAATACCTCAGTCATCTAAAGTTCATAAATTATGTCACTATTCTGTACATTGTGCAATACAATATTTACATATTATTTATATATTTACATCACTCTGTGCAATCTGTATATGTATGTACGTGTATTTTGTGCAATATGTGTAATTGTGTGCACTATTTTTATTATTTATTGTATTTGTATTTTTTTTTTATTTTTTTTTTTGGTCAGTTTCTTTTCTATTGCTTTTTATTTACTGGCTGTAGCAACAAGTAAATTTCTCCAGTGTGGGATCAATAAAATCTTATCTTATCTTGTCTTTGTAGGCCAAAGGAGTAAAGAGGAGGAAACATTTTACTTTGAGGTTAGAGCAGAAGACGTATGTGCAGGTAAGTGACGATGGTCTCCATCCTCTGACCATGTGCCTCTGTGGCTGTTGACGCCTTTGTCTTTTACCCAGGAGATGCAGACCAACCTGCCGCCATTTATGAAGAGGTCAGTCATGCCACAGAAACAGCAGGTGAGTTCTGGTGACCGTGTTCGCTTACGGACCTGGTACTAATCCAGGCGTCTCTCATGTCCTAAAACACACTGGAACATAATCAGCTACAGTACTATGGAGCTAAAGTGTGTTTCCTGAATTGCCATGTGAATTACACTTATCTTTTGTTTCAGGTGCTCAAGAACATGCCTGTTATCATACGGCTCAGTTATAGTCTTCAGATTGAACTGGCATCATAATTAAATATCCTTTTTTAACATTAAGCTTTTGTCATAGAATATGGAGCTTATGGCACTTTTATGTTATTCCATTTGTTTTATATGCCAGCCACACACCTGGTAAAGTGCATGCATTGTAGTTTTGAATTTTTCTAACATCTGTATTGTTTTTAGCTCTTGCTCTGCTCATTCGGTTTTAAAATAAACTGGTTGAATGTTTGTGGCTTGAGAGTGAAACAGAAACTTCAAGTGAACTGGCTAGTATTTAGACAGAAGCTTCTGCTAAACAAATGTCTGTAAATGAGCTATTTATTCCTGAGTGTGGCTCAGTGCTGCCTGTGCTATCGCTGAGCGATTCAGTGGCTACAATATCTTTACAAATAATCAAAACACCACAGCCTTTGGCTTTGCACTGTCATGCAACAACCACACAATGTTCTGTTGAAGTCTTTTAAAAGTGTTTCTGCATTGTTTTGCTCCCACATTTGTAATCAGTGACAGATCTTCTCTCAAGCTGTGTTTTTCTCTAATAGATTCATTATTCCTCCATTTTTAACGATATTCTGCTGATCGTCCCACAGCATGATACCACAGCCGAGACTTCATGTTGGAGACAGATCATCAGGCCCTGATGTGGCTTGGGCAATGAAGGACGCCAATGCTAGATGGTGACCCACCTCAGTGCTCTCAAACTGCCAAAATGCCATAAAGAGCCACTAGATGGGGCATGCGGGTGCACCTCTCTCATAATCGGTCCAGTTGCTTAGGTATATAACAGCAGGGAAACTAACAGGTGTGTCACCTGACATAAACATGCATTTTCTAATGTTCACTCAGGTATATAACAGCAGGGAAACTGACAGGTGTGTCGCCTGACTTAAACATGCATTTTCAAATTTTTTCTAATAATAGTATTTAATGAATCCCATTTTGAATAAATACTGTGCATCCCCCCTTTTGACATATAATACTTCCCATGTGCCGCTTTGATATAGTGAGGAAACGGGTATTCTGGTAGTCACGGTTTGTTGTTTGGACCATACCACACCCCTTCTCTCACTTCACACCTCGCTGTTTCTCACAGCTGTTTCTCCCTTCATGTTGCTCTAGACCAGTGGTTCCCAAACTTTCTCTGCAGGGCACCCCTTTTCTAGATAGGAACATTATTGAGCCCCCCCCCCATTCAAACTACATAGGTTCAGATTCAAACTTTATTTGAAATACAACTCCCTTTTCTAATTGAGCAAAACAAATGCAATTACAAAATATAAATGGGGCAATTTCACCACTGTGGGAGAAAAAAAGACCAATCAATTAAAAATAAAAGTCCAGCATAAATTTGAAATTATGCAAATGCAGCTTTAACGTTCCTGTTAATATTCATCGGCGTACACAAATTAAAGTTTGTTTTACGATTACCGCATTTTGTTTTTAATGATAACCGCAGGTCTCAGCCTATACTATAGCACAAAACAACACTAAATCATACCCGTTAATTGATAGTCTCCCTGCACTTCATGTAAAAAAATTTAAACCTCGTTTTTCATGATATGATTAGATTTTTTTTGTCCGGTGTTCTGACGAGTTGAGCTGCTTTGTCGAGTTAGGCTACCGTAGCACTAATCGATAGCCGAATCTGTCGATTCGAGGTATAACTGTCATTGTATTACGGCATCTTTATTTATGCGTTTTAATTATTAATATATTATTGACATGTAAAAAATGTTAACATATAAAACTGTACTTAATAATATAGGGTAGCCAGTGTGCTTCCAGTATAAAATTACATAAGGGGAGCCTATTTGGATAAATTATTTTAACACCGACACTTAATATAGGGTAGCCTACCTCGATAGGCCAGTACGTATGAATGAGGGGAGCCTGTTCGGGTATATTAACGCAGACACTTAATAATATAGCGTAGCCTACCTCGATAGGCCAGTACGTATGAATGAGGGGAGCCTGTTCGGGTATATTAACACAGCCACTTAATAATATAGGGTAGCCTACCTCGATAGGCCAGTACGTATGAATGAGGGGAGCCTGTTCGGATATACAGTATTAACACTGACACTTCATAATATAGGGTAGCCTACCTCGATAGGCCAGTATGTATGAATGAGGGGAGCCTGTTCGGGTATATTAACACAGACACTTAATAATATAGGGTAGCCTACCTCGATAGGCCAGTATGTATGAATGAGGGGAGCCTGTTCGGGTATATTAACACAGACACTTAATAATATAGGGTAACCTACCTCGATAGGCCAGTATGTATGAATGAGGGGAGCCTGTTCTGATATATTAACACTGGACACTTCATAATATAGGGTAGCCTACCTCGATACAGTCCTCACAGTCAGTTGTCTTCAAGAAATTCCTAATTATTATTCAAATAATGAAAATTTTAACATCAATATAGAGTCATGCTGTCACAATCAGCCCCGAACGATCCTCATGTGTGCCACGCCCCTCTCATTTCCTCGTGCCTGATCATCATCACCTGTTTCTTTTGCCTTGTCCTGTGTGTATTAGTCTGCGTCTCCCTCGGTTTCCCTGACTTGTCACTGATGTATTGTTACCTGATGTTAGTGCCTGTCTACCCTCCGTCTCCATTGAACCCCGTTTCCCCGTCCTTCCGGCATCCTGCTCCTGCTTGCCCGCTCGCATACCTGCACTCCGGCGCTGACCGTGACCGAACGTAACAGAATGACACAGAGTAACAGTCTCCGGAACAAGCTCAGCGCTACTGGGGAGGTTCTCCCCGTGGAAGAAGAGGTGATATGGTGGATGAACCAGATGGATCTCCACCCGGATCCCATAGTCCGCCGGCTGGTGAACAGCTGCTGGGAGCTCCTGGACGGGAGGTTCCGGACCGGTGAGGAGCAGCTGTTAGGACAGGTGGGGGAAAACCTTCGGCGACTGAGGGAGAGAGCGGCAGTTTGGCTACCCCACCCGGGGTGTGCCGCCTGGGAACCGCCCCCCGACTCACCACCTGCCACCATCCCAGTCTCGAGAAGGACTACTCCTCCCAAGCGCACAACTGAGCTTAACGCGGCTTCGGCCGCTCAGCTCCTCAGCTCTGAGGAGCTGCTTGGGCAAAGCACCCAGGGAAAGGACCTGCCCTGGGTCCTAGAGGGCTCCGCTCATCCTAAAATGAAGAGGCGCAGGGGGAAAGAGAGAGCCGCCCAGACACTCTTCCCGGGAGCGTGCTCGCTTCTCCCCGCCTGGGAAGACACCGCGATCGCCTACCCCATCAGCCCCGCTGATGAGAAATTTAACCAAACCACTAAAATCCAGTGAGCCCCAACGTTTACAGGGCACAGCCACAGTTCTTCCACTGGAAACCTCATCTGAGGAATAAATGTAACAAATGTTTACATATAACCAAGAATGCAAATCATAATGTCGTAATGTAAAAGCTTCCTCAGCTGACCAATCGCAAATCACACCTTTGCTTCTGTAATTCAAAGGACAAAAGTGGTTTTTATCTACCTTTCTGAGTCTCTGGAATTGACCAGAAAACAATAATGCTCCAACAACAGAACAGAGTTGATGAACAGGTTTCTGTTTGAAAATAATTACAAATAATAATAATAATTAAAGTACACTGCAAAGAAAGATGAACAAAAGCTGAATAAACATTATAAAACTAATTTTCACTTGCCTGGTGTTTTTCAATGAGAATGTAAATGTAAGCATCAATAATCTGGAGTGCAAAAAAATTAAATTAGTAAAGTCATTTTTGGCGTTATCATTCATTTTCAGTCTTGCACTGCTTAGTCTCTTACCTCATCCCCCAGCCACTCAGTCCCATGAAGTTGACTGAACGATGAATCATATAATTTATATGGTCCAACAACCGTTTCCACCTGACCATGATCTTTTGCAGCCCAAAGCCTTCGAACTGAAAACACCACATGAATGTTTAACCAAAATTTTTACAATACCTATTACTGTCACACCCAGCTCCGTACGATCCTCCTGTGTGCCACGCCCACCTCATTGCCTCATGTGAGTCCCCGATTGTGATCACCTGTTGCTTGTTTAGTTTAACCTGTCTAGTGTATTTAGTCCTTGTCAGAGTCAGTCTTCCCCAGACTTGTCATTAATGTTCGTTGATGTCTGCCCATCCATGTGATTAAACCCCGTTTGCCTGCACTTCCGGGTTGACTTGCCTCCTTTCCCTGCTCGCCGGCTCGCGGACGTAACAGAATGACAAGTCTCCGACAAAGCACAAAGCAGCAGTTCGAGCACCACCGGCTCGGACTGCTGCAAGACTTTGTGTACTGGCGATCTCAGCCCGAGGTCCAGGAGGACCCCACAGCCCTGGAGCTAGTCAACCGGGGTGCGGACCTCCTGGCAGCGGAGCGCCCAGCCGGACAAGAGTACCCTCTGCCAAAAGCATGGAAATGCCTCCGTTGCCTGCTCGCCAAGTGACGGGAGGATCACATTGTTCGGAGCAGGGACGAGGCATCGGGGCTGGCTCCGCCTTCCGCCGCAAGCGGTCAGGACGGGAGGCAGGGGAAGAACTGAGAGCAGCAGGAAGAAGCTCCCACGCTCTTCCTGAGAGCTTGCTCTCTCTTCCCCGCCTGGGAGCTGGCTGGTGAACGAGGGAACTCCCCGTTGGCCTGGGAAGACACCGCAGCTGTCTGCCCGATCGGCTACGGCGAGGAGAAGCCGCCCCCCTTGGAGGCGTATAACTATAGACCGGCGCTCCTAGGCCAAGGGGGGATGCGCAGCGTGAGGGACGCTATTCCCCGAGTCCCTGAGGCTCTTAAAGGGGCAACGCCCGCTTTGAAGAAGCGGGCTCGGGCAGCGTTGCCCTGTGTCCCGGAGCCGCCTGCAGCAGGACTAGACATAAGGATTTAGGAGGGCACAGCCACTTTGGCCTTGGCTATTCATATTTTTTCTAGGGCACAGGGCCACTCTAAAAAGGACACAAAACTCAAATTAATGGATTCCATGGAATCATCTGATCAGACCTATATGTAACCAGTCCAGGGTACCTGACCTTACAATTAACTCTTTTACTACCAGTGTTGGCTTTATGAACATTCTAGAGTGTTGGCCAAAGGTTTAGAATCACCCTAACCCTAGCTTGTCAGTATTCCTTAAAACAATCAAATCAAGATGATTTTTGTATGTCCTTTGATTGTGTATACACGTCATTGACGTGAGCATCAGCATGGTTATGTAATTACCAAGTTTAG
>JAODLC010001124.1:0-10430 GCA_026781145.1 Hippopotamyrus pictus | reverse complement strand
CACAACACCCCCCCCCCCCAACACCCAAACTTGTCCCTATGCACAGACTAACTGGTGACACTTTACTTGACGGGGCACAAACATTTACTAATAACTCAGTTACTACTGAATTACAAATTATGAATCATTAACAAATATAGTAGCTTCTTGAGGTAAAAGATGCATCATGATTCATTAATTATGAACAAACATGACATCAGTATTTAACTTGTGTTATTCATTACTTGTTCCTTCAGTAGTTCACAACGGTTTTCGGAATTAGATATAGTAACAAATATTGTAACTGCTTGAGACAAAAATGTCACAATTCATTAACGACGAATTAATTTGAGATCAGTATGTGACTATGACTTAGTTTGTTGTTAATTAATACAAAGTCATAGCATAATACTATGTTATTTGTGCTCTGTCAAGTAGGGTGTTACTGACTAATTTTTCTGTCACTGTCGCACAGCATACCTCCTGGCTGCTCTGTCCTCCCACCTCATTTAGTACGTCGTTGCATCTCAGGCTGTACTGTCACATTCCAGCCTACAGTCTATATCTGTTTTGGATTTACTGTTTTGTTATATTATTATTTATTAAGTAACACTTCACTTGAGGGCACAAATAAATGACACACTTACTTAATGCATTAATTAAGCATTACCTAAGTGTTAGTTCATCATTCAATTATGATGGTTCGTGTATTGTATGGAGGAACTATTTTACATTATTAATATAATTCCTGAATGGAATACATAAACTGTTATGATTGATTAATGATGAACAAGCATGGGATCAGTACATAACTAGCACTTAGTTACTGGTTAATGCATTAAATAATTAATCAATGCATTAATTTAGCGTGTCCTGCTACACAATTTTTCCCCCTCAGTTAAATTCCTCTGACTTACTTGTATCTCTTGCTGTTTCTTTGTAATATGCACCGCAATCCATGGAGACACATTTCGTTCCTATACGTTGCACAGCGTGTTGATGTGAGAGGGGCGTCCCAGGATGAAATCCCCTGCCTGAGCAATGGAGATGACATCGCAGTTCCCTAGACTGGTTACTGTATTGTTTACAAAAGAAATACTTTCCAATGGAAGGAAATATACGACATTAATGGTGAAATATCCAGAAGGCTGCCCTGGGCTTGCAGAGTTGGGGGAGCACATGCCGTTGCACCTCCGGCTGACAGGACGCCAGAGCAGGGAGAGCCCCGGGGAGTGTGGGGAGGAGGTTCTCAGCCTCCCTGTATCCAACCACACCTCCGGCTGACAGGACGCCAGAGCAGGGAGAGCCCCGGGGAGTGTGGGGAGGAGGTTCTCAGCCTCCCTATAATCAACCGCTGAATCTGATCAGTCCCCAGGCGCAGAGTGATTGCTTAACTGGACTAATAATCGTGGGAGTAAATTGAAATACTGTATAGAGCAGCATGTCATCTGTATGAATCATTTATACACTGCTTAAATGAGTAACAAGCTTATATAAAATTTAATTTGTAACCAATCTGTAGACATTTATGAACTGTTTGCAAAGATACAAAAATATTTGGGTAGACAGATAGAGAGTGTCTGATAGCAAATTTTGTTTGAATTGAATGACAAACATAGAGGCTCGTGACGATAAATGGTATTTTATAAATAATCAATTATATCTAGCTGGTGGATATCTAGAAACTAGCTGTAAATAAAATTACAAATGAATGAAATTAGCCTTTGTAGTGAGCCCCATTTGAAAGCCATTTATTTGTTTTTTAATTGATTGGTTACTCTCTTTGTGGACAAGTCAGGTAAATATAGGTTTGGCATCAACAGGTAATAAGCAGGCTCCCCTAGTTCTGCAGAGAAGGCCTTTGTGGGTCGGCTGCCTGACGGACATCATCACCATGAAGGAAAGGCCACAAGGAAGCACTGGCAAACTTATTGCAGTACTGCACACTGTCATGATTCTGATGGCAGTGATAATGAGTGTCATATGATTGATTTCCTCGCATTTTATACCAATGTGAAATGCTTTATGGCTGATAAGAAGGCGTGTGTATTTCATTCATGGTTAGCTTATGTCTGTATTTCTGGTTCATTGTATCAGAATTCGGCAAAGTGAATGGTAGTGAATTGAAGATGCCAGATGTGATGGGGGCCGTCAGTGCCACATTCAGATCTGTTCCCCGGACAGCCTGTTCTTTATCATCAGTAAATAAGAGAAACATACATGCAGTCCCTGGGCAACTGAAGACATTCCTGTGCTTACATGTGACTTTTCCTGGCTGCTACACTAATCTACACTCAGTTACCATACTCAATGCATACTCACGATAATCACTGCATGCTTACCATGTTCATTACATGTCCACCATGCTGTCTGCATATCCACCACATTCACTGCATGCTCACCATGTTCACTGCATGTCCACTATGCTTACTGCACTTTCACCATGCTCTCTTTAAGTTCATCATACTCGCTTCATATTCGCCATACTCACTATACGCTCACCATGCTCACTGCATGTCCACCCTACTCAGTGTATGCTCACTATACTCATTGTATACTCGCTACCCTCGCTGCATACTCACCAAACCCACTATATGCTTTCCACACTCATTGCTACACACACTGCATATTCACCATATTCTCTGCATGCTGACCATACTCACTGCATGCTCACCATACTCACTGCATGCTCACCATACTCACTGCTCTCCATGTCCAATCTAGCCGATCCTGTAACATTACAAGAACTCACTACGCATTGCATCACTGAATTCCTCACTGGTTACTTATACCATAAAAGCAGCTGGATGGCGCTGAGGTCAGTGCTGTGGCCCATCTCTCCAAATGGAAGAGGCGTGTAATAAGGTGCTCCAGCCTACCTACCGGAGGAGGCGTGTGAGGCGGCCACTTGGGGAGTAGGTGACAGGCAGACTCAGCCGTGAGCAAAACCCACGCAGAGCAGGAGATTCACAGGCAGAACTCCTGATGTCAGGCTGCGGGGCCTTTTATTAGAATGGTGCAGTTTGGGTTCCCTGTAAAAACTTTAGTACATACTCACTCAATCCAGTCTGGGGCCTCAATCACAGTGTCTCTCCCGTTAATTTAGTCAAAGTATTTGCAACAGAATAGAAAAAAATTACGATTACACGCCAGATCCTGTAGCAAATAGAAGGACAATGTAATGCTTGTCTTGAAAACAAATTTAGAATTTGGTTTAGATTAAATAATCTGATAAGCAAGTGATGTAAATGCCTGGCCTTGTTCACGCTGGCGAGGCTGAATCGGAGTGCAGCGTTTCGTTATAATGTGCTTTCCTTAAGACGTCTCTCTCGTCATTTGAGTGTGTTTGAATAACGGTTTACGTCAGCCGGTAATGCTGGTGGACATGGTGATCTGTGTTATACGAGCCAGTCATCCTCACATCCAGAGGTTGTTTTGAATTCTGGCCGGCCTCTCCGTTACTCTGCCAAAAGCAGAGAAGTGTGACCTTGCGTTTTGAGGTTGGGGGGTGGTGGCTGCTTTGCTAAGCTAATGGCCGCGTTTGCCTTGCTCCCGAAGCGCTCTGCCTGTGTGCGACCCAGTCGGTCGAGGAGCTGCCACGTCTCCCACTTCCACTTCTCCGTGCCGTCGACATATTTACACGTCACGCACATTTGTCTCTCTCCTGTCTCTCACGCTCCATTCTCCATGTGCTCATGTTTGTTCCTTTGTCTCCTTTTTCAGCGAAATGTGACGAGGTCCTGGCCACGCCCCTCGCTCACCACGCCTTCTCCGCCTCGTCGGTCTTCGCCAGCGGCTACGCTGCAGGCTACGCCAAGCTCAACCGGAGAGGAGGTACGTCAGTCTCCCGGGGACACAGGCGTCCCCATAAGGTGGCACGCCCCATCCCCCACCTCCGTAGTTGGGGCACTTTTGCTCTGATTCTGCCACACCCAGTCACTTCCAGTCCTCCGTAAACTCATGGCACCTTAGAGCAAAGCTCACTCACGCCATTATTTGATTACATTTTACACCAAATGACTGAACAGAGGCAACAATAGCAGCTGCTTTTTTTTCTGGATGCCTGAGACATCACAAGATAAGATGCATAAAGATTTTCCCGTTTGGGGAAACCAGAGAGCCTGCAGTTTTTGATTTCATTGGATAGTTTCTAGTTTAACTTGGATTGCTTTGGCATCTCTGTATTCCCCGGCTGCTCACGTGTGCTAGTGTGTGCAGTTTGCATGTACTCTCCATGAAAAGTTTGCGTGTTTACCCCATGATGTATTTGCACGTTCTCCCCATATTGAGTGGATGTCCTGCAGTTGGTATCCCATTCAAGGTGTCCCCTGCCTTGTGCCCTGTGATGGACTGGCATACTAGCCAGGGTGTCCCCTGCCCTGTGATGGACTGGCATACTAGCCAGGGTGTCCCTTGCCCTGTGATGGACTTGCATCCCATCCAGGGTAGCAGAAAAGCCTTCTGAGGACATTCTACTGAGGCACTAGCCTACAAACATCACCTAGTTTAGAGACAGTGGAGAGAGAAAATCCTTCTAAAGCATTTAATCTGGCCAAACAACAAACTATCAAAGAACATGAGCTGCAAGCTGTGAAGTGACTTCCTTTCCCCCCACACACTATATCTCATGATTTCATCTCAACAACTGAACAAGAGGATCTTGGCATTTTATGACATTGAGTTTTTTAAATATAGGAACTTCATAAGCTATAGTATAAATGTGTGCGGCGCTCCCTGTGCCGGCCTGTGTGCGGCGCTCCCTGTGCCGGCCTGTGTGCGGCGCTCCCTGTGCTTTCCGGCCTCCTCTCCATGACAGCCCCTTCCCTGGGTGACCCCAGTTCCGGCCCTGCTTCTGCAGAGTGCACATTCAGCACCACCAGCGCCTCCTGCTTGTAGACGTGGGCGAGCTGACTTAATCGCTCAGTCCCTGTGGCTTTGGCTTCCGCGCTGTTTACATGTTTGCATGTTAATGGCCTGTTATCCTGGGCTTTAGTTGTTCTGCTTGGCCTTATCGCTGATTAAAATCCACGTGCTTACATTTCTAACAGCGCTAAGAAGCTGCCGGCTGCTTCCACCCTCTTACTAAGCCCCGTGACGGTGTCGCCCTGTGGGTTTGTAATGCAGAAATGCTGGCACACTCTTCTGCTCTCTGGCCTTACTCTAACTAGTCTCTCCTGTCAGTTAACTAGCAGTTGGTAGATTAGAGCGAGCAATGTTTCTTTTTTTTGGGTGGCACACGTGTGACAGGACCTCCTGTGGGTCACTGTCACCACACTGACACCTGTCACCACACTGCCCCCATCCAGCTGTGCTCCATCCCGCCCCCTTTTAGTCACAGCTCTCGAGCCCCTGGGGGGGGACTCCCTATCCAGCCCTGATAGACATGGGCCTGGTAGGAGGGCCTCCGCCACCCCCGCCTGAACGCCATCAGCACTGTCACAGCTAATGAACATCCTCTGCCACCACCAGCTATTTCTGACTTCCACCTCTCTGTCCGCTGACACGTCACCGGTGCTGCCTTCTGATTGGCTGTACGGGGCTGAAAAATTAGGACAATTCTTCTGCTAACAAAAGTGCAACTGTTGTGACATTTTGCAGTATATCAATTTAATAACATTTTTGGTAAGAGGATGTATTCCAGCTCAAAATGAAGTATTCTCATTTATTGGGCTTCTATGAGCACCAGTATGAAATCAGAAATAGACTTTTACATGAATTACTATACAGTTAATGGGAAAAGGCAGCCGTCGTCTTACATTGTCTCAACATTACGGAAATGGTACTGCAGAAGGATCATTCCAGAAGGATCACTCCAGAAGGATCACCCTAGGAGGGTGACTGCAGGAGGATCATTCCAGAAGGATCACTCCAGACGAGTCACTCCAGAAGGATCATTCCAGAAGGATCATTCCAGAAAGATCACTCCAGGAGGGTCACTCCAGAAGGATCATTCCAGAAGGATCACTCCAGAAGGATCATTCCAGAAGGATCACTCCAGAAGGATCACCCTAGGAGGGTGACTGCAGGAGGATCATTCCAGAAGGATCACTCCAGACGAGTCACTCGAGAAGGATCATTCCAGAAAGATCACTCCAGGAGGGTCACTCCAGAAGGATCATTCCAACAGGGTCACTCCAGAAAGGTCACTCCAAAAGGATTACCTAAGCAGGGTTGAGGCCATTCCGGAATGCAATCATCAATTTGAGTCCAAGTCAGGAAATGGAACTAGAGTTGGAATTTAAGTCTCCATGAAATCTGAATTCAATTCCAGTTTTATACCCCAAAGGTTTTTTTTCCAATCCCAATTCCATTTCCATTTCCTTTGGATTGGAATTGATGAATCCATTTCAGAATTGCCCCAACCCTGCATTCCAGGAGCGTCACTCCAGAAGGATCACTTCAGAAAGATCATTCCAGAAGGGTCACTCCAAGATCCATAAAGTCTGGGCTGCTCTCCCTCTCCATCTCAGACATACCTTAACATAGGAACTAGAAACTGGCACCGGTAATGCACCCATAAGGAGATATGAACTCTCACTGGGATTGCTGCAATTACAGCGATATTTGCTTCCATTTCAATTGTACTTTGCATCTAATATTTCTTGACAGTTTTTGTAGCGTATCTTCATTTTTTTTTTTTTTTTTCATAAACAAACAATATATTTTTAAACATCCTCCCAGATTCTAAGAAAGTGAAGTCCCATTTCTGTTTCACCATTTCCTTCCAAAATGAATTTGAGGTGCCAGCAGATAGAGTTTTAGCTGGAAATATCCCATGTGAGTGGCTGCCAGTCTCAGCCTGGCCGGGTTGCCAGGAGATGAAGAAAAAATGAAAATGTCACCGGTGATGTGTAGTTTCACATCACGGGAATGAAGAGCTGACGTCCGAGGCAGCGTGGTGTTCGTGAGGCTTACCGATGTTCCTATGTATTTACATGTGTGTGAAGAAGGAGACCAAAACAGCAGCACAGAAAGACCTGCGCTTCTGCTCATAGGTGTGATATTACTGGGGGGGGGGGACAGCTCAGCGGGTTACAGTAGCAATCTGGGTCCTGGGTTCTGATCCCTTGACCATCAGTAATTATATCCTTAATCAAGGTCCTTGACTCCCATCCACTCGAGGTTTTGGGACGCTGGCTGGCCCTGCTCTCTGATCTTACGTCTCTTACATCTAACCTGCTATGGAGATAAAAATCAGTGTCCTCTTCAGTCTGGCATTGCACAAATCATGTAGGATATTTCAGCAATGCAAACCAATGCAAACCAACATATTTTCGGTTAAAACAATAGCGCTAATTCTTTTGCATGAATGATAAATGTATTTATATAGCGTTTAAATTGTACACATTTGTGACATTGTGCTGTGTAGGATTGGCTGAGAGATTTTCTTGTACCCTCTGCCAATTGCCGTGTGAGAATCGGGGAATTTTGTCAGACGTGCTAGTTTATCAGATCTCTGACCGTGCATTTGCACCGTGAAGCTAACATCTAAAGTTTCACGGCACTTTGGTGTGCCAGATGAAAAGGTTCATCCTTTTAATGCGAGGGCTCGGATCCTCCCGAGGTCTGTGAAGATATTCAGCCGAAGATGGTCATTCGGAGCGGAAAGCTGCTCCAGGTTCACCTGCTGGAGAATATTTATGAGGGAAATGAAAGAGTCGAGCTATTTAAGCATTTAAGAACCCTTCAGTTTGGAATGCTTTTAAAATCCACTTCTCATTTTAGTAATAAAATAGTCTTCAAATATTACTGAATTTCATAACACTGGCACATCTGGGATGCTGGGGAAAAAGCTGGACGTGATTTCCTCTCAGAAAATGTTAGACTGACCCTCACCTATGCTAATCCGGATGGTCATTTAAGCAGCGGATGCGAAGTAAAATGTAACGTCATGTGTAAATTAATGAAAAAAGATTATAGTTCATTGCTCAACGAATCTTTTGTTCAGTTTACTTTATTTTTAAAATCTGTCACCTTTTTACCTCAGCTTCTCAGGAGAGAAGCTAAATATCATGAGCTTGTGACCCAAGGGCTATCCTGTGGGTGTCCTACTCAGACTCCTTAGTTATCGATTAATTGAGGTGCCATTAAACTATCTAGCTATATTACTGACTAAAACGGTAATAGGATATTAACAGCTAAAACTTTCTAGCATTCCACGACTCCACGCTGAGTCTCCTTCCTTGGCCGCTTTACTCAGACCCTCACAGAAGAAGTCTTCATATCCAGCTCTCAGGCAAAAATATCAGTGTGACTTCATCCTGGCATAGCCAGTTACATGTCGCTAATATATTTTCTTGGTAAAATGACCCCGTCTAGCCTCACTAAAACAAAACCAAAAAGGTTATTTTATGAGGAATTCGCCTCTGGAGTTTCTGGAAGTATCTCTAAACACATCTGGGCCGATGGCGTTTGCCAACTGACGGTTTATGCAGTGGGTGCAGTGGGTGCAGCTGTGCTGCATGTGTGCTAACAAGCATCAGGCAGTGCTCTCAGCCTGGGTGCCTGAGGGGCGTGCAGTGTCCGCTCGGTACGACTGGTGGTGTGTGACTGCTGGGGCGGGGCCAGAAGGGCATGAGCTCCAGCTGAAAGCTGATTGGCTCCCGGGGTGCCCCTTTCCTGGCAAATACACTCAGGATATAGACTCAGGGGCGGAGCCACAGGAGCACTAGCCCTAGCTGAAAGCTGATGTCTGATTTGTGATGGCTGACAAACAGCCCATACTTTCTGCAGCTCTCCTTTTCCTCTTTGTCCTGTGTTTGCATGAAGGTCTGGAACCTTCTTGAAAATTGAATCAATGGTATCATGGTATGAGAATCATCTCATGTCTAATTCTAAATAAAACTTCTTCTTTCTTGTTCTTTAAATGGCCTTGCTTTTCTGTCAAAGTTGAGCCTCATTATTGAAACACAAAGACTTCGCCATTACAGTGGGAGGCAACAATTCCACAGGCAGATGGCTAGACCGTGCGTAGCATTTCCTAAGTAGGCTTCTTTTGTAATGTCATCTGTAGTTTACCTGGTGTTTGAATAGGGGATGCAGTGCATCTGAGGACACTTATCCATTCCCCCACTGCGATAGTATTTAATGTTTGAAACACAGACGGCCCTCTTGTCAGTGCATGACTGCGTTGTTACCATCATGCTGCTTCAGAAGGTCGGCATGCATAGTGTGCCGTTCATGGTAATGCATCCCAGTGGGAATGAACCGTGGGATGGTAATAATCACTCACTGTGCTGAAGAAGAACTTCTTTGAATAGAAATCATACGATTCTGCAGCGCATGACGTATGCACTGACAAATTTAGTGTCACAAGGAACGCACATTTGGAGTTGCCAGTGCTGCATTAATTACACATCCTCCTCAGACATCATACATTTGGAGGTGCTGGTGCTTCATTAATTACACATCCCCCTCAAGGATCACACGATTGGAGGTGCTGGTGCTTCATTAATTACACATATTCCTCAAGGACCACATGTTTGGAGGTGCTGGTGCTTCATTAATTACACATCCTCCTCAAGGATGACACGTTTGGAGGTGCTGGTGCTTCATTAATTACACATCCTCCTTAAGGAGAACACGTTTGGAGGTGCTGATGCTTCATTAATTATACATCTTCCTCAAGGACCACATGTTTGGAGGTGCTGGTGCTTCATTAATTACACATCTTCCTCAAGGACCACATGTTTGGAGGTGCTGGTGCTTCATTAATTACACATCCTCCTCAAGGATGACACGTTTGGAAGGGCTGGTGCTTCATTAATTACACATCCTTCTCCTCAGCTTTAGGCGAATGTTTTCAGGTGTGACATTGCATGTACGCATCTTTGAGATGCATAAACACTAGTTTGTGTTCATTTTGAAGGGTTTTATATTCCAAATTAAATAGGAAATCGTACCTTTAGTCACTAAAAGTTTGACTTGATCTGTATTGTAAATCTATTGCGTTTTCCCTCAGCAGACAGTTGAACCTCGTTAGTCTGGGTTGGTCGGATCGTCCGCGTGTGAATCGTCACCCAGGCTACCCCTGCACCCTAAAACGCTTTGTCGGATTCAGAGTTGGGTGTGACAGGCTGGAAGCAGGTCAGACCTTAGCCGGGTCACGAGGTCACCTACGGACCCAGGAAGCAGGCTGCTGCAGCCGTGACATGATGCCTGTTTATTTCAGTGTTTCCTCTCCTTTGTCAGACTGGTGACAGAGGGAAGCTTTGGCAGCCGTGTGGATTCATTTCAGCTCCCCAGAGCCCTGCTGTCCTGTCTCTCATCCTCGCTCACCTCTCCTCCGACTCGCCCCTGTGCGTTTCATGGCTGGCTAGAGCTGGATGGGAGTCCCCACCCTGCACGGCCTCCCCCAGTGTGGTGTAATCGCCTGCCCCCTCAGACCCCCACCTGCACCCCCCAGTGTGGTGTAATTGTCTGCCACCTCAGACCCCCCCCGCACCCCATGG
>JAODLC010001123.1:0-10437 GCA_026781145.1 Hippopotamyrus pictus | reverse complement strand
TCAGCTGTTTCTGGTTGTTGTCATTAGTCCTCTGTATTAAGTCCGCGTTTCAGTTTGTTTCCCCAGTTCGGTCATTGTATTGTCCGTCTGCGTTTCCCTGCCTTACCTGTCATTAAACCCCGTATTCCCCGATACCCTGACGTCTGCGCCTTTGTCTCCGTTCCGTCCCTGCTCAGCACGACAATATTATTATAATTAAATGTATTAATGGTTTATTATTAATATTAAAATAATTTACAAGAAATCTTTATTTTAAAATTTATTTTATTATATAATAATAATTACTGTTACTGTCTAAATATATGTATTCAGCTAGTGTAAACATGCACGATGGTATCACAGCGAATGCGAGGCTGAGACTGAAGCAGTATACACTTTGTTTCCGCTGAGAGACGCGCCGCATGACTCATTTCCCCGCGCATACAAGTTATCTTAGGTCGGCGTTCACGGTTTGAATTCTGAGATTCAAATCGAGCTCTAGGTATTTTTTTTTCTTCTAACTGGTAGGTTCAACTTTTAAGAAATTCAAGTTCTAATGAGTTTGAGAACTTAGGTACCACTGTATTTAGGACAAGTGTCCTGTCAAAATGTGCTACCTATTGAAATATGCTTGCAAGTGTTTATGCACATGCCGTAGAACATTTTAAAATGTCACGCCCACTGTACATTTAGTACAATAATTTGAAAAGCTACAGCATTTGGTACCAAATGATCCTTTGTTTATCCAAAAATGTATTCAAATGTCTAAAAACTCCAAAATATGCAGTGCATTTTTGTTTTATTGTAGAAACAATAATCTACTAATACATCAAAATATAAAAAATAGAATTTGCAGGTAGTATCACTTGGTTACGTGTTCGAAACCTTCAAACTGCAAAAAATGCAGTTTTGTTCTGGCAAATAAAGTTACTACTCTACCCCTGCACCATCACCACCACCACCTGAAAATATTTACTTGATAAACCCTGTAGGCTGACTTCCCCCCCCTCTGACTCTCTCTAGACCCAGTGAAGTGTGAAAGGTCACCAAAGATGGGTGATCAGATAAGACGGGTGTCTAGTATTGTGTATACAGATATCTCAGTTGACCTCTTTGACACTACAGTGCTCATGGTTGCTAAGGGAAAAAAAAAGTGCTGTATAAATGTCAGAAGAATAACGTATGATAGCACAAAATATTTTTTAGGTTGTCCTTAAGTCTTTCAAGCCCATTGTGTTTATTGACCCAAGTTTTGCCTTCAGAAACACATGCATAGGCAGATTAACACTTTTACAGTTTGCTGTTTTTTCTTTAAACAGAATTTACCTGATGCTATACCATTGTGTGGGTCCTTCTCTTCATTCTTTTTCGAATAATAATGAAGAAGTTGAGGGTGACACAATGCAAAGAGCAGAGAGCAACATGGAGAATAAGGAAAATGCAGCACAGCAAGCAGCAGGATTCCAGCAGCCGTGGTGTATTGGTACTAATGTTCTAGGTATTTATACATAACTGAAATTACTGCTACCAGCGAAAACGTTATTTTGCAACTTATAGAAGATTATCTTTTGAGGGGAAACATCAGTACAGCCCAGACATCTCCAGAAGCTGTTACTGATACACTAATTCAAATAGCCTGTGTACAGCTTCAGTGTAAAGGTCGGTGGCATCAAAAACACATTCTTATACATTTATATGATGCACGTGTGAATGCTTGGCAGAGTGTTTATTTTTCTGCTTACTGACGTCTGATATATTTGCAGTGTACCGCCAGTGTGCCTGCAGGTGCTTTGGGGGAAGCTACTGTAGATTAATCAGTGTGAGCGCTTTAACTTTTAGATAGAAATAAATTTCTGGGGGAACAGGGCAGGCCGGGGGGGGATCCCCTCAGTAGATTTAGCCGACTGGGGGGGTACTGTCCCAGGTGGATTTTGCTGACGGGTTCAAACTCGAGCATGGCTAAAAGATGTGCATAAGCACAAGGCACAATTAGCTATGTAGGACTACTAAATAAATTCTAACGTTTTGCACATGCAGCCCCCATTTGCATTTTGGACCAAAAAAGTACAGTACAGGCATGTGAATTAGGTATAAAAATACCTTAAAAAATCCCTTCATAAAGTTACTTCGTTTCTTCCTCTCAGCAAGACAATTATAACAACAAATTTGCCAAGTACAGGTCTGTCCAATAAAAAAATTTATTATAAGGCAGAATTTGATAAAGCGGGTAACATGGGCTTATGTGTGAGAGTAAAAGAATAAACAGCAGAAATCTCTCTCATTCAAAGCTCCCACTTTCTTCCATTGTGTCATCTGTTGTTTCAGTTTCAGCTGCTAGATTAGGTGTACTATGGTCATTGTAGGAGGAGCCAGAGCACCCCTAACCTTCTCCCTGGCACTGCCACTGCATGAAAACTTCTGTTTATAGGGAATGCAAATGATTATATACTGAACTAGCAACTCAGAGCTTACAATGGGATTTTGATTTAATTGGTGACTGGGCTGATACCTGGCAGATGAAATTTAACGTAGATAAATGTAAGGTAATCCATGCAGGGATCAGAAATATAAAGTAGAGGTATTTTATGGGTTCCACTGAAATAAAGGTAGCTGATTACGAGAAAGACCTCGGTGTGTATTTTGATGCGTCCATGTCCCACTCTCGCCAGTGTGGGGAAGCAATTAAAAAGGCCAATAGGATGTAGGGTTACAGCTCCAGGTGTGTGGAGATTAAGTCAAGGGAGGTGATGCTACGATTATACAATTCCTTGGTAAGACCCCACCAAGAATATTGTGTGCAGGTTCAGTCACCATACCTTAAGAAGGACATTGCTGCCTTGGAAAAGGTTCAACCTAGGGCTACAAGAATGATTCCTGGTCTTAGAGGAATGTCTTATGAGGAGAGGTTAGCGGAGCTGAATCTGTTCAGCCTCGAGCAAAAGAGACTAAGGGGGGGACATGATGCAGGTATATAAGATTCTAACAGGTCTGGATGCTGTTCAGCCAAATGGCTACTTCAATATTAGTTTAAATACTAGAACTCATGGCCATAAGTGGAAAACATTTTAAAATGAATTTGAAAAAGCACTTCTTTATACAGTGTGCAGTTAGAGTATGGAATAGTCTTCCTGTTAGTGTAGCACAAGTTAAAACCCTGGATTCCTTTAAATCAGAGCTAGATAAGGTTTTAACAACTCTGAGCTGTTAGTTAAGTTCTCCCCAAACGAGCTTGATGGGCTCCTCCTCTCGTTTGTAAATTTCTTATGTTCTTATTACTGGGTGGTGTGCTCTTTGCTGGAAAATTATACGTAAATAAGTGTCATCTGTGCAGCCTACCCAATCTGTTTCTTGAGGCTTTGGTTCATGTATAGTGTACATGTGCACATGTGTGTGTCAGCTGCATCACTGATGTCTTGTCTGTAGAGCACAATCAGTCGGACTCGGGCACGGTACAGATGTAGTGTGATCGCTAACCTGTCTGACTGATCGTGCTCTAGCCCGCCTCTCCAAAAGGGCCACGGTACAATTACTGTAAGCACCCTGGCCCAGGCACAGTAGGGAACGATCACACTAGTCAAAAGAACTGAACTTTGGGGGTCAAATGTGCTCAGGCACGACACGGATCGGCTGGTGTAAGTACACCATTTGTGAATGTCATAAATCAAAAATTATTGATGGATCATATGACTGCTTCACAAAAACTTTATATGAACCACGGTCTGCACCAAATTTAATTTTCAAGCAAATTGCCCCAAAAATGAAGCGCTGTGTGGGAGGAAAGGAAGGAAATGGCAGCTGAAAAAGAGACTTAGATTTGTAAACAGAGTATCTGTAAAAGTATTTTACAAATCTTTTTCAAACTTTGCTTGCACAACTTTAGGGGTGATAAACTGGAAACGATCACATTTTGAGACAGGTTACCCAAAACTAAAGCAGCACTGCATAACGATAGCAAAAAAGGGTCTCTTCAGACATTTGGTACCATTAGTGTGATAACTCAAAAAGTATTTGAGAGCTCTTTTTCAATCTTTGCAGACAGGTTGTAAGGGTGGAGATCTGGACCTGATCAAATTTTGAGGCAAATCGCACCAAAAGCACAAAACACTTTTTTTTGTCACAAAGCAATTAGTGATAGACCTCAAATCAACCCAAAACAGGAACTGCAGGACAAAGGGTAACAGAGGGAAAATATGGAGGCTACAGCTGCTATCTTGTAAACACAGCCACCTGCCATGTAAATGCATTCCATGGATCTTTCTGCACACTTTCCAGGAACATGTCAATGATTTACAAACTGTGGTGCATGAGATAATTTTCTAAATATTCTATAATGAAGTTTATAATGTTTTTAGTAATTCCTGGCATTATTATAAAGATAAGGGCTCAGAGATGTTTGCATATATTGGGTTTTACCATGCGTAATATTAAGAATTAAATGACCATAATGCATAATTTCTGTGCAGAGGTCAAAGCAGAGATGCCCAATCCTCCCTCTCATCAGCCACCTCCTCCAGTTCTTTCAAGGAAACACCAAGGTGTTCCCATTCTAGCTGAGAGACTTAATTTCTCCAGTATCTCCTGAGTCTGGCCTGGGGTCTCCTCCTAGTTGGACATGCTTGAAACACCTCCCCAGGGAGCCATCAATGAGGCATCCTAGACAGCTGCCAGAACTGCCTCAGTTGACTCCTTTCGATGCGGAGGACCAGCGGCTCTAATTTGAGCTCCTCCCAAACGTTTGAGCACCTCACTTTATCTCTAAGGCTGAGCCCAGGCACCCTGTGAAGGAAACTCATTTTGGCTGCGTGTATCCGAGATCTCATTCTTTCTGTCACTACCCAGAGCTCATGACCATAGGTGAGGGTAGGAACATAGACTGACTTGTAAATCGGTAGCTTTGCCTTTTGGCTCAGCTCTCTCTTCACCACAACAGAATGACACAGCGTCCGCACAACTGCCAACACTGCATCAATTTACCTGTCAATCTCTCACTACCTTCTTCCTTCATTTGTAAAAAAAGAACCTGAGATACTTAAATTCCTCTGCTTGAGGCTGTAACTTAGGAGAGGGCAATCCACCCTTTTCCAGTCAAGAACCATGGCCTGAGACTTGGAGGTGCTGATCCTCATCCTGGCCACTTCATACATACCCATAAACTACCCCACTGCATGATGCAGGTCACAGCCAGACAAAGCAGAGATGTTCATCGAGTCACCTAATTAGAGTCTGAGTCAAGTTTGAAGTCTCTGACTTAGAGTCTGAGTCAAGTCTTCATCATGGTTCCATATTGACTATTGCAACCACTTATTTGGTTTTATTCTACTAGTAACTGATGTAACTAAATAGGAGTCACCACTTGGACAGTTCAAAAACTGTTTGTCTCATAATTTCTTAGGTTTATATACATTTTCAAAGTAATCCTTATTTCAAATGGCTTTGAAACAAAATTTTTGTAAGAACCTAAGTAATTTTCTAATGTAAATTTTAGAACTGATACTTTCTCAAAAATAACATTAAAAAGACATCCATTGAGCAGAAGAGATCATTAATTAGTGTGAATGGTGAAATACATAGCCCAAAGAGGGTCTAAACTTGGCAACACAGACACACAGACACAGAGGTTTGAAATTATATGTTTGTGGGGACTCTCCATTCATTTCTTTGGGGGAAACTCTAATCACAACATGGCGACCTTAACCCCTACCCCGCCGTAACCTCAACCAGAAGTAACCAAACAAAATACAAGTCTTTTGGCATTGTTAGTTTTTTGATTGTAGTAAAAAAATTAATTTTCCTTTGTGGGGACTGAAAAAATGGTCCCCACAACGTCAAAATAACAGGTTTTTATCACATTGTGGGAACATTTGGTTCCCACAATGTAATGTATACCTGGACCACACACAAACACGCAACTGAAACCTTTCATGATATGATTTACAAAAAAGAAGCTTCCTGTGTATGAGGTGGCTGGACCAAACTATGCCGGACTCCGGCCTGAACTACCTTAAAGCGATGTGATTGGCAAATGAATGAGTATAACCAAGACCTCATTTGTTGTACTGCCAAAGTAACTGCATGTTAAAGTAAATCACAATTTTCATCTTTACACATTGTTCTAAAGCAAAAACTCCAATTAATGGATAAAATTGTCATTGACGTTTTCCCAAAACGTTTTTTTTTGGGAAAGACTAAAATAAGTTTTCGGGATATATATACTAAAGTATCAGATTTATGGCAAACTCTGTCGATCTGTGTCACTGTATAACGACACAATGTAGGCTATATATAATTTACAACACAGGTTAGGTCAGGTCATATCAGGTCAAGTTGGGGAATATGCGCTGATGCAGCACATTGCTGCACCCACCACGCGACAAAACTCCTCGGGATCCCGGCCGGCGATCCTCAGGGCAGACACACAGTTCAGTCTCACCCTTCGGAAATGGCCATCCATCTGCTGGAGCCAGGTGTTATGTGGGCATCCCCTCAGCCTGGTCCAGCCGCTTGGGTCCTCAGCTATTAGGGTCCTGCGAGCCGGATCACCCTCAGGGGAACGCGCCACATAGCCATAGTGCTCCCTCACAATGCAGGTAATGTGCCTCATTCAGGACTCCTCTAGCAACCGCTCATTCAACACAAAGTCAAACCAACGGTACCCAAGGATTCTCCAAAGAGACACAGTACCAAAGGAGTCCAGTTTTCATCTTAGTGGATAGCATCCATGTCCCACAGTCATACAGCAAGACAGGGAGCACTAGGACTCTAAAGACTTGGACCTTTGTCCTCTTGCAAAGTCTCAGGATGTTCCACACGGCAACTTGATCAACTTAGTCGAACGCTTTATGAAAATCGACAAAGGCTGCAAAGAACCTCTGCCGATATTTGCGCTTGTGCTTGAACCCTCAGTGCAAGGATACGTTTGATGGTAGACTTTTTAGGGGTAAAACCAGACTGCTCTGGTCACTGACAGGCAAGCAAGTGATCACAGATCCTGTTAAGGATGACCCTAGCAAGGACCTTACCCGGCACTGAAAGCAGTGTTATCCCTTTGTAGTTGCCACAGTCCAGGCAATCACCCTTCCCTTTCCAGATAGGGACTACAAGTCCCGTTTTCCAGTCAGTTCGGATGACGCCTGACTCCTAAATGGAGGCAAAGATTGCCTGCAATACCTGGAGGACAGCCTTACCACCAGCCTGGAGAAGTTCATCCCGGATTCCACAGATCCCTGCAGCCTTCCCTACCCCCAGCTGATTCACCAACCATGCAATCTCAGTGAGATTGGGTGGTTCAGAGCTGATCGGAGGATCGGCTTCGAGATCCGTGGACCCAGAGATGTCCAACATCCTAGGTGGAGGGTCAGCTGTAAACTGCCTGAAGTAGCCAGCCCAGTGGGTCACAACTTCAGTGTCATCCGTAAGGACCGTTCCATCATTCACCCTGACTGCAAGTCTCAGAGGAACAGATTCACATGTGCATAATACTTCGATTCCTCTATAAGCAGGACGTGGGTCACTAGACCACAGATGGTGTCACCTGCTCACAGATTTGTCTAACAAATGCCTCCTTATCTGCCCTCAGAGCCTTCACAGCCGTCCTTCTCAGTTCCCGGTACAGACTGCGCTGTGACTCCTCTCGATAATATCCAGGGTGCCCTACGAGATGAATTACCTCCTTCAGGGAACACTGGCAACACCAACATAAGACCCTGAAGGTTGCTGAGGGTTATCACAGAAGGTCTCCCACATCACATTAGAGTCAGCAGTCGCACCCAAGTCTGCAAGTTCCTCACACAAACTGCGTGCAACTCATCAGAAACAGCCTGATCTTGGAGTCTGGCGAAGTCCAGCCTCAAACTCCCAGTAGGTGGGATCTAAGCTGAATCTTCAGAGTCACAGGTTAAGCAACGCTTATTTCTTAGTGGTGCCATCTAACGTAAAATAACACTTGGAGTAACACTTGGAATATCCCGCGCTTTGTCAGATCGGGTCTGCAGTCTGAACTAGTGGCAAACAGAAAAAGTGCGTTAGAAATTGTTGGTACTGCTTAGCATCACGCTCCTCCGAATCCAGTTCCTATGCTGCATATCGTGATGTGTTTAACACATTTACAGTTTGGGGAAAGTTGTACACTCAATGCTTCGCATGTGTAGAAATTTCAGTAGCGCCTTAAAGATTCTTATTGTTCATGAGTCACTATGAACAAGTTGTAGTTAAGTCCAAGTCAAAAAATATCAAGTTGCAGGTCGAGTTGGAAGTCAATTTAAAAGTGAAATAAGTGTGACTCCAGGCCATGTCGCAAATTCGAGTCCCCATTTCTGCAACAAAGCCAAGAGGACCACATCATCTGCAAAGAGCAAAGATGCAATCCAGAGGTCACTGTACCAGACTCCCTCTACCACTTGGCTACACCTAAATTCTGTTCATACAAGTTATGAACAGAATTGGTGACAAAAGGTAGCTTTGGTGGCGTCCAACACACACCAGGAATAAGACTTAATGCTGGTAATGCAAACCAAACTCTCCCTCCATTTATACAGGGCCATATTGGCCCATAACAATGGACTCCGTACACCATACTCCTGAAGCACCACCCACAGGACCCCCCTAGGGGTCACAATCCTATGCCTTTTCCAAGTCCACAAACTCCCACGAACACTCTAATATCCTTGTGAGGGTGAAGAGCTGGACCTGGATGAAATTTGTATTGTTCCTCCTGGATTTGAGGTTTGACCAACAGATGGACCCTGCTCTCTAGTACCCCAGCATGGACCATCCGAGAGAAGCTGCTAATCCAAAAGTCACTGTCCCCAACCTCCTCGAAATGTTGAAGAGGTGTGTCAGGTAGAGTCCCGACCACTATGTGCTCACCCACAAGCTCCTCCCCAGGCCTGGCTGCAGCGTGGGGCCCTGGTCTCCTTGGGAAAGGTCACCCGGTCCTTTCTTGTCATCTTCATGACAATCAACCATCCATCCAAATTCCAACTGCTGAAGCTGAGCTGGTTACAGGTATAAAATCAGGGAAGGTGAAATGTGTAGGAATATTGTACACTCTATCAATCACAGAGGAAACCCACCTCTTAGATTCGATACTCAGTTTTCTGGCAGTTATTGAGAGCAAGTTGGTAGCCCACTGTAACAGCACAAGAGTTTTTATAAAAATTTCAAAAGTGAATTACAATACAGGCATTGAATCCTACATTAGTAAGACATCATACGATGGGCTCAAACTCATTTTACTCATTTTCTACAGTGCTCTGTACCTTATTACATCATACATATTACACCTCACCTGGCTTAGTCAAAAAACTGGTTAAACAACTTCTTGCTTCCATCAAAGAAATACTTAAATAAAACATCTTTTTAGTTTATTTTGTACAGTATAAAGAATAATATCCACAACATTACTTTCAAAACATAAAAGAATGTATGACATTGTACGAGGCAACACAAGCATGAGTTTGTCAAACGTGATTTAAAGCAAGAAGCACTCCAGTCTTAAACGGGTAGAGTACCGGTTTTACAAAATACATAGTAATACTACCTAATGAATGCCTGAAGCACCAGGTGAGGCACATATCACAGAATTCGAGGCTATCAGGTGAATGACAATAAGAATATACTGTTACTTCCTTCCACAAAGAACAGTTGTACATTTTCTGAAAGTCTGCTGCAGTCAGAGGTCCGTTGCTCTAGAATTTTAAAAACACAACCTCTTCAGGATGGAAAAAATGAAATGATAAAAGACATATACAAAAATAAAAAATATTTAACTCAACACCGACATATGTCCAAACAGGTGTGCCCCCCCAGGAGCTACTACCCTGTGTTGGCAGATCCTGAGGTGTCCTTTTTGCTCTTCTTTATCGTCTTCAAACCAGTGAAGGATACACGCATTCTCTCCACTGTCCTCACACTCCTGCAGATAAGGGTGTTCCTCACTTGATCCCGGAACTCCTCAGAGATAAAGTAGTAGACAAAGGGGTCCACACAGCTATTCAGGCTGGCTAAGAACAGTGTGCTGATATAGAAGCCATAAGCTTTATTTTCCTGGCCATTTAAGAGGAGCCCATACTGGACAAGTAGCATGACGTTGCTGGGGGCAAAGCACAACAAAAACATGACAAGGACGACAATGATGAGATAGACAGTCTTTCGGCGTTTCTTGCGGACATTTTCATCAGACATGGAATTTCTCAGAGCCTGAACCATTAAAACATAAGCAATGATGCAGACTAATGTTGGGATGGCAAAAGTGAAAATTGCCATGGACATGAAGAAGCCACTTGCGTTTTTTGTGTCTTGCAATTTGGTGATGTCATGACAGGTGGTGATTCTAGGGTTACTGATATTCACAGTTTGGTCATAGAGGTACAGTGGAGTTGTCACCAACCAAATTACAACCCAAACTGTAATTGAAATGGCAAATCCAATCTGACTGTTCTTAGTGTGAACAGACATGGG
>JAODLC010001122.1:0-10450 GCA_026781145.1 Hippopotamyrus pictus | reverse complement strand
CAAAGTTCACATTCTGGGGGATTCAATTGTGGGTATCATTCAGCACAGACCCTAAATGTATGTATTAACAAGGAAATGGAGATATACTTTTTGAGTCGTAAAAATGTTTCCGATGTAATGTAAGAAATGTAGCAAAGTCACATAAACGGTACATAGATAAAATGTTATGTTCGTTTAAAAAGGAGATTGTTATAAAGATATGCACAATGCATAAGAGGATGTGTATCTGTACCCCGAGAGTCTGTACTCGACGTCACCAATGGGAGAAACATTCTCAGATCCAGCGATATCAGAGATCTTGACAGACTTCAGCTTCTCCTGCAGATACGCGATTCCGATTTGTCGGCCTGCAGAGAAACCAGAAAGGAATGAACATTTACTGAAAGATGTAGCCTGCTGTATGTCAGCTGAAGCTGCCTTTGTATCACCAAAATACTTTCAGATGCAGTTATGTAACCCTGTTATCTGGGATCGGGTAAGCCAGAGGCTAGTCTCCCCTTTTGATTAATACATACTTGATTTTATTTTTCTTTATTGTTTGGTATGGTTTTCTGTGTCTGTCATGGTTTATCTTTGTGTTCCTGCTTTGGTTTACTCTGCATGTGCCCTGTTTTATTTTGGTTCTGCTCGTTCCTAATCTTCCCTAGTGTTAGCCCTCAGTGTTGCCTTTGTTCCTTAGTTCCTATTTATTTCACCTGTTGCTTGTTGTCCTGCTCCTTTATTGATCAGTTGATTTTTGTGATAGTTCACACCTACCTTTCGTTATCTGAGTATAAGTGCTTACTCTCTTTCTGTTCTTTAGTGAGTCATTGCACATCACGGTGTGTTTGTAGTTCTCCCCCCCCCCCCCCCCCCCATTGTGTTGAGTTGACTTTCTTTGTGGTTACTTTTAGTTTGTTTTTCTTCCTCCTCTTGGTTCATGATCACTTTATTTCGTAATTTTTCATTTTTATTAATAAACCCCTGTGGTCTTGGAACTGCCCCGTGGATAGTCACCCTTTTTCCTGCTTGCACCATGCCCCACCCTAACAAGCACATGCTTGAAATGCTGCAAAATCCATAGGTTGACAACAATGGAAAGGCATGTACCTTTAGATTTGGCTATAGCATAGGAATAAATGGAATTTACCATTGTCCAAGCCTTGCTGGGTAATTTGGACCTTGACTCCAGGGTTGGTGCTCACAGTTGGGTCGGGGAGAGCCAAAAGCACCAGCAAGCACCACAAAGACATTGTGTTTCCTGCAGAAACAGTCACACACATCAGTCCCTCATTTGAGCAACATGGTACCACCTTAACTTCCAGATCATGTAAGAATAGGCAGAGTGACCCAGAGTAACTGTACTGTAGCTGTGCATTGCATACACCAGTTCAGAGTAAGATGCCCGTACCTGTGTAGGACTTTGATTAAATATGAATTTACTGCATTGCCTTTTCCTTCTTAACACTGTCTTCAGAAGTTGGAACACTTGATTGCTCTTTCTATAGTATATCCATATTCTGTAATATCCTGGATTATAAATCTATGTACTATCTATTTATTCTGTAATATTAACAGAACTGAGACTTGATAATAGTTTGTCAGTAATGTAAACTGAAGCCTTCAGTGATGCTTTCTCTTGTCAGAATACCTACACATCGTCAGTGGTGTGGGGGAAGCGGCACTGTTTTGCCTCAGCTTCAGAGCTGGTTCAATGCCCATTTGCTAAGATTGAATTCTGATTTGAATCTGAATTGAAGTATGTTTGTATTTATAAGTTCTTGAAACAGAACAATTCAGACTAGTTTCCTTCTTCTGTATGGACTTTGCCGCATAACTCCGATGAGATGGCATTATTTGTATTTGTCTGAAGTTCAGTGAATAGTTGAACTCTTAGGAGATTTTCATATGTTTACACAGGTATGTTATTTTGATGCTTATACAAACAAAAAGTGCGTAGTGCTGCTAATTGTATTTGCAGTTTGCAGTATAGAACTTGGTGAAATCTACCTAAAAAATCCAGAACATTTAAACTGAAAAAAGGAAAAAAAAAACATTCAAACACATTTTTAGATAGAACACATTATTGTGTACATGGAAACTTCCTTTTTTCAAATTAACAAAACTATTTGCCCTCCTTCAGCACCATATTTCCACAGTGGCAGCTGAGTTACATTCCAAGGATATTTCTACTGTTATGCTTTAAGGTACTTTCATTTGTACAACGTTGAACTTTATTTAGTTATTTTAACTTCAAAATACAAACTGGACATTATTTGTGTATATCCTATTTATATTTTTTTTTCTCTTTGCACAGGAAGTCTAAGTTTCGTAACAAGTTGTATATCAGGAAAATACTCTGTCCTGAATAAATGTTAATATGCAGTGTACGTCTCTAGAAAATTCTGCTTCGCAGAGCACATCATTTAAGACTAAATCACTGCACAAGAATACCTGCCAACCACTACCTCATCACATACACGAGTGTGTGTCACAAGCCTGGCTCTGTGCCAAAAAGCAATAAGAGATGAAAAAAAGAACACAGGATCATTTGAAGAAGCAGGAATATAATGTAATATACAATGTTAGTCATATGTAGTAGTATGTAAATAAAACAATTTGTGCAGTTTGCCCAGTAAACATCTGTGTAAAACAAATATGCTAAATAAGAAGAAGCTTGATTTTATTTTCTGGTTACCTTGTGAAATTATGTCCAGGGTGGGTTAAGTCTGCTCTTCATTACCTGGGATTGCTGCAGGAAGAAGTGAAAGAGAAAGATGGACACACAGCCCTTAAATCACTCTCCTGGACCAGGAAGAGATTCTTGCATAATTAAACAAGATAAACACATTGTCACAGTTTCAGTGTCATGAGCTCCAGTCTAGGGTTGGAGTGTAACAGAATTAAAATGGAAAGGACATGGGATAAAGGGACAGATTTGGGAAGGGAACAAGGCAACACCAGTGAACAAAGGGATATTTTTGTATTTTTTATACTGCTCAAAAAATTAAAGGAACACTTTGAAAACACATCAGATCTCAACTGGAAAAAAATCATGCTGGATATCCATACAGATATGGACTGGGTAATGTATAAGGAACAAAAGGATGTTACATTGTCTGATGGAAATGAAAATGATCAACCTACAGAGGGCTAAATTCAAATACACCCCAAAAATCAAAGTAAAAAAAATGATGCGGAAGGCTAGTCCACTTTACTGAAATTTCATTGCAGCAACTCAAAATCGTACTCAGTAGTTTGTATGGCCCCCACGTGCTTGTACTGTATGCATGCCTGACAATGTCAGGGTATCCTCCTAATGAGACGACGGATGGTGTCCTGGGGGATCTCCTCCCAGTTCTGGACCAGGGCATCACTGAGCTCCTGGACAGTCTGAGGTGCAACCTGGCGGTGTTGGATGGACCGAAACATAATGTCCCAGAGGTGTCCTATTGGATTTAGGTCAGGTGAGCATGGGGGCCAGTCAATAGTATCAATTCATTCATCCTCCAGGAACTGCCTGCATACTCTCGCCACATGAGGCTGGGCATTGTCGTGCACCAGGAGGAACTTAGGACCCAATGTAGGTTCTGACAATGGGTCCAAGGATTTCATCCCAATACCTAATGGCAGTCTAGCATGTAGAGGTCTGTGCGTCCCTCCATGGATATGCCTCCCCAGACCATCACTGACCTACCACCAAACCGGTCAAGATGAACAATGTTACAGGCAGCATAATGCTCTCCATGGCTTCTCCAGACCCTCTCACATCTGTCATATGTACTCAGGGTGAACCTGTTGTCAGCTGCCCCCCACACCACGCCAACCACTACAGCCAATACCAAAACAAATACACAAACAATAAGAGTGAAGAGATAAAGCTTGTTCATTGTTTAATTTTGTGTGATGATTTAATAAGCAATATACAGGTATTTCTTGACTTTATGAGCTAATTAGTGCCTCACACATTTATCAAGAACTCGTAAAGTGGGAGGTATTTTCCTACAGGATATTTTTTAATAATTATGACTTTTTTTCAAGCCCAAAATTTTTTTAACATAAGCATTTTGACCAAATAAACAAAGGAAACACAAATGTATTATCAGAATCAACATTTAATCAATAATATACACAGATTTAAACAAATAAATCATTGGAGAAAAACCAAAAACACAACTTTGCCAAAAACTGTACATTCACAGTCAATTTCAGTCACTTTTACCTCATTTCCACCAACACAGAGTCGGTGCTGGTGCTGGGCTCGTTCTCGTTGGTGCCTTTGGAGAACCAGCCCACATTTCCACCAGTTTCAAAAAAGAATGGAACAGAAATGTTACGTAGGCAGGAGTGAAAGTAAAGTAAAGGTTTAACCTGTATTTCGTTTCATTTTGGATTTAAGGCTCCCCATCTCTGTGTGTGAGTGAGTTTATTCTTTGTTCTTGCTCACTGTTTTACCGCTGTCCTTTTAAGGATCGTGCAATGAAAGAGTCTGCTAAAAACTAGACTTTGCAGTCCGCCTTATGATCTCTTCACCACTCAAATGCCACATTATTTTATTTATTCAACCTGTAACATATTTATACTTTAATATTAAACCTGCCCAGCAGATCGATTTTTCATTTTTCACAGAATAAAATAAAATGATGTCACATTGCATCATTTATGTGAATTATACAAGGGTTTTAGTGCAAGTTAATATTTTCTGTAAAATCTTTATTTTCAGCAAATACAGTCCATAATAGCTGAGAAATTTCAATAGGTGCAGGTAATTTTTCCTTATAAACAGGATTACATCAAGACTGTCAGTATTTACACATCAAATTATGACATATCTGAGTAGCCCAGAATGTCCTGAAAACAAAAACAAACAGGGTATGTGGCTAACTCAGGTACATACCATGTAATAAGCCTAATACCAAAGGGATAGAAAAATGCTCAAAAATGGATGGGGTTCAAAGGGTTAACCAATGTGAGAGAGGCTTTTAATTATAATTCTTCCATTTGTACACAATCTGTCTCTAAACTCTTTAGAGATGATTTTGTAGCCTTTCCCAGCACAATGAACATCAATAATTGTTTTTCTGAGGTCCTCTGAAATGTCCTTTGGCATAATATACTAATGCTGCACAAATGTAGCTGTTTTAATATAACCAGGGTGCCCATTAACATCTGACTGTCATCACATTTCATTGTCAACCATGACATTGATTGACAACACCTGACTCTTATCTCACCTTCAAATGACACATACTTTTGCCACTGACAGATTTGTGACATTGGATCATTTTAAATAGTCTCGTTTGTTCAATTGTGTTCTCTCATCTACTTTTTGGACTTGCATGAAGATCTGATTATGTCATATTTGCAGGAAAATCCTAAAGTACTTGGTACTCTGTGGTAGTGAGTGCTGAAGTCACTTGCTGTCCTATTTTTAGGAGTTACTCTCTAAAACGTCCCTTGGTTGCATGGGTCTCCTCCAGATACAGTAGTTTTCTCATGCAGTCCAAGACATGAAGTTAGGCTGTTTGGTGTTTCTAAACAGGTTATGGATGTGTGCGTGCCTGGCAATGGACTGGCCTTCTTTACAGGGCGCCCCCTGCCTTGTGCCCTGTGTGTTTACAGATGACTGAAACAGTCTGAGGTGTATTTTCGCAGTACAGTTTTTAATTTTGTATAATATGAATGCTTATTTGTTTAAGCATGACATAAGCAAACCTGGAGCTTGTATTAAACATACAGAGAATATTCCCAGACAACTTTTTGATTGTGAGCTTTTATGGTGGACTTTGAAAGTGTCTGAACTGCACTACAGTCGGATTTGGTGTGGACTGATGAGGTTGTCATAGTGTCAGTGATGATACTCCAGGCTGGGTCCATGACGTGTAAGCTCTGTCCAGACCCAAACACAAGTGTTCTTTTGGATAAAATCTCATTGTGTGTTGTTTTATATAACCTTAACTGACGACCATGTGGCCTCTCTCGTGTTTTATGTTAATTATAAATGTCATTACTGTGTAATGTTTGCCGTTGAATCCTTGTATTTTATTAGCATGTAATCGTGAGTGTCATGCAAACTGATGGTTTCCTTGTCTGTGCTGCTGGTAGTACTAATTAAACCGATACTGACTGTTAAAGAGAGTACTTAATTTTAAAAGAGCTGTAATATTTTTACAAAAATGACTCGACTACACGCCACAATATGTTTTCTGTAATACAAGGACATGCGTTTATTACGGATTGCGTAATTTGCGTCTATTACGTTATGGTGTTTTATTGGCTCCGGCCAACCCAGCTATCCACTCCTGGGCCGCTCTTGACGGATGTCGTCATTTCCGGGTTATTAGTAGAAGACGATCGACGACGCCTGCGGGTCCTCGGGGTTGCTGCCCTGCTTGTACTTCGTGCTTGATCCTGTTGTGATTGCTTCTGCATGACTCCGGTCTGTTTTCTAGTTTATCGCTTTTTGGTCTCCTGTATATTTGCCGTTCCTGTCTAGCGACCATTTTCCCCGTGTTCCTGACTACGAGGAAGCCTAGTCCCTGGTGTTGACATTCTGCGTGTGTATGGTGTAAAGAGTGATTGACGGTTTTTTAATTTGTTCGATTTATTTGTGTATTTGGATAGGGAGAAAGTGAGAGCGATTGTCTTTTGTTTCATTTTTCTTTTGTAGGTGAGTTAGTTTTTTGCGGTTGTTTTTGTTGTGTTGGCCTGGGTCACTCTAGAAGCCTGTATCCATACTGTGGTGAGCAAACTTGTAAATACACTCAGGTAGTATGAACAGTTTGTGTACTATGTTTGTTCTGCCTCCACACCACACCTCCACATTTTATTTTATTAAGAAAAAAAAAACTATTGCGTATAAACTGTATATTATGTGTCGTGAGAAAATCTAACATGACACTTGCAGTCGAGCATAAGGAAATATTAAATGTTATTTATCTCTATATTTTGAAAAGATATAAATGCATTTATATGCAGTATGGACACACGAGAATTGCAATATTCAAAGATTAAGAAATCATTGGAATAAAATAATAAAAAAAACTTTTAAATTCTCCTCTTGCAATACTCTCTTACAAACGACAAACGGAGAAAACTTAAACATTTATACATTGTTATATAATTGTCTTTCTGTTGTGAGCCATTAGGAAATCAGCAAAGATACACATCTCCAGTCATAGGGTGTGAGGACATCACTGTGTGAAATGAACGTCTGTTCCAATCATCATGTAGTCCTGGAGCAGTGAGGGAAATAGAGTTTAATTGTAAAGCAGAATGGAAGGTTAGGGCTTCAGCTTCCATATCTATGAAATTGCTGCTTGGAACAATGAGCTGCAGAGATGTCACTTCAGCACAGAGCATTTGTCAGGTTATAAAACTGTTCAGGGGCGACACTAGTCTTACCTTCTGGACTTGCAGCTTGCTGTTGATGAGGTTCATTCTACCAATGGCTGGAAGAGGAAAACCCTGCTGAAGGTATTCTGTGGAGGCAGGATTTGTTCATAATGTTACTGCATTAATGGTTTTGCTTAGGGAAACAGGTGATGATTGTGTGGGCCAACAGAGTGACCACCGCAAGCTGCTAATATATACAAGTATCATGGTTTTTGATGTATCATGACAACCTGCCCGTCCTCACAACATATTCCCTGCCACTCAATAACACAAACATTTATTTACTTATTTACAAATTTATTGTATGGACTCACTCAATGTATTCTTTCATTTTATATACTGCTTTTTCTTATTTAGGGTTGCAGGTGTCGGACACCTGATGATTCAAGATTCAAGATTTTTATTTGTCACATGCACAGCTGTACAGTACAATGGCAGTGAAATGTTATTGTGGCCAAACAGCTCTGTCACTGTGGATAAACATATATAATCTATAAGGGAAAAAGTTAAGATAAATAATTAAATAGAGAATGAAAAAAACTACCAGAAAAAGTGATAAAATATGTATTAATGTATTATGAAGTGTGCAGAGTTAGATGCAAAATCCTGGAAACAGCGAGTGCCAAGCAGGGAATAACCCAGGACGTGGAACAGTTTGAGCCAAGTTGCCAACCCATTATGGGAAGCACATGCTACTCACAACTACGGACCTACATACCACATACTCTACAAAATTGTACTCAATAATAATAACAGTAATGGATATTTCCTGTGATAATACTACTTTATTAGTGTATTATGAGTGTCACAGATATTAATCTGTTGTGACGTCATAGTTTAAACTGCATTAATGAACTATTTCAGATTTTTAATCACAGTATACTGACTTACCTTCGCACCCATATAATGAATAATCACAAGGAGCTGAATATAAAGAACCAAATGGATACATTGTATAGTACCACCTTGGGTTTTCCTAATCCCCAAACTCTTCTGATCTTTGTCATTTGCACTCTTTCATTACTTCGTTAGCCTTAAGGAGACTTCTGTCACACAAATTCTTGCTCTTACCGTTAACTTTTGGTATTACAGCCAGTTTCATAACCAACATGAAGATGTTGTAGAGAGGTTTCACCTGTAAAAGGTTCAGGATGACATTACTCAGTTCATATGGTAGCAAACTGCACACGCTATTGACAGTGCTGCTAAAATTGTGAGAAAAGTGTCATAGGAATTAATGGTATTTTTCTCACCTGAAACTCTCCCACATATGAAGTGCCCAGTGCCATGTCAAATCTACAATGAAAAGTTGCAATATTTGATTAATTAGGCTTTCTATTTTTTCTCCCTGTCATTTGACTGTACATTGGCCTATGCTTCAAGCATACTGACCCGTTCAGTTGTAGAGATCCAGCCAGTTTCAGTCCACTTATGTAGAAATTGCCACTGACACTGGCATCCTGCAGAGATCATGGGCCGTGGGAGTCATTTTCCTGCCACATGTTTATCTGAAAACTTTATAATTTCATTCTGCCTTACCAACCATGTTTAGGATGAAGAGAGGCTCCAGTGTGGTGTTGGGCAGGATGGCGTAGGCCGTGAGAGTTCCCGTGGCCTGCAGAGTCACGTTATTGGGCTCAAAGGTCACGTTGGGCTGTTTGGATGTCTTCAGCAGAAGCTTCATCATCATGTCAGGGAAGCGTTTGGAGATCTAAGGAACAGAGAGATTTGAATCTCACATCCACTGATCCATGTCATTTGTTATCAGAACGTTCATGGATGCCGTCGGTAGAGACAGGCTTACCTCTGGAATAAACGCTCCAAATGTTTTGGTGTTCAACCGTATGGGAGAGCTTGAGGGGACCTGCTCACAGAGAAGGGAAAAGCATCTTGGTCACACATAAAACCAGGCTTTGGGAGTGTAGCCAGCTGGAAGTGGGACTCACAAAATCATTAGCCCGATGTCCCAGGATAATCAATTTTTCCCATCAGGCTACCAAAATGT
Source organism: Hippopotamyrus pictus (assembly GCA_026781145.1). Lineage (NCBI taxonomy): Eukaryota > Metazoa > Chordata > Actinopteri > Osteoglossiformes > Mormyridae > Hippopotamyrus > Hippopotamyrus pictus. The sequence continues at coordinate 1,071 of JAODLC010001122.1, read as the reverse complement.
AACAACATCCCGCCAGATGGACTAACAGAAATTATCCCTTAATTAAAATAAAATTCCATCTTTTATTAGGCTTTTCTGCTCTTTTGATTTGCGATTTGGGCTAACTACTTTAACCACGAGTTGTTGACCAAGATGATATTTTGTCAAATAGGAAGTGTACGCTTAAAGCTTCGATTTACATTTATTGTGAAATTGCCTTGCACCACCATCTTGGTGAATTGTTAGTCATGGTAACAGAGTAGAGCACGTTAAAGCAAGCAAGTTAAGTCAAATATGGACCAGTACACTGTATATGATAATGCAAAATATTGTTATATAAACCTTATATAAAAGAAAATCACAGGCAAATGATATAAAAAGAAAACGGATATTACTGGATGGGACCCACACACAGTAGCAAAGTAGTTAGGCCTAAGAGTCGCCAGCTATCTGATTTTTTTGAACGTCATGGGTAACACTGAAGCAAAAGAAAATGGGGGGGGGGTGACACTGAAGCTAAAGAAAATGGGGGGGGGCAAAAAAAAAGGTGTGGAGGAAACATTTTGGTGTATTCATAGTTAAGTAGAAGTATAAATTTCATGCTTATTATTTTAATTTATTATTAAATATTAGAGGTGTAACGATACGCGTATTCGTATTGAACCGTTCGGTAGGAGGCTTTCGGTTCAGTACGCATTACAAACCGAATGATTCAGAAAAATACTTTTATCCCTTTGGAGTCGACGGCATCGTCGGCGATGCCGAGTATCTTTCTCGTCTATTTCAGTTCATAACTCGCTGAAATCTTATTATAGAAACATGATAAAAACGCTGACTAAATCCGTAATCGGTCTTCTTTTCAAAATGTCTATTGTCGGAAGTATTAAAGTTTTTAAAATTATGTTAAATCGGCAAAAATTGAACCATGTCACCTTACTTTGTTTTACCTGCATCCGGGGCGTGTAGCACCACTCTCACCCGAAGATCGCTACTCACATTCTAAATAGCCGCATTCGCGCGTATTCAAATCGCATTCGCATGGTAATTTTATTAACAGCGCAACGGTGAAACGCGATCCAGAAACATCCCAGT
>JAODLC010001121.1:0-10454 GCA_026781145.1 Hippopotamyrus pictus | reverse complement strand
TATTAGTTAAGTTCTTCCCAAACGAGCTTGATGGGCCGAATGGCCTCCTCTCGTTTGTAAATTTCTTATGTTCTTATCTTCCTATATCAGTCTTTAGCACTGGATAAAGGGCCATCAAAACCCTCGCACCGACTGTGTCTCTCAGATCAGCAAAGGTACTGTTTGGGTCAAGAACTGGGTCTCTGCTGAGATCAGGAGACAACAGAGTCTGTGGGGCTCCCATTCTGTCTAAAGGTGGCTAACTTGCCACCTAAGAATGAACTTGGGGCACAATCACGGGATCGGTCTTGTTTCGCAAGGGTGCAACTGATGTATCCTTGATATTTGGAGCAGAGCGTGACCAACATTCGGAGCTTTTTACCATCCTATGTACTTGTATTCTTAATATTGGAACTGGTCTTCGGTAATGGAAGATGACCTGGACCTCATCCTCCACGTCCCTATAAAAGATTTGCTGCCACCTGATTGGCTCCCCAGAGCGGAATCCTTCACCACTTTTCATCTGATAACCACCAGTTTTTCCCCTTTTTAATTTTTCTCCACTGTGAGCGTCCCCTCAATCTTCAGTATTACAACAGGAATGTGCTTAAAGAGTGTTCTGAAGGAAAGCCTGTTTAATAAAGATATATGTGACCAAAAAAAGCACCAATGTTATATTAAAGATTTATTTGCAAAATTTTATAGTGTAGATTGGGTTTATAGGGATACACACTAATACCCCTAAAAGGTACAGTGCAGTGAGAGTAAACCTGTACAATCTACAATGATTGGTACAAAAGATTTACTGCAGCAATGTTTACAGAGTGATACAGAAGTGCAATGCATACCTTGCATGTGTATTCATCATTGTTTCAAAACCAAGCTACAAAAACAATAAGAATATGCTCATGTATTAAAGTGAGATCAATCTGCCTCCACATTTTATCCGCACATTACAAAAACGTTTATGAAAGCATTGCATGAACGTAAGTGCATGGGAGTTTGACTTGCACAAAAATGTTCTGAGGGCAGAAGGAACAATGATTGATTCAGAGAGATAAATCAAATTGTAGAGGAGGTGGGTCCAAGCAACTAGAGGAAGCAGGACCAGAACATCTGATTGGTTGGTCTTACCTACTCTACTTGCTTGGGCTCACCTCCTCTATAGTCTGTTTGGTTATCTCTCTGATCCAATCATCATTCCTTCTGCCCTCAGAACATTTTCGTGTAAGTAAAACTCCCATGAGCTGACCATAAGGCCACATCCGTCTCCCATGCATGAAGAGAGCACACTAAAGGAACTCATTCTGATATTAGAAGTACATGAATTGAGGCTGCTAATATATATATATATCAGATGGCTTGTAAACAAATCACCAGGTATCTTGATGATGTCATTAATAGAATTTGTGCAAAACAGGACAGACTAGTTCATCAAGTAACAATGGCATCAGTAAACCTAATGACATATCACTGCAGAATGCAACAAGCACACACTGAGCAACTTCCCAGAAAAAGGTCAAGTCCTGTACTGACTAATGTACTGTCCAACTTATGAAAACCAGCGGAGCCAGTTACAACAGCAGAACAAAAATGCAGCAACAGATTCGATTGAGCCTAAGATAATTTTTCTCTGAAATCTATCACCAACATCTCTAAATAATGCATTGTGTCTTGTCTGAAGTGACCAAATGTGTGCTTCCTCACAAGCAGTGTAGGGGACAAAATTCGAACATTTTATATCATTTCAGGCACACATCACTACACAAATACCGGTCAGCTATGCTGACAATTATAGTGAACCCGCACTAGACAATGTAATTGAAATAGTTCTGGCAAAAGTTGGTGTTTAGGAATGCACAGAAACCAAGTCAATCACTCAGTGTATTCAGAAATGCCATGACACAGTCATATAGTCATTCAAGGCAAGTATTTTGAGTTTCCCAGTAAAGATTGCCTTTCAAATATATTCACTCTCGAAAGCCATAAATGAAGGTTGTGTGGTCTTGCCAGTTTCAGGCTACAGGAAACAAACGTCAAATGTACCATAACACATTTGCATTTATTGACCAGGAGCTTTTACCCAAAGCATCATGCAACTGAGAAAGCAGGGTCAGCCAGTCCCTAAAGTACCTGGGGTTATGTCAGTCTTTAGCACTCAATAAAAGGCCATCAGAATACTGTCATTTGCTGTGCCTCTCAGATCAGCAAAGGTAGTGTTTGGTTCAAGACCTGGGTCTCTGCTGAGATCAGGAGACAACAGAGCCTGTAAGGCTGCCACTCTGTCTGAAGGCCTCATCCTTCGGGTTGATAAGAAGGGGCCCGCCTCCACCTGATTGGCTCTCCAGAGCTGCCAGCTGATTGGCTCTCCAGAGCTGAATGCTTCTCTTCCGGTCCTCAGGGTTCAGCCTGTCCAGCTGGGCTGCTTTCGTCAGGTTAGTCGGGCAGATGCTATTGCTGATGCTGCGGTACAGGATCCTGAAATGACAAATGCTGCAGTTTTAGAATCGGCTCCTGAAGAACTTAGCAGCAGGTGCTGTCGTGGCCCAGGAACCATTTAAGTGACACGTGGAGGTAGACTGCCACTGTTTGTGTGGGGTTACATTACATCTTACTACATAAGGCATTATTATAGAACGACATGGAATCACTGATGAAACCACTGATGAATCACTGATGAAACCATTCTTCCATATAAAACAGAACATACTGCCCTGGAAAAAATTAAGAGACCACTCCATATTTTAAAATCTGCATTTTTAAATCCTGGTTTAATCCTGATTTTGCCGGCAGAAAGCTATGCTGTGATGCAGGCTGCTTCCAAGCTCGATGTGTCTAAGACAGCAGTACTCAAGAACAATGTGAAGCAAGAGACACTGGGAACCAGCCAGGTAAAGGGTGGAAGCGACTTTCCAATGCCAGAGATGGCCATTAACTTATCCAACAGTTTCTCATGGGTTGTAGGATGAAACCAAGTGACCTTCAAAAAGAATGGGAAACATTAAGTGCAGGTGTGAAGTGCACTGCTAGGACAGTTCATATAAGGTTTCTAGAAGCAGGACTGAAGTCCCATAAAGCAATGAAGAAGCCCTTCACCAATGAGAAGCAGAGAAGCAGCATGTTGCAATTTGCAAATATATACATATATACATGCACACACACACACACACACACACACACACACACACACACACCTTAACCCCTACCCAGCCCTAACCATAACCATAAGAAACCAAACAAATACAAGCGTTTTTGCATTTCTAGTTTTTTCATTGCAGTCATGGATTTTTATAAAATAGAGTTTTCCCATATGGTAAAAAAACAGGTCCCCACAAGGTGAGGTATACCTGGACCATATGCACACACACACACACACACAAAACCATGCTGTATGTCCATCCAACCCTTTCATGTACCCCCTTAACCTACTCAGGTTAGGGGGTATGGAGCCTATGGGCACAAGGCAGGGTATAACCCAGGATGTGTCAACCCATCACAGGGCGCACTCACACACCCCACTGGGGCACCGACCCATCACAGGGCGCACTCACACACCCCATTGGGGCACCGACCCATCACAGGGCGCACTCACACCCCCCATTGGGGCACTCACACACCCCAACATGCAACTCTACACATGTGGAACCATAGGTGGAGCCTCAAACCAGATTCCAGTGGTGTGAGGTAACAGTGGTAACCAGTGTACCACCATGCCGCCCCAAGACACAGATGTCTTTTCTAAATTTATTAAAATCAACACATTGAAACTGCCAGTGTTAGACCCTTTGCTGTTAATTTCTGGTGAAACAAACAATCTTCAGGAATTCAAAAAGAAAAATTCACAACAAACATGATTTCATCTTAAACACATCAGTCCCTGGGAGGAACCATATATTCTACTTAAAGAACACAAAAGGAAAATTTACCAATCGCAGGAAGGATATAAGAGTATTTCAAAAGTGTTGAATATGCTGCAGAGCCCAGTCCTTCATAACAGAGGAAAATTAGGCATGACTGAAACAGCCTAGAACAAGCTATGCTCAGAAAGCCAAGGATCTGTACAAGAAGCACAGATGTCATGGAGACAAGACATCTACGGGAAATGTACAGTCCAAGGCTTCCTTGGCCAAGACACTGTTCACAGGCCAACAGTGACTCCATTGTGTAGGAGGTGGGACTCACATTAGCCCTGATCTGCCCAAGTCTGGCAGATGGCATTTAGCGGAAGATGGTTTTACGCTCTCGTGAGACCTAAATAGAACATTGCTGCTTCAGGGATTGGCGACATGCCAGTGACACAGCCTCCAAACAAAAAAACACTAAAGGGATAAAACAAAGGCTACATTGTAGTGGTTTAAAGAGAAAGAAGTCGACGCCGGACCAGAATCCAGATCCAGAGAATCAGGGTAAGAACTGAAAGCTGCTGTTTACCACAACTGCCTTTTAGGCTTGACAGAGTTCATTGTTATAGCAAATGGCCAAAATGCACAGAATAGGGCCGTATGCATATAGACCCAATGCTAAAATTGCTATCAAAGGTGCTCCTACAGCATATTCATTGAGGAGTCAACACTTTTAGTCTATCATTTCCCTTTAAGAATTTAGAAAACTTTATTTGCTCCAAATTCATATAAGAGGGTTAAACAGAGTGAGGAAATAACTTTAAAGCAAAATGACATCTGTCTATGTGCAGGTATGTGTGTGTGTGCGCATGTGTGCGTCTGAGTGTGTGTGTGTGTGTGTGGGGGGGACTCTTTTCTTGGGTACACACCTGGGCAGCAGTGCCAGCACGGTCGTGAGGACGCACACGCAGTAGAAGAGGGGGTCTGACATATGCCGCACGTCGATGCCCAGGGGGTTGGAGGGGGAGTTGCAGGTGACACACGTGCTGCTGAACACGAGCGTGAACACAAAGTAGAGGAGGGCACTGCCCAGCAGTACTGTACTGTGCATCCATGTCTAAATGGGGGGGGGGGTGTACAGGAGGAAGAGGAAGGGGGATTAAACAGGAGAAAGTCCGACATAAGATTACAGAAACTTTCTAATGCATTCAGCAGCAAGGCATATAAAGTGCAGATACAAATACACAGTGCAAACAAACCACAGACTTTGATATTGATTTTGAAAACTGAGTTTTTCCCTTGTAGGGATCAAAAAAATGTCCCCACAAGGTAGAAAGTAACAGGTTTTTATCACATTTGGAGAAATCTGTGTGGTTTACCCACACTGCTTTATTGTGTTGTTACCAAAAGAAGATGGTTAAAATGCGGAAAATGATCCAGTCTACAGTGAAGGCAGGAAAAACCATTTTATTTTACATCATCAAGTCATTTATTTGGCTGCTGAGTTCACTTGTTATTTGCATTATATTAAATATCGTAAGTGATCTATAGATGATTTAAAGTATATGGGGGGATGTGCATAGGTTACATGCAAATACTATGCTATTTTATATGAGGGACTTGAGCGTCCGTGGAAAAGGGTCCTGGAAGCAATTCTCTGCAGATACGAAGGGCGACTGTACCTGCAACCACAAAACTATAAGCACAATGTAATGCTAACCGGCCCTCACTGCAATGCATATTCCCGTCTGCAGAGGCACTGTGGGCCGGAAAGCTCTGCTCACCAGTGTCCGGCTCTCGATCACCTGATGCAGGAGGATGATCAACAGGGCTGAAGTGTTAATGGGTGTCCCGAAGGCAAATACGCTGATGTCAGAGTCGGCATATGCCTAAAACAGTAATGGAAAAACACAAAATCGACAAGGGAGCTCTCCTCAGGGCAACAAAGAGGAACAAGAAACATACAGAAAGCTATTTCCTTTTGTCTATCCAGTTAGAAGCAACATTACCAAAATTCATCAATGCTTGCATGTTATATGCTATTGAACTATGGTACAGTGTGTGGGCAATTGCAAAAGCCTTTGTAAAACATTTCCCCTTTACAACAACTACAATGGAGACCCACACTTGTTTTACATTTTTATTCCCTTACACATTGTATGCTTTTAATCGTTTTGCTTTACGGTTAAAAAACTGCATTACTCACAAGGCTGATGAAGTTAACTTCCCACAGCATACTGCTATATCCAACAGGGAATTTGTGTTTTTATATTGTTTTTACATTTAATTTTATATTTCATGTATAACTGCATATTCATTTTTAAAAATGAACAAATAAATGCTAATTCAAAAATGCTGTCCAGTACACCTCAGCGCTCAGATGTCCTGCCTTTATTTTACTGCAATCCTTCTTTTTTGATCCCTGCTTTCTATTTCAAACGAATACCAAGTGCTGTACTCACAAAGTAAGGGACGAAGAAACAGGCTAGACTTTGGTAAAGTGCATCCAGGATGGTGTACCAGAAAGTTGAAGGCAGGTAAGTCTGAAAATATGCCAGAACGAAATGAAACGAAAATTCTTTACTCCACTAACTAGCAGATTAAACCTTTTTATTAGTCGTTTTATTCAGTTACCGTACTTTCATAATGCATTCATAGAACATTCAGTTCACCTTCATTTTTTTTTAGAATTTAGTGGTCAGTGGCCATTGTTGACACACCACAGCACACAGTGTACAATAACAAAATGTGTCCTCTACATTTAACCCATATGTGACACCGTGACATTGCAGGGGGCAGCTAATTCAGCGCCCGGGGAGCAGTACTTGGGGGCGGTACCTTGCTCAGGGTACCTCAGTGGTGCCTTGCTGGTGGGGAATTAGAACCTGCAATCTTTCAATTACAAGTGTGCTTCCCTATCCATTAAGCCACCACTGCCATTATTATTGCCACTGCCATTTATGCATTCATAGAACATTCAGTGCATCTTCATAATACATTCATAGAACATTCAGTGCACCTTCATAATACATTCATAGAACATTCGTAAGCAGAATGTAAGTATACCATAACATCCTGATATATGTTAACAGCTTTATTATACACTAATAACAAACATGACAATCAATACGTGACATCAATACAATCATACAAAACATGACAATTAATAACAACAAACATTATAGTAGCATAATAATATACTATTTGTTATTAATTTGTTAGGATTTTAAGGCATACTTACATGCTCCTTATGAATGCTCTATGAATGCATTATGAAGGCATTCTGAAGGTGCACTTACTGGTAAGAGTTACCCTTTATTCCAGTGAATTAGAATGGCTGTATCTACAGCATTTGTTAGTAAGCTGATCTCAGCTGAAATGTTCCTCACCAGAGAGTCCTGTCCTGCCTGGTAGAGGACAGGCAGCTGCAGAAGAGTATCAGCAGACACATCCTTATCCAGGATGCCATACAGCAGCGGTGGGGCAGAAGTGAACAGCAGGTTGAAGAAGATAAGAACCCAGTAATTGGTCATGGTGCTGCCTGAGAAACCACAGAAGAACTGGTACCAGAAAAGGAGATTCACGTAGGCCTATGAGACATAAGAGTACATGTGGTTAATGAAGCTTAAACTGTGACTTAAAATTAATAGTAACCTCTAAACAAATTGACAAATTGAGTTGGGGCCTGTATCAAGAAATAGGATTACATGCTTAGCAGGATAGCTTGTCAGATTTAAGGTCATCTGGACTAAATATAAATGAACAAATATAAAGTCTATTTACACTGGGGTACCTTAAATCCGACAAGTTATCATGCCAGATAAGAGATTCTGCATCATGATACAGGCTCTTGGTATACTAATAATATGCTGCTAACAAGAAGTAGAGAAGATCCTATAGACCCATTGTCAACAACTGGCAGACTCTCCTCAAGTCAAGTCCATCCATCCATCACCGTAACCCCTTAATCCCAACAGGGGTCGCGGGGGAGACCGGAGCCCATCTCGGGAACAACAGGTGTCGGCAGGAACCAACCCTGGGCAGTCGCCAAAACAGCAGGGCGCACACACTCAAGGGGTCAACTTAGAGTCACCAATAAACCTACTGTGCACGCTTTTGGACTGTGGGAGGAAACCGGAGCCCCCGGTGGAAACCCACGTGAACACGGGGAGAGCGTGCGAACTCCCCACAGATATTGTGAAAAATAGAAAAAATATCACAGCTTTAATAGTTGAGCATATTTACAGTACAAACCATGTCTATGAAATATGAGGGCAAAAAGCAAACAAAAATAATCATTCATTAATCGCAATTGAAGGTAAAATGTTCAATTAATCGTGATATTCATCTAAGGTCATATCGCCCAGCCCTAGCATCAGTGCAGTAAAAGATACACAATGCTGCCATCTGATGTCTAGTGCTCAATCTAGGTACTGACCACATTCTTGTAGAAGAAGTAGAGGATCATGTTAGCAAGCCTGGTGTAGCACCAGTGTCCATGAACAAGAAGCAGCTTACGGAGGTGCTTAAACCTGGAGATAGCAAAGTCACTGGACATCACGGCCTGGATGGAGAGAGACAGAATTACAACCTCCTCCTTGGTGGGAAGGACGTTCAAAACCTACTTAAGTACCAGAGGTTTAGAGCTTCCTATTCCAGGAGTATCAATATACTAATGCCTTAGACTCCTTACTAAATTAGCATGCATTCATTTCTTCACTCATTCACTCATCCATCAATCAATCCATCCATCCATGGATGGTAGGTTTTTTCAATTCAGTATATTGGGAGAAATGCATAGGTAAAGCAGAAATATCCACTGCTAACTCTTCACCTGTCATCTAAACTAGTTTTATTTCACACAGACTTTTAGAAGATAAGTGTTGTGGGTGGAGAGCAGAGGAGACAAAGACCAGAACTGCTACTTCTACATGATCAAGGTGACCGATTTGTGAATATAGTCCAGTTATTCACAGACTGCTCACTTCAGTAGGATGATCAACAGATGTCCTTCTCCAAAGAGGGATCATTTCAGGCAACATCCCAATTCAAACTTCACTGATGCTTCTCTAGAGGCTTGTAGTAATGAAGGATGGGATTCTACGCACCTGCATGCCTTCCTGGCCTGAAATGCCAATTCCCACATCTGCCATTTGGATCATGCTTACATCATTGGCACCGTCACCTGCAGCATGATGCAAGAAAGTCAGTCAGTCAGCAGGTCTGATAACACACAAGTGAACTGTGATAACAGGGCCGACGTCCAACCCCTGTGTCATGTTCACGGCAATTTGGATTCGGCTTGTAAATTTAAAGGGATTTTCCTGATCGACAATCACTAACGTTAATCGCTTATTTGTTAACGTCCGACCTCGCCCCTCCACACATACACGATATTGACATTCAACATGCAAGTAGTACGTTGGAAATACCTTTTCCATTCAGCTTTTAGGAATACTAACAATGATCGCATTGGCACAAGTACAAGCTTATGAAGATTTCCCTAAAAGATTATTTATGCCACATACCTATGTCGATATAAAATCAAAACACAATGGCTGCTAATTTAAACTGTCTGACCTGTAACTTTATAAAGCCCTTCCACAGATAAAGGCTAACCTATTTATTTGTTTTTAATTCAAAAAGTTCAACATATCAGTATACTCTGGTGCGAGGCGTGTGCTCAGTCTGTTTACAGTAAAGTCCAGCTGCTGAAAATACCCGTTTGCCGGGTATCGATGTCCCAGGTACAAATGAATAGCAAGATTTGCAAACTATCATAACTAAGCCAGATAATTGTATGTATAACTAGATAAATAGTTATACATACAATCTATGTGCACCACCCCAGAGATCTGACTACTTGTTGCGGCAACGCAGCCTGCACACACGCTCACAATGATGTACGCCACTTGTGTAGGCTAGGTGTAGGTTCTGCGCAGAGCTTATGAACAACTACACAGTAAAAAGTGTAGGTTTACTTGATGTTGCGAAAAAGCATGACTTTACGAAAATGAGACTTGCAATTTATTCATTTAGTTTGGAACTTTTGATGAACTAAATTCTTAAATGCCAAAAAATCGATCGTCAATTAATCATTTGGATGCTACGTTATTTATCTAACCCTTTATGTAAAGCAACTGGCACTGTGAGGATTTATGGTACACTGAAACATCTGGAGCTGGGAATTTGCCCGACTGTGCCACGCAATACGTACTTTAATTAGGTCCGGCTATGAATTAGGGAATGAAAACTATACCAATAAGAACAGCAACGGTTCATAAATGCTCAGAAATTTCTTTGTGAAGTGGGAAACGGATTTGTAGTCAAAACAAGGGTGTCCAGCCCAGACCTATGACAGCACTAATGAAAACATCAGAGAACGTCTGGGATTCAAGTCTCCCAAGGGGAAATTTTTGATTAAAAGAATTAAAAGAATTAAAAGAATTAAAAGAATTTAGCTCTGAGACTGGTGGTAAGCTCTTCAGTTAAGAACATAACTAAATAGTTTCCTTTTATGTTCATTACCAAGACTTTTGCATACTGCCCAGCAGATGTGTAAAGAGTACCTGAAAACCATACTTGAGTAAGAGTACAGATACCTTACTGTATAAATTACTCCATTACAAGTTA
>JAODLC010001120.1:0-10458 GCA_026781145.1 Hippopotamyrus pictus | reverse complement strand
TTAATGAAAGTAACCTGTACTGTGAAGTACTTGTAAACTCCTAAAAGTGTTCAGTAACCTACATGGGAGTGACACATATTACTTTATCCATAGAAACATAGATAAATGTTATTCTCCCGTGATCATGTGATCTCGCAAACCAGCGGTGAGCCGGATCAGATACAGACCACAAACGCGTCCAGTGTGAATTGGTGAACGGCCTTAGACTGAATGGGAATGCACCGCAGCGGATACGCATCCAGTGTAAAACAGGGGTAACACTTTGACAGTTGACGTCACACTCGCTATAGTCGCAGTGTATTGTGGGTCGAATCGCCATTTTGGAGGTATATAACTCAAGAGGAAGCGTTTGCGTCCGCCATTATCCTTCGTAAGATGGTATTCTGCTGTGTGAAAGGCTGTCATGCTAAATCACATGGCAAAAAGGTGGACCGCAGCATAAGATTTTTTCGGATTCCCACTTGGAAAAGAGGATATGGACAGCAGGTAGAGGAGGTAACGAAGAGGCGTCGGATGGCCTGGGTCGCAGCGGTGAGACGCGAGGACATCACCTTCGACACGATATTTCCCATAATGCGTGTTTGCTCTCGGCATTTTCATAAAGGCAAGTAAGATGTTTCTTGTTTGAGTCATATTGCCGGATATGCATTTTTTGTACTCTAAAGTTGGTATTTTAACAGTGGTTAACCCACTCTAGCAAGCTAGCCTCACTACGGAGGGTAGCAGAAACGGGTTAATCTGTTCGTGTTAAACTAGTGTTGCAGAGTGAATGCATTTTAAAGTAAACGGCAAACTGTAATGTCTATCAATGCACGTATTTGTATATTCGCGTGCATAGATTTTTCCTGTTTTTGGCATATATAAACATACATTTGCATTTGTGACGTGTTTGTTTAAGAATGTGTTCATTTAAAAACCTACCATTTGCTTGCAGGACGACCAGCTTATGAAATGATGGAGACTGACCCTGACTGGGCACCATCCCTACATCTGGGGAATACGTATGTTACACCCACAGACACTGAATGCTTTGAAAGACAAAGTAGATGTGAGCAGCTACAGAAAGAGATACTGCAAGCAGCAGAGATGGGGGTTGACAAGGATGCAGAACTTGGAGAGCTGCAGAATGAGGATGGCACACTAGAACCCGGTGGTGAAAGCAACCAGCAACAGACTGAGGAGGGGACACCTGACCCTGAAGAGGGTGGGAAGCTACATGCCGAAGAGGGGACACGTGAGGCAGGAGGAGGAAGTGATGAGTTCATCACTGAGGACAAGATGCACGTGACTGAGGACAAGATGCACGTGACTGGGGACAAGATGCACGTGACTGGGGACAAGATGCACGTGACTGAGGACAAGATGCACGTGACTGAGGACAAGAATCAGGTCACTGAGGACAAGATGCACGTCACCAGTTACAACGTGACACAGACTGAATGTGAATTGTGTGTGCTCAGGTGTGCAGAAATAAACCACCTGTTGGAAGAAAACAGAGCCCTGCGACTTGAACTCAATGAGTGCAGGATATCCGATGGCTTCTTTGGAGAGGATGATGAAAAAGTAAAGTACTATACAGGTCTGCCAAATCTGGGAACCTTTATGACATTATTAAATTTTTTCGTACCTCTCATGCGTGATCAAAGGAAAATTCTCACCCCATTTCAAATGCTCCTGTTAACTTTCATGCGCCTTCGATTGGATCTGCCTCCACAACACCTAGCTCATCTGTTTCGTGTTTCCATAAAGACAGTGTACAGAACATTCAATGAAACTGTGTCATTTTTACATGCAAACTTGAGGTGTTCTATTGCATGGCCAGATAGAGAGACACTGCACAAAATCATGCCTCATGAGTTTGTGGAGGCCTTTGGGCACCGATTGGCAGTGATTATTGACTGTTTTGAGATTTTCACTGAGAAACCATCAGATCTGAAAGTGTGTGCCCAGATGTCTTCAAGCTACAAGCACCACCACACTATGAAATACTTGATTGGTATTACACCCAGGGGAAACATTTGTTTCTTATCAAAAGGCTGGCGAGGTGGTACAAGTGACAAGCATATAACCCTGAACAGTGGTTTTCTTGATAATCTGTTGCCTGGAGACATTGTCTTGGCTGACAGAGGTTTTAACATGCAGGAATGTGTGGACATGTTCACAAAAGGCTGCTGTCAATTAGCCGCTAGAGATGTGGAGGAAGCTAAAAAAACGCCACGTTTGAGAGTCCATGTCGAAAGGGTCATTCGAAATGTTTGTAAGAAATATAAAATCTTATCAGGGACCATTCCCATAAGCATGATTCTTCCATGTGAAGGTGAAGAAGCCACAATGCTCGATAAGGTTGTCACTGTGTGCTCTGCCCTGACTAACCAATGCCCAGTTATAGTTTAAGTTTACAAACATTTCCAAGTAGGTTTTTTAATGTTTATATGATGTCTGGAAGGATCTACGTTCTGCTTGCCACTTTTACTTTAACATGACCAATAAAGTTATGTCCAATGACATTTTTGTGGTGGTCTTCACACTTTTTCCTTCTTTAAACTCCTAAATGACTAGTGTGTTTTGGTAATGAAAATTACTTATTACACAAAACATTACATTTTTATGGAGAAAGAACACTGAATATGAAATATTAAGTGTGTTATCCAAATGAGAAGCTTGAGAGATTATTAGCTAACACTTACTGAAATTCATTTTTAAAACAAACATTAGCAGCACAATGGTAGGCAGTTCAATCAATGATCAAGTCAGAGTTGCATCATGTCTCAGCCTCGGTGGAACAATGGGCCTCATTCACCAACCATTCTTACTAACAAATTTGTTCTTAAACCCCACATACGTAGTTTTTTGCAAAGATTCTGACCTATTTATAATCCGCATGATCGCTGTTACTACCATGAAAATAATTTTTACACTAAAAATTATTTTTTATATTTTACTTTTATAAATTATTATAATACTATCATTTTATGAACTGTAGAATGAACAAAACTGCTATAACCAATTATTTTGAACAAACTATCATTACTCAAATGTGCGTACGAATGGTCTTGAGTGTGCATAGATTCTGTTCTTAGCTAAGAACAAATTCAGATAAGAAAACATTGGGGAATGTCAGGCTCTTTGTAAAAAAAGTGTGTACGTGGGGTTTAAGAACAAATTTGTTCGTAAGAACGGTTGGTGAATGAGGCCCAATGAGAACAGATTCAAAAGTCCTCTTTAGTTGTTGCATGCTACAGTATAGACCAGTGTTACCCAACGCAGTCCTTGGGGAACCCTGGACAGACCACATTTTTGCTCCCTCCTAGCCAATCAGGAACACAGAATACCTGGTACAGGTGCACTGGGAGCTGAGAGGAAGCAAAAACGTGGACTGTTTGGGGGTCCCCCGAGGACTGGGTTGGGAAACACAACTGTAGACCAACACAACTTAAATGGAATCACACAACTGAGCAGTTTTGATTATCACATGCCATCATGTCATCTTTGCTCTCTGCTCCACGACAAAAGCACCACAACTTAACGGCCGTTTCCCTCTTCCTGGACTTCTCTGCTACTGTGATAAATGTTTTGTGTGTTCTGGAACAGAAATCTCAACAAGTGGCATTTGTCTTGCAACCTGAGTGACAAAGTAACAGCTGACCAGTTCAGGGAGACACAAAAAAATTGCTGTGCTTTTTTCAAGAGAGCACTCCAGAGCTCTGGGACAGGACCCACACGCAACACCACACAGTCTTTCAGAGTCCACACAACAAAATCTCAGTACTCTGCATCTGCAACAAAAATTTGTGTCTGTACTTGTTTGTAATATGGATGATTCTAGAATCACTAAGCCTGCACAAATTCCCTAGAACTATTTGTCTCAGTTGTTACTCTCCCACACAGTCTGTCTGTCTGTTTGCTTTAAAGTCTGTGTTTGCAGCGTTTGCAGACCCAGTGACCGTCGTCCCTGCATTTGCCGCAGGTGGATTTCTGACACTTTACCCAGGTAAACCTGCTGCAATTTCTGTTGCAGCTCTCTTGTACCTGCAGTGAGTTGTCTGTACAACGTCCTGGCACAGCAGCAGCAAACACTGCAGCAGCGTTCCTCTCTGTCTCCATTGCCTTTTGCTGCATGAATTGTTAACGGAGCTCCTTGGCTAGAAGCGCAATCAGAGGGCAATTTGCACTTTTGGCAGCATTCCATTGACATGGCAAGTGATGACAGACCGATACTGTAAGGGGCTTTTGTTGGTGTTTCAATGGTATGGACAGCTCAGAAGCCAGCCGATTAGCACATCCATTTCAATGGGAGGGCAATTGGCAGTTTTGGCAGCGATCTGACAAAAGCGCGGGATATTTCAAGTGCTATTCCGAGCATTATTTTACATTAGATGGCAATGCTTAGAAATAGGGGTTGCTTAACCTGTGTCATACTGTAAATTATATAATAAAGCCCTCATTTTGCGAGCGACTGGTGTGTGAGTGTACCCTACGATAGGTTGGCGCCCCATCCTAGGTTGTTCCCCGCTTCGCGCCGATAGCATCCAGGATAGGCTCCGGCTCCCCCGCGACCCTGAATAGGGTAAGTGTTTTTAGAAAATGGATGGATGGATGTGTTGTTATACAGTGACACATGCATAGATTGGCATTAATCTGATTTAGCAGGTATGTCCCAAAAAACACAATTAAGCAGGTACATCCTAAAAACATTTCTGACATACCCTTCCATGTTCCATGTATTTTCTTACAACTTAAAACGTGCCAGCACCTTTTCGTTGTGCCCCAAGTGTTCTTTATGTCTCAGCCAGATCATGTTTCTCAACCTGAGTGCATTGTAAAAAATAATGTAAAGATGTTTAAGTAAAGTCCACACAAAAGTTAATAAGATGTGTTTTTTTTACAATGCAATCAGTAAAAAATTAATTATACTAAATTATACTAAATTAATTATATTAAAAATTGACCAGCTGGGGCTAATGTATCAATTTGAGCCAATGCAGCCGACGTGTGAATGTGACGATGGAGAAGTTTCTGAAGCGCAAAGAAAAAGTTGATACCGTGTTAAACAAAAAGCCCAATTTTTCTGCAAATACAACCCAGAATACATGAAATATGGATTTGCCATGGGATCGAGGTGATGACACGGAGCCTAAGGCACAGTGTGTGGAGTGTGGATTAACACTTTAAAACAAGGCTCTAAAACTGTCAAAACTCAAGCAGCATATCGAAACAAAGCACCCAAAACTTGTCGGAAAACAATTGGAGTACTTTCAGCGAAAACATGATGGACCCACAAGTGCAGAAGTGCAATTATCTCCCTATCGACGCAGACTAAAAGTGTCCTAAAGTCCAGCTACTTGGTAGCTAGGCGTGTTGCCCAGTGCAAGAAAGCTTTCAACATCGCTGAAGAATTGGTGTTGCCAGCTGCCATCAATATGTGCGGAATTGAGAAATTAAAAAAGTACTGTTATTTTAAGAATTTAGATTACAGTTACAGAATTGTGCTTTGAAACTCACTAAATCAGAATATTAAAGTTACATTTTTGGTATATGTTTGTTCCCAACACAGAAAAGAAGATAAACACTGAAGGCTGCTGAAGGCTCATTTAGTAACTTAGCAGTTTTGAGACTGTTCTTGTTAGCTTTTGAGTTATGTATAAAATGAAACTTTTATATATCTGCAGTACCCAGTATGTTGATATATTTTTCTGAAATGGAAATGTTGTTTTTGTGCCAAAGAAATTAAACTTTTAATTAAATATTAATAAAGCACTTGGTTATTAAACATCACTTATCGTGGCCCAGGGGCCTTGGAAACATGCTGTGACAGATAGATGGGCCTTAACGTTGAAAAGGTTAAGAACTATTGATCTAATTGATATATTTTCAAATTATTACATGAACATAATTAAGGTAATAAAACGGACAGCGTCACTATTTACAGAATTTTATGGACTCTCAAAACACAGTACAGCTGTTTCAAATGCTTTTCAAATTACAGTACTGTATAAATAAATTACTGAACTATGTATAATTCAAAAGTGTGGCATCTGTATGCCCCGCATGTCTCGTGAACGTATGTATATACCCAGCCAACATGTCCTTATGGGCTCCACAAAGGTTATTAGATGGCTTTATGGGTTCTAAATGACCATGGGCTTAGACTGGGCAATTCAATTGGGACCCATTTGTGTTAGTCATCTAGGTCACGTACTGTATGGGTTGGCCCATTTGGGTTTTTTGTGTTGGACCCATATACTGTAGGTTTTACCAGGGCAATCACATATGGGCTCAAACTTGGTATTCAGTACGGGTTATATATCTGAGTCACATACTGGCAGGTCCTTGTGGATTACCTGGGTCATATCAGGCCAAACATATATTGGCCTCATCTGAGATGGATACTAGCACAGTTGAATTGTGTTTTATGGTCAGGTCCAAAGCCAGCATCTGTTATAGTATGGGGTGTGTCAGTGCCCATGGCATGGGGAATTTGCTAATCTGTGAGGGCACCATTTAAGCACAAAGATATCTACACCTTTTGATATATGCTGCCATCCAGATCCTTTTTCAGAGGCACCCTGCAGGACAACGCCAAGCCATGTTCCAGGACTACCAGAGCTTGGTTGTGTAAGCAGAGACTGCAGGTATTAGACTGGCCTGCCTGCAGTCCTGACCTGTCACAAATTGAGAATAGCTGATTATAAGAAGTGCAAAATACAATAATTAAAAGCCCCATACAATTCTACAGCTGAATCCCGGCAAAATGGATGAGTGGTGAATAATTCTGCTTGCTAAGCTGGTGTCTTCAGTGCCCAAACACTTAATAAGTGTTATGAAAATAAGCGGTGATGCTACTCAGCGGGAAACATTCCACTCTCCCAACTTTGGAGTGTGTTGCAGTCATCAGATTTTACATGAGTGTGTATTTACAAAAAACAATGAAATTTATATGGCGAAACATCAAATAGTGTGTTTTTAATATTTTACTGGGTGAATATGGAATTTGCATATCATTCCTTTTTGTTTTTATTGGCATTTTCCATACTGACCTGGCTTTATTGGAATCGCATTGTATATGGATCACAAATGGGTTCTGCACGTGACAGCAGGCTGCTGATATGATTGTGCCTGGTATCCTATAACGATCATAGGCATACCGACACAGCAAAGAATAGTCACACACGTAGCCTACATTTTAATGATAAGAGAATAATCAGAAATTAAAATACGAAAAAAAAATTTTAAACTCCATTTTCTGACACATCATTAGTCAACACATAATGAATATACGCTTAAGGTAGATGCTTCTAGCTAGCATTCTTATTAATCAAAATTTGTTAAACAAAAATTTTATTGTGGTATTTCGATGGACGTTCCCTTCAACGTATATAACAGACTATGTATTCTTTTAATCGATTTATAAAATTTACTTATTCAATAATGACACTGCCATAAAAATATAATAGTATAATATCCGTGAATATTATCACAGTGTAAGTTATTCAGATACACTTCCCTGTGGCCTGTACTACGAAGTGGGGTTAATGGCTTATCGGGGTAACTTGTCTATGAATATTTTTAGTATTTCGCACATATTGATGTCTCAAGTGCCGTCAGTGTCATCTAGCCAGTCCTGCTTGGGAGTAAGCTGTCAGTTACGAAGCTGGAAGCTCCCCTAGTGCCATGGATTATGGACAACATGACTTAACACCCACAGTATATTTATCTTCATGATGGTGTGGCTGAGAAGGCACTGAGCAGCAGAGGAGCTTCATAGATAACAGACCTGGCTCCCTTTCTCTTCATCCTGTACACCACTGACTTTAAACACAATATGAAGTCGGTTGTACCAGGGATAGAGACATGATGGAATACAGGAGGGTGATGGAGAACTTTACTGACTGGTGTGAAAGGAACTACCTACTGTCCTGATTCACTTGGGCACGGAGCTGGGAAGCAGCAGCCAGGGCCGAGGAATCAGGTATATGAGGGTTTATTATAAGGGAGACGAAACAGGAACACCAAAGAAAAGCACGACGGACATTAATGACCGGACTGGGGGAACAAACTAAAACGCAGACTTAAATACAAAGGACTAATGACAGCAACTTGAAACAGCTGATCACATGGGGATTCCACACGAGGTAGCGAGGGGGCGTGGCACATGGGAGGATCGGACGAGCGGGAAATGACACCTACAGCTTGACATTGACAAGATGAAGGAGCTGGTAGTGGACAGAAGAAGATCATGGTCTCCTGTTACCCTCCTACAGGACTGTTAAGTTTGGTTAGCTGGTTGAAGTGAGATTTTCAATTCAAGACAAGTCTGTATACACATGCACACACATTTACATGTGTGTAGCAGTTTTATTACCTTGTAAATAGTCTGTAGGGTTTGCAAACTGCCCCAACGCTTTTGGTGTAGCTAATATGTTGGATGACATTTCTAGGTATGTGGAGTTTAAGTCAAGGGAGGTGATGCTACAATTATACAATTCCTTGGTAAGACCCCACCTAGAATATCATGTACAGGTTTGGTCACCATACCTTAAAAAGGACATTGCTGCCTTGGAAAGGGTGCAACATAGAATGATTCCTGGTCCTAGAGGAATGTCTTATGAGGAGAGGTTAGCTGAGCTGAATCTGCTCAGCCTCGAGCAAAGGAGACTAAGGGGGGACATGATCCAGATATGTAAGATTCTAACAGGTCTGGATGCTGTTCAGCCAAATGGCTATTTCAATATTAGTTTAAATACTAGAACTTGTGGCCATAAGTGGGAATTAGTGGGAGAACATACAGTATTAAAATTAATTTGAGAAAGCACTTCTTTACACAGCGTGTAGTTAGAGTATGGAATAGTCTTCCTGCTAGTGTAGTGCTGGCTAAAACCCTGGGTTCCTTTAAATCAGAGCTAGATAAGATATAGAATAGAATAGAATAGAATAGAATATTTCTTTAATGTCCATCAAATTTACATCAGATGGAAATTCATCTTTGACAGTGACGTAAATACACAATACAGACAAGACTATACACAATAAACATATATCAATGCAATTAAATATAAGTAGAATGTTATAAAATCAAAAGACTTAACAAATGGATTTAAAACAAAATACATAAAATACCTGTATAAGAACACTATCTACTAATTAAATTATCTAAAAAAAGTCTTTGTTAAGGATGGTTACAGCTGATGGAACAAATGGCCGCTTGTAGCCTTTTTTTCTTGGCTAATGAGACTACAAGTCTCCTGCTTGATGGCAATAACTGAAAGGCACAATGAAGTGGGTGGGTAAAATCTTGATACACCTGTTGTGTCTTTTTTGTCAAAATCTGTGTGTACAAGTAGGAGAGTTGATGTTGTTTGTGTCCAGTGATTTTCCCAGCCTGATTGACGATTTGTGCCAGTTTGTTCTTTTGTTTAACCAAGAGTTGCCCATACCATGACACTATGTTAAATGTCAGCACACTCTCAGTCAATGATTTGTAAATCATGGACATTGTGCGCTGGCTGGTGTTAAAACTCCTGAGCTTCCTCAGAAGAGACAAACGCTGTCTTCCTTTCTTGTACACATAATCCACATGGTTTTGGAAATTTAGCTGGCTGTCTATTATTGTCCCAAGATATTTGAATTCGGTGACTTGCTCCACTTCCTGTCCCTTCACACTAATTGGCTTGAAGATGGCCACAGCATTCTTAAGAAGATAAGATAAGATAAGATAAGATAAGATAAGATAAGATAAGATAAGATAAGATAAGATAGGACAGGACTTTATTGATCCCACAGTGGGGAAATTTGTGTGTTACCACAGCTCCAGACAGATAGCAAGAAAAGAGTACAAGGGTAGAGAATATAAAAAATACAAGAATAAGAATACAAAAATAAAAATAAAATAAAATAAGATAAACACTAAATACAACAGTAGTGCCTATTTACACCAATACACAGTATGTAATATGGATAGTGGGTTGTGGAAAAAGTGCAAGTAATAATAAATATCAACTATTTCACTACTATAGTTACAATTTACTATTCAGGTAGTGCTGGGTATTGGCATGTACATATATACACCCGTGCAATGCACATACATCCATACATACATACATCCATACATTATATACATATATACATACATATGCCTCTACATATACGTATACTGTGGATGCAGAACCATATACATACACATATACATGCACATGCCCATACCTCTATAAGGTGCGTTATGTATGAAGTGGTAAGAATGGTGACCTTAGAGGTAAGTATCTGGGTGACTCATGACATCATGATGCGTTATAGAGTCTAACTGCTGTCGGGATGAATGCTCTGCGAAAGCGCTCCTTCCTGCAGCGAGGGTGTATCAGTCTCTGACTGAAGGAGCTGCTCAGCGCACTCACAGTCTCATGCAGAGGGTGATGTGGGTTGTTCATGATGGATGTCAGCTTAGCTAGCATCCTCCTCTCACCC
>JAODLC010001119.1:0-10473 GCA_026781145.1 Hippopotamyrus pictus | reverse complement strand
ACACACACCTAAATCTACTCGTTATCTAACTATGTAATTTTAAATACTACTGTGGCGGCTGGAGGACTAGAGATATTCAGTATATATTATAGGGCAGTCCTCCCACCCCTTTCTGGGGATTGTAGAGACAGCGGGAATGTGGGGTACCTGCAGAGTGGGAAAAAGGAGAAGTGGCGGCCTCCGCACAAACCTATATATACTGGGGAGCATTAATGGTCTCTCTCTTTTGATTTTGATAGTATTGATAGTAAGAGAGAGGAAACAGCTGGATCGATATACCCCAACGAAAGGGCATAGGATGGCCAGCAGTGACCTCTGGTGGCCAAACGGGAACAGGACGGGGTTGAAACAACACGACACTTGTAGTGGTGTTAATTTATTCTTTTTTTAAAATTAAATTAAAGCAGCTCCACTAAGATCAGCCAAGACTCAGGCTGAAGTAAAGGCTCATTTTATAAATTCCGAAGAGCACCTATGTCTTACAACCAAGGGCGTAACTTTGGTTTGAACATTGGTGGGTGAGGGGGTGAAGTATCCACCCATTTAGGGGGAGACATGATTATTGGGGGGGTTGTATTAGCCGGTTTTGATTATTGGGGGGTTACAACCCCTATCCCTTCCGTAATTTACGCCCATGCTAACGGCACATGCGACTTTAGGCGTCTCAAATGTCCAATAATTCAGGCAAATATGTGTCTTAATTATAAACCGTGCAGCACTTGCCGCCGGGGGCATTCCGCTCTAAGGAAGCTGCGAAGACGTTAAGGCTGCGATTAAAAGGCAACTTCAGCCAAGGAAGAAGACGCTCTTAAAAAGCCAAACGAATCGGAAGCTGCCAATAATTAGCTGGCTTCAACCTGGTAATATGCTGGGGGGAAAGCGTACCACTAAACATGGTTACGATCGCCAGAGTGACGTATCTTCGTGAAGAATTTCTACGTAGAAGTATGCTGATCGTACTGTAAATCTTTACAATTGCAAAAAAAAAAAAAAAAAAAAAAGCGGAGCCCATAGGACAGCGTTCTCAGGCTCCACCTTTCAGGGGAATTACTTTCTTCCCTTACATGCCTAGAGAACAAGCGGTCTGCCAAGTCTCTGCTTATTTACTGAATAGCTCCTTTTTTGGTGTTGCATTTAAAATCCGGGCGCTCTGTGTAGGGGAATTATAAGGGTGAGGTGGAAGGGGGATTAAACTTCTCTGCATGTGTGAAGGTGAACTTTAATTAAAGTATAACTGCAGAGGAATCCGAGATTAGCTAATGTTAATTCAAAATGCATTTGTCTACTAACTGAATGAAACTAAGACCATACGCGACCACTGGATGACCTGGTTTAACGCCGATTCTTAAAATACTTCTGCAGATATCACATTTCTTAGAAAAACACCTTTCAACTATTAACAGCTCTGTAACGGTCAGACAAATACAGTGGATGGGCAGTCTTCTGGGACAGAGTTTGAGAATATGTTTGTTTGAACTTAAGCATAATGACTTTGGGGCCGCAAGCTAAATTTATTTTGCTGACAAACAATCTCCATTCCCAGCATTTTTAAGGTAACAACCTGTATCGACGAATTCAAACCCGTTTTTAAACGCAGGAGACGTAAACAGAGAAATGTACGCTTTACCCTAAACTGCTGCGCTTCATTCGATGTTTCATTCAATGCCCCAATTCTAAAAGGCATTTGAAAAGTAAACAGGAAAACAAGACCGCTGTGACATCGGCCGGCTTGGCGCTGGCAGCAGAAGAGGAGACGTCAGAGGATTAAAATGACGTTGAACAAAAGGTTCACAATTTCAGGCGCAGGAGAGGCTGTACGTTAGGCAAATATTACCAATATCTCATTACTAACAATTTATTTACAGAAATGAATAATCTGCTACGTTTTGGTACCATAATATTGATCAAAATGTCTGGAATATTATTTTAAACTATTTCAATCTAAAACATAGTATTTTCTTTGTTAATTGTGACATATGGAAAGAAATTCAAAAAAGAAAAATGCTTAACGATGGGATCATCACTGTTTTTTGTCAAGCTGAAAATATAAAATATCTCTTCTGAACAGAAAGAGTACCACCTAAAAAGCCCACCCCACAGCTTTGAACAATAATGAGAAATAACAATTACAACAAAATTATATTTTGATGCTACGTTCTCTTTTGTAATATTTGCAGATGTAATATTGTACATTTTAGAATAGGTTTCAAAAGTGGTACTGTATGTTAAAGTTGACATGGACACTTTCCTGTTAACTTCACTGTGTGTCTTTTTGAGTATTTCCAGGGCGGGGCCTCCACAAAGCTATGAAAGAAACCTTGACCAAAGATAGGATCAGCCAGTGACGTCACCTGATATTCACCATGCAGGTCGACCAAAGTGAGCCTAACTTTGGTTTAACAGCTGTTATAGTTGATAGAATCAGGCACAGCTCTTCCCTGAATTCCCAGAGACAAGCTAGAATCGCACATACTGTGTACATGGATTTTTATTATCGTTACACCGAACATGGCCCAGTAGGCAGTAACCGCTGGACATGCCCCTTCCACTGTGAAATCCCAAGCTTGGCCCAAGATACAGGCTTCCAGGTGGAACACTAGCCCCCCCTGTCTTTATTCAACAAGCTTCATTATTTTCCACATCCATCCAATCATCCATCCATCCATCTTCCAACAGCTTACCCAGTCAGGAGCCAATCCTCCAATCATCACAGGCCATTCTTCCTATTACCTTAATATCATTATAAAGTCAAAGTGAGCATACGATTAAAAAGACTTTTCCCGCCATTCTTGTGTGCACACTTCTTTTATTGGATTGTATCTGTAGTACACCGAAGTATAAAAAATCATGCTACATTCAAGACACTGAAATACCCGTCTTTTTCCTAACTGACTGAATTGTAACACTGAAGAGGGTCAGCCTTGGTCATCCTTCATCAAATGAACAGCTCCATCTGGTGAACAGAACCTTGGATTTCACAAGTGCGCAGAATGAAACGTCATATTAAAGGAAACTGCAACACGTTGTTACTTAATTATGCGTTACGATATCGGCTAATAAATATGCCTGTGGTATATGTGTTTTTCTTCATTGTCAATGATAAAGAATGGTATTGAGATGATGACACACAGAGCTGTTTGACAAACGCTTTGACAAAGGGTATTTTAACACAGTTTGAGCATTCCCATTGGCCTAAAAGAAACAGTCCAATACAAATAAAGGCATCTCTAGCAGGAGCGAATGCCTATTATACTGTCTAACGTTCATTCTTTTTCTTGTTCATCCTTTGATGGCTTAATGCTGGCTGGGAGGTGGTGAGCATAGATGCGCGTGTGGGTGGGGAGGGGGGGCGGCCCGTGTTTATGTCTCGGGAAGCTGAGATCTGCTGTACTCCAAAAGATGGACACGGGTGGAATGTCTAGGATGGGAACTGGGGGCCTGCTTCGGGCCGCCCGAATTGGACTTTTTTCCCCCCAGTCATCCCTATAAGGCAGTGCTAGAGAGAGGCAGAGGATGGCCAGTGGTGTGGAATCCTTGTTTGGGATGTGGGAGGGGGAATCGCGGGGAAGGGGGGTCTACATAAACGCACCCTTGGCCGACGTTCCGGACACCATCCTCAGGCGGCAAACCCCGGCCAAGCACTGTCAGGGTAAGTTCAGCTACTCTTCATCACACTTTTTCGCTCGTAACTAGTGCTCCGCTCCAGGGTCTCACTGCACTGGAAAAGTCAGAATCGACAGATCGGCTAATTAAGGCTGGTGGCTTGCTTAGTATTTTCCATTCCAGTGGAACACAGGTGTTGGGATGTGCCAGTGTCGGCAGGCTGGCTAATCGATTGCTTGTATGCGGATAAGCTGTGCATGTGCAGAAATGAAGGTTGCTGATCCTGTTCTAATAAAAACCCCAGTTTCTCTTTTGTTGTTCAAGTGTCCGAGTGATGCTATTTATGGAATTTGTTGTAAGACATGTATTCATTTGGAAACTTTTCAGTTTGTGTATTGAGCAATATTGGAAAAAAATTATATACATATGTACTTTTTAAGCTGGTAAGCTCCACAGTTCATACTTTTCAGATAAAATCTGTTTGTTTTTTTTTTAAAGCCAGGGAGACTGAGAACAATTCAACAAGTCCTTCTGTCATGGGGGGGGGGAAGAGTTGAAATTGAGGCTTTTTATGGTTGTGGTAGATTTGCAGCTGATTGTCACGGCAACCAGTTTTTTCTTGAAAAAACAGGAAATCCACAGTGTCTCTCAGCTCAGTGGCCGCCCGCAGCCGTACAGGCAGCGCGAGCAGATCTAGCAGCCACCTGATCCTTAGCATGGAGCATTAGCGTGCTAACATCTGTAGCGGTTAGGTCCGGCTGGGGCGCCCAAGCTTGTGCAGTGTGCACCAAGTTTAGGATTTATTACTAAATATGGTCCTCCAGGATTCCTGCAGACGGCGTAGCCTCTACCCCCTCCATTCCATTTTTTTTTTTGGATGCTGCAGGAAGGCAGGGCCAGAGAGAAGGTTGTGCATAGCTGAAGACAAACCCATGTCCAAATAATTTCCTAATTAGGAAGTTTTCCCATGGTGGCGTAGCCATTCATTAACAGAAAGTAGCACTATCTGCTTTGACTATCATACTGTAAGGGTGGTGCTCTGTGGCATTCTGCTTTTCGAGGTGTTCCTGAAATATCTGAAGGCATGAGTCTACTGTGAAATAATTCTGAGCAGTTTCATATTACGGTTATATTATAAGAAACTAATTTGTCTTTTGTACACTTTGATTATACTTTCTTTATGAACTGAAATCTCTATAAATCTTTGCAAATTAAATGTTTAGGTTGGGTACCAAATTGTGTAAGTAGTAGTACAGATAATTCCTTATAAGGTTTTACATTAAAAAGCCTTTGTATTAGCACAAAAATATTGCTTGTACAATTTAGTGGTATTTCAAATATTATATTATTTCAATATTTTATGTTTTAAATTGAGAGGGTGTGGTCCCTCCAAAGAGGGCAAAACACACACATGCATGCATGGAGAAAATGTAAGCGGAGATCAGCCTGGGCAGCAGGGGGGGTTGGATGCCAGTCCATCACAGGGCACGGGGCAGGGACACCCTGGATGGGATGCCAGTCCATCACAGGGCACGGGGCAGGGGCACCCTAGATGGGATGCCAGAGCAAGCACGAGTGGCCACAGACACTGAGGTCTCTGACAGCCAGTGACTGTCTCCCTGCAGTGATTGTCTCCCGTTTGAGTGAAGAGGGCAAAGCGGATCAAAGACAATGTGTGACGAAGAAGAGAGCACCGCCCTCGTGTGCGACAATGGATCAGGTCTCTGCAAGGCAGGCTTTGCTGGGGATGACGCCCCCAGAGCCGTCTTCCCCTCCATCGTGGGCCGTCCCAGACACCAGGTCAGCTGGCACCCCCGCCGCAGCTGCACCGCTCGCACCCCCGCCGCAGCCCCGCATTAACGCGATAACATGCACAGCGTCAGCATGCCTGTCTCCCCAGGGAGTGATGGTGGGAATGGGCCAGAAGGACAGTTACGTGGGCGACGAAGCACAGAGCAAGCGAGGTATCCTGACCCTGAAGTACCCCATCGAACACGGCATCATCACAAACTGGGACGACATGGAAAAGGTAAGAGAAAAAAAGGCCCCGATTTACGAAGCCCTTTTCACTAGACCCCATTGAAGAAGATCTACAAAGCCGCTCATAGCTTGAGGATCTGGCACAGAGTCAAGACACAGCTAGATATTTACTATCAATAACTACTGAATAATGGTCACATATTCAGCTTATTTCTCGATCTTACTTAACCTTCTAATCCATATATACAATTTAAATTAGACCAATGCAGTACTGACGTCATTCTGAAACTTTCACCAGCAAACCTCAGAACGTTTATCGTTTTTGGATCATGATATCAAAACAATTTAAGGTACATCCTGACCAGCTAGAGTCATGCTTTGGTTTTCAGAGGCCAATATTGTATTTTATAAATAGCAGTGTAGACTAGTAATGCAAGATAAGAAATATGCACAAGGGAAACAGTATGTGGTCAGTGAGGAATCACATTCTCAGAACAGTGACTAATTACTGATGACTAGTGTGGCACGTTTTACAAGCTCATCCAAAGAACTTAGTCACACTTCAACAGATGGTCAAATATTATGAAATAGTAATATTTTAATATTTACTTTGCAGACATGTTTTAATTTTGATGTGCCACCATGCAAGTAGACTGCAAGGTGTCTATGCGGATAAGCTGTGCATGTGCAGAAATGAAAGTTGCTGATCCTGTTCTAATAAAAACCCCAGTTTCTCTTTTGTTGTTCAAGTGTCCGAGTGATGCTACTTATGGAATTTGTTGTAAGACATGTATTCATTTGGAAACGTTTCAGTTTGTGTATTGAGCAATATTGGAAAAAAATTATATACATATGTACTTTTTAAGCTGGTAAGCTCCACAGTTCATACTTTTCAGATAAAATCTGTTTGTTTTTTTTTTAAAGCCAGGGAGACTGAGAACAATTCAACAAGTCGTTCTGTCATGGTGGGGGGGGGGGGGAAGAGTTGAAATTGAGGCTTTTTATGGCTGCGGTAGATTAGCAGCTGATTGTCACGGCAACCAGATTTTCTTGAATAAACAGGAAATCCACAGTGTCACTCTTTTAATATTTACTTTGCAGACATGTTTTAATTTTGATGTGCCCCCATGCAAGTGGACTGCAAGCTGAGTTTTGACTGGTCTGTGATGTGTTTGCCTGTAGATCTGGCACCACTCTTTCTACAATGAGCTTCGCGTCGCCCCGGAGGAGCACCCCACCTTGCTGACCGAGGCACCCCTGAACCCCAAAGCTAACAGAGAGAAGATGACCCAGGTAATGCCCGATGGCTTCTGGACTTCGCAGAGCTTCTGGGGGAGATTTGATTGCTCTGTTCCCAACAAAATCATGAAACACTACCTACCAAGTACCCTACCGTAGCAGCTACCATATAAAGAATCAATATTCTATCTGCTGCTGGTTTTTTTGCACGTCTCAAAAGCTGCTCTAAAAATGCACCTCCTCACTTTACATCACTGTTACTGCTCTTTTGCTGTTTTTGCACTACTGATTATTGCATATTGTACAGAGGTTTACCATTTTTAGTACTATTGGTATTTATTTTATATATGTTTATACTTTTTATACTTTTATATTTCATATTGCACTACATAGATGAGAGAGAAACAGCATTTCGATTCCCTTGTATGTTATGGACAATGCTGGAATTGACAATAAAAGGCTATTTGATTTGATTTGACTGATTTGATTTCCAAATGTTTAAAAATGAACTCCATTCCTAAACTCCATTTAGGGTACATTGTCACAATCACATGGCATCCTGTCCCAGATGCCTGTTGTGTTGTCTTGAGTAACTTGACCCTAAAACAGAAAACTGGTCAAGGAAAGTAGGATGACAGAGCTCCCGATTTTCATCAGTTTAGTCTAAGACACTCCAGTAGCCTGTACTACGAAGCCGGGTTACTGGCTTATCGGGATAACTTGTTGGATTTAAGGTAGTCTGGGCAAAATGTAAGTGAATGAATATGAAGTCTATTTAAACTGTGGTACCTTTAATCCGACAAGTTACCCCGATAAGCTAGTAACCCCGCTTCATAGGACAGGCCCCAGTTGTTCGCAGTCCGAGGTTTTTATTTGCGCAAATGACGTAAAAATATTGTCCTGTTTTAGATCATGTTTGAAACCTTTAATGTGCCAGCCATGTATGTGGCCATTCAAGCAGTGCTGTCTCTCTACGCTTCTGGTCGTACCACTGGTGAGCTTGATTTCAGCCTCGCCTCAACATTCACTGTCTCTTTGATTGTATTTGGGGATATTAATAACCAGGGTCCCGGTCCCATCAGGTATTGTCCTCGACTCTGGTGATGGTGTCACCCATAATGTCCCCATTTACGAGGGCTACGCTCTGCCCCACGCCATCATGCGTCTGGACCTGGCTGGCCGTGATCTCACAGACTACCTCATGAAGATCCTGACCGAGCGAGGCTACTCATTCGTCACTACCGGTGAGCGGAGTCAAATCCGTGCATTTGTCAGCAGTTCCGCACTCTGGTGGACCCTTTGAAACTTTCCGACTAGGGTAGGGACTTCCCGACACTAAATGAGATATTTCTTTCATGTGCAGCTGAGAGGGAAATCGTCCGTGACATCAAAGAGAAGCTCTGCTATGTTGCCCTGGACTTTGAAAACGAAATGGCTACTGCTGCCACATCTTCCTCCCTGGAGAAGAGCTATGAGCTTCCTGATGGCCAGGTCATCACCATTGGCAACGAGAGGTTCCGCTGTCCCGAGACCCTTTTCCAACCTTCTTTCATCGGTATCCTATCCTATCCCTGCCACCATCTACACAGTTACACACCTCCTAACGTCTCTCTTTCTCGATGCCTCGTGCGATTGTCTGACCAGCTGCCGTAACCCCCAGGTATGGAATCTGCCGGAATTCACGAGACCACCTACAACAGCATCATGAAGTGTGACATCGACATCCGTAAGGACCTGTACGCAAACAATGTCCTGTCTGGAGGAACCACAATGTACCCTGGGATTGCTGACAGGATGCAGAAGGAGATCACCGCTCTGGCTCCCAGCACCATGAAGATCAAAGTGAGTATTACACCAAATCTTGACTGATATTGATACAAATCCCATATAGCAAACATATTCTAAGTAAACATGACTGAACTTAAGCTCAGATAAAAGAAAAGACTTGCAAAGAATGTCACAGCAATGGGTCAAAAAGCTGGCAGCCCATGTAATCTGATTCATCGAGCTCATATATCTCATCTGACTTTCTATGAATCTGCAGATCATCGCACCACCCGAGCGCAAGTACTCCGTTTGGATCGGAGGCTCCATTCTGGCGTCGCTCTCCACCTTCCAGCAGATGTGGATCAGCAAGCAGGAGTACGATGAGGCCGGCCCGTCCATCGTCCACCGCAAATGCTTCTAAAGCCTCCAACCTTCCCAGTGATGCCTCTTGCTTTTCTGCCTGTGAACTGTCTTCTCTTTGTCCCCGTCGCCTCTCCTCCCCTCTTTTGCACTGCTACTTCTGAATGGATGTTTTTGTTTTCGAATGAATTAAACCTCGACAAGCCTGGGCATGTCTGAAACCATGAAAGAACAGGAGAACCAAAGCTCACAGATGCCCTCTTGTGTTCAGATGCTGAAAATGAACTTTGCAGATGTTGCATGTGTTCGATCACCGCTGTATGCTTCGAGTTACAGTTTAAGGATGGTTACATTGAGAACACTCCAGGAAGGAATAAAGCTGTTCAAAAACCGAAGCTTGTCTGTCTGATATATATATCACACTTTTGACATATTCAACTGAATCTGCAGTCATTCAAAATGCATGTCCAAGATTACTTCTCAGACTGCACCATAAGGGAATTTCAGTTACGGAGCAACACTGCTCTTGCATGCAGCAATAACTCCCAGTGACTCAACAACAACAACAATAATAATAATAATAATGCATACACCTTACATATACAATATTATATGTATAAAAATAAGGGTCAAGTCACGTAACATACAAACTAGCAAATGATAAAACAGCAATGCGAGACAAACCAGCATAACCCCCCGTCTTGACATATGGATATGCGTCTTACAAACTCTCCCAGGAAAAAGAAAAAAAAAAGACGTAAGGAAATATAAAACAGAAGAAAGAAAAAGATAATAATAATAAAATCAACTAAAAAAAAGTCAAACGACTGAAGCACTAGGCGTTATTATGCAGTATATATGTGCAGACTGCTGAGGTGACATAATGCACTTTGCTCAAAGTGGTGGGCGTGTGTTGTGGGTAAGCATGTGTGCGTCTTTGTGTGTTGGGGAGGAAAAAAGTGATACATTGGGGGGGGGGGATGGAAGACAGGAGAGGCGGGAGCAGAAGGAAGATTGATGAGGGGGTGGTTGTTGTTCGGTCTACCTAGACAGGCTGGGCCCAGCAGACCAGAGGGAGCCGCCCCCCACCCATGACACCCCCACCCCAGGCAGACCACACCCCACACCACACGTCACGCTACCCCTATTTTAGGATGGCTTTTTTTTGTTTCCTTTAGTCTGTATGAATGGGAGAGAAACGCTGACCTGGTGTGATGCACTAAAAGAAGCAGGTCGTGCAGGTCGGTCCAGTCTGGGGTGGGAGAGATCAGTAGGCAGGAAAGCGGCCATTGGGGGAGCAGCTCAGAGACCCACCCCCTCAGAGGAGGGGCAAAAGGGAGGGGAGGCAGCGGGACAAACTAGGATCTTTAGGAAGAGGCGGGATTGGGGAAAAAGGAAGGAAGGATTGCATGCATATTTTTATATATATATATATATATATATATATATATATACAGGTCCTTCTCAAAAAATTAGCATATTGTGATAAAGTTCATTATTTTCTGTAATGTACTGATAAACATT
>JAODLC010001118.1:0-10477 GCA_026781145.1 Hippopotamyrus pictus | reverse complement strand
TGAATGCATTATAATGCATTATGAAGGTATCTATAATGCGTTATGCATACAGACTTTAAGTAAAGTGTTACCGGAATTTTTGTCCTTGTTAAAACTCTTACAGTCTCCACACTGGTAACAGCGTTGTTTTCTAGGCATAGCCAAACAAATCTCCTGCTGTCTGAAAAGGCGTAGAAAATGAAATTTAACCACTAAATCTTTACAGTTTTTGTGAGGGACAGTCAAATTCTCTCGTTAAGTTTTTTGTGTTGTTGCACCCACACTTTAAAACTCGTTTCAGCGCCGCCACTTATACGTATGCATGTTTGTGTGTACGCGTGTGCCCGGGGCCTTGTGTGCAGTTGTTCCGCCACTGGACAGTGCATTAGATTTTTAGGCTAAATACACCAATGTGATGGGGGAATTAAAAACTTAAGGACACACATAAATTGTCATATTTTAATTTTAATCTCTATCTAGTGTGAGTCTGGATATCTGTATGCATCTAAATTTTGCAAATGTTTTGTAATCAATAATATATGAGATTAGATTTCAACAACAAACACTGTGGCAGTGGAAATTAAATTGCTTATTTATTCATATTCGTGTATCTGCTATACTTATTACCAGTCCTTTGTTCTGTTAAATTATTTGTTCTCCCATTACCATGTGCTGGCAGTGTCAAGTGAGTAATTTAATAATTAGGATATTTATAGGCAAATATGTTTGATTTTACAGTGTATTGTTGGTGTGCTGGTGCACGCCAGGACGGGTTGGAGATGGTTTTGGTGTACGCTGCGACGGGGTGAGGATAGTATGGGTGTTCGCGGGGACGGGGTGGGGATGGTTTTCGTGCACTAGAAGACGGGGTGGGGACGGTTTTGGTGTACGTGGGAACAGTGATGGGAACAGTTTTGGTGTTCGCAAGGATGGGGTGGGGACGGTTTTGGTGCACGCGGTGACGGGGTGGGGACGGTTTTGGTGCACTCGAACACGGGGTGGAGACGGTTTTGGTGTACTTGGGGACAGTGATGGGGACGGTTTTGGTGCACGAGGGTCTGGGGTTGGGATGGTTTTGGTGCACACAGGGACAGGGTGGGGACAGTTTTGGTGTATGCGGGGACGGGGTGGGGACGGTTTTGGTGTACGTGGGGACGGGGTGGGTACAGTTTTACCCTGGACTGTTTGACCCTGTTTTTTTCCCTGACCCATTAAAGCCTCCTAACTTCACATACGCATCTGAGTCCTTATTACTTGCTGTCACAAAGTGTTAGCTCTAGGCTCCCACAACAGGGACTTTGAAAATCAAGGAAACAGTTTAAAATCAAGTGGAGGAAGAGCAGTTTCCTTTGTGAAACCTCAATCCAAACTTGTCTAGATAATAAGCAAACAGCTGTGTAATATGCTAGCACAAGGATCCTGTTTGCATTGGGTTTTTTGTACACTGATGAGGACACGTGTACTGTAGGTAGGAATCATAGGCACACATCTGCACTCGTGCATGTTCTTGGTGTGTTTTCCATAGAATAAACATTGGTGTGAATGCTCTTCCTGGACTCTTTTTTTTTTTGTGAGTCGGGGTTGTGTACTTGTGTGGGAAAAGAGAAAGCTGAAACTTGCCGTGGGATAGAGGCACAGTACTTGACCCCAGTCTCCTGGTAATCTTTTATAAAGATCAGTAAACATGCACCAGGGCAGACTGTGCTAGACAATCTCCAGATTGGCGTTTGAAGGAGAGGATTTCGGAGACGCTGCCGATTCTCCTCCAAGGGCTGTCTGCTCCCTTTCTCTCCAGCAGCACGAACTCTGAGCGAAGGTCTGGAAGTCTATTAATCATTTTATAGGAAAGAAAGATATCAAATAATAATGCATTGTAACTATATACATATGTGTGTGTGTATATATATATATATATATATATATATATATGTACATTTTTTCCTTAAGAAAAACATTCATGACCATTGTACATTTTCATCTAATGCTTCTTTACTGCATTAATTTAATATTTTTAGCTGAAAATTCCCCAAGAATAGGCAAATCAGGATAAGCTGTACGAAAATGGATGTTTTTCCCATATTCTATTTTATACCTTGTTATTGCCTAAAGTTATATTAATCATATAATTAATTATATAATTACATAACTGATTAAAAAATTAAGTCTACACTGTTTCTCGCATATGATTGGCAAGATCTGTGCAGGAATCAGGAAAAAATTTTATTCTGCTAATGTGTGCTATAGTTTTACGTTAGGAACAATGTCTCAAAATCAAACTGTATTATAATTTGGGTGTAACACAGGTGCTAACCAGCTGATCAGTCGGGTTTGAGGTCAGAGACGGTCACGGTCAGGGAAAGACACCTAAACATGTTTGACAGGGGAGGAGGGAGAAACGATAAAAGGATCAGGCAGAGAAAGAAAGGCTGAACGAGAGCTCTGTGAAGCGGAGAGAGGACAAGAAAGCGGCAGATGTGGGAAAGCGAAGAAGAAGAGGCAGGGAGAGAGAAAAGAACAAGGGATAAAAGAAGAGAATGAGGGAAGAGAGACAGGAAGCAGGGGGTGACACGCTGCCCCCATCAGAGCTGGGACTGGCGTGCCGGCGTGAAGTGGCCAGCGGGGGAGCTCTAACAGCCATGCTGCGTGCCGCTTGGGCCCGTTTGCATTTGAAAGCGTCTGGCCACCCCCAGAGCCCCAATGCTTTATTGTGCGATCTTATCTGGCACGTGCCTGAGATGGCCTTTCCCACACCATGCGGCGAGCGGGTGGGCATGCGAGGGGGCTCCACGTCCGGCCGTCAGCATCATGCCGGCTTGACAGCCGTGACTTCATGGCCCGTCAGTGCTCTGCCTTTCTTCCAGAAGATTCCACAGCGAGACCTTTTCATATCGCCCGCGTCACCCTCCCCCGTACCCATCCCGCCATCCAGCACCCCCTAGCTTCCCAATTTTAACCGGTATCCTTCAGGATTAGCTGTCCACCTTTCTGTGACAAGTCGAGGTATAGAAGCGTTTCTTGACGTACGCACGGGCAGCGAGGGAAGCATAGTCCCCCGCTATAAAGAGACTTCTTCCATCTCGCTGTCAGCCACTCTGTTCCAGGACGCCTGTTCCCACCAAGCCCACAGAGACCCCCCACCAACATGATAATAAGGAAAAGATATCTAACATTCATTTGATTTAAAAAAGGATAGATCTTGCTCCAACTGAATGACTTAAAAAAGAAGATGAATGTCTGTTAACATGTTATTCATCTATGTTGTCCCATCACCTAGCACATAATGGTCAAGGTAGATCAATGCTCTTCAGATAAGGGAGTAAGACAGTGACATGCAATATTTTTTGGTACTCACATAATACATCACTTTATTACTAAATGTTATATGCGGGTAATGGTCATGCTTTCCTCTGTTTCCTATTTAATCCCGGCATTGTCTGTTGGTTTTGAAGGTATTATACTTCCAGTTGCCCTGGTTTTCCTTCAGACAGCATCCTGCTCTAATCAGAGGCTGTTTGTAAGGGGATAAGCTGATATGACTTGTTTTACTCCAGTACCGGCAAAGGGGGGGGGGGGGGCTCGGGGTTGAGGTCCTCCTGGGTCGTCTGACTCAATTTCTGCTTCATCCCTGCAACCCCAAGCGCAGTCCCCTTCACATCCGAACAGTATGCATGCTGCCCCCCCCCCACCTCTTCCACCCAGCACTGTCACTCCCAGGAAGTATGGGAGGCTGCCTCCCAGTTTGTGGCCAGGGAACAGACGGCAACCCAGACAGCTCGGCTCGGGATGGTAGAATTCAGGTGTGCCTTGATTTCTTTCTCAAGGAATGTCCCATCAGACAGCCCTGTGGAGGACACCTCACAACCTCAACATGGAGTTTGTGGCCAAGGAGCCACTGCATTACGTTTCAAGTGTGGAAAAACAACAGAGTGTATACATGCGACAGTTGAAACAGTAACTGTATGGATAGTACTCAATTCTGCCTGCAGACGTTCCAAGGCCTTTTCCTTACCATTGATTGTTATGACCTCCAAAAATAGTATAACATCCATCCATTAAACAGTATAACATCCATCCTTCCATTCCTACTTCTCCTGTGCAGTGTCTCGGGGGTCCAGAGCCCATCCCAGAGGCTAGAGGTGCAAGGAAGGGAATGACCCAGGAGGGAGCATCTCTCTATGGCATATATAACATAACTATATTGTATCATATAGTTTACATTTATTTATTTAGCTTTTTTGCAAATGGATGAAATTAGAATCAGAGAGCAAGTCAGCCAAACCTTGGAGGGATTTTAAGGGCCTTGCTCAAGGGCCCAAGGATGACATGGCTACTCTGCCAGACATGCGATTTGAACCCATGATCATCCAAAAAATGGCACAGATTCCCACCCTACCGAACGACGTGTCGCTCATTACCATTATCATGCTGAAGCATCCACTGGCTGGCAGAGCCTTCTGCAGCTTCCAAGGTAAATCCAGTGGGCCAGCAGCGATATGGTATCTTAACCCTACCTGCACTGTTTCCTACTCTATAACAGTCAGGTGCTTCTGATGCATGGTAATTATGATGCTGATGAGACCTGTTTTATGTGTGTTTGCTTCCAACCATACACTTGGGCCGGTATGCATAAAACTTCTCAGAGTAAAATTTCACTCTTAAATGCATCACAATTCTAAGAGTGACGAGATTTTGCTCCTACTCCCATACTTAAGAATAAGTGGCATGCATAAACATTATTAAGTGTTAAGCATAGGTCTCAGCTCCTAAATTATTTAAGAGAGCTGGAGAGGACTCCTAAACCAGTTGCACGATGGCAGCAGCACTACACGCAGGAAGACGGAGACCGCGCACTTTCTGTAAAAGAAAGGACGTCCTGCAGACGTACGACAATAATGAATAGATAAAAAGGTACAGGCTTGATCATGAGGGCATTCTTTTTGTTACTAATCTAATTAGGAACCGGATACAATCTCCTACGTAACCTAAAAATGCACTTAGTGTTGAACTGAAGGTGATAATGAAGGTGATACATTTTTGGCAACTGGAAAAATATAATAATAATAATGATTATTATTATTATTATTATTATTATCATCATCATCATCATCATCATCTATTATAGCGAGGGTCATAAGAACAATATAAGTAATGACAAACCTGTATCTTGCATGCTTGCTTTATAAACTGTGATGTCCTTTCGCGAGGTCGATAAAACATTATACCACCTTTTTTTCACATTCCTCTGCTGAACGCCTTGTCTGAGGTGACGCAACATTTATGGAGCTTGCAATAGCCTCCTAAACTTTTTTGTCTGTGCTTGTAACAGCTGGGCCAAACATTCCTCTCCTTCCATTTAAGCACCAACTATGCCAAAAGAACCGTTTTGCTTGTCACCCAGTTTGGTTTTCTTTTAGAATCCAATGTCTTGCTATGAGGTTTGCGTTTGACCCATAATTTATACAACATGTGCATCTATTAGTGGAAACTGGTGGTGTGCTAGGTAGATTTTTGTAAACCAATTAAAGGTATGATCACAGAAAGGTATGTTGTATAAAGCTGTACATTAACGGTTTAATGTCACTAATATATTCACCGTGTAGCTTCTCTATTGGTTGAACTCAGTATTTGGGCCGGGATTTTATTTGTAGTCCTCATTTCACGACACATAAATGCTGCCTCCGTCAGCACTTAGAAATTGGGCTTAGACTTTGTTGAAAGTTACTTTTAGCAGCTTCATACAATGCTCTTAGGTCCTACTGTCACGTTGCATATAACACGGACCGGGGAAGCAGGCAAAGGGAAGCAGGAACGGGGTAAAATAAAGGGGTTTAATTGGGAAATGTAAGGGCATAAGGGAAAAACCACACGGGACTACACAAGAACGCGCAACACTACAATGACAGAACTAGGGAAACAAACTCTGACATGGACTTAAATACACTGAACCAATACAGATTGAAAACAGCTGTGAAACACTGGGAATTGACATGAGGTTAACAAGGGGGGCGTGGCACATGAGGAGCGGCACGATCGGGGCGTGACAGAAC
The DNA here is from genome assembly GCA_026781145.1 of Hippopotamyrus pictus. NCBI lineage: Eukaryota > Metazoa > Chordata > Actinopteri > Osteoglossiformes > Mormyridae > Hippopotamyrus > Hippopotamyrus pictus. The sequence goes on along the minus strand of JAODLC010001118.1, from coordinate 4,451 downwards.
CCCCCCCCAGGGGAGCGGACGGACAGACGGAACCGGGGACACAGGACCTGGAAAACAAAAGCAAAAAAAAAGGTCAACCAGAGACAGGGAACAGGACAGACACACAAAACAGACACAGCGACAACAACTCAGACACCAAGCGACAAACCATGGGGAAAGCCAACAGGCACAGGGACCACAACACAGGGAGCATAGGGGGAACACCAAAGGGAGGAACAAAGGGGCCAGGAGCGAACGAAGAAGAAACAGGAGGACAGGGAGGACTGAAAGACACAGAGGGACCGGGGACAAGCACAGGAGGCACAAAGGCAGGGGGCACAGAGGCGAAGGGCAGGGGGAAACGGGGAGCCACAGGCAACCCAGGCAGGCGAGGGACGGAAGCCACAGGGGCAGCGGCCGACCGTGAGGCCGAAGCCGAAGGGACCCTAGGCGAGCGCGAGGGGGGAGCCGGAGGGAATGCCGCAGGCGGCGAGGAGGAGGGCAGAGGGACGGACGAACGGGGCAAGGAGGGAGAGGAAGGGGATCCAGGCGAAGGGGAGAAGGGAGCAGTAGCTGCGGCAGACGAAGGCACAGCCGCCGCCGGCCAAGGCGCAGGGGACCGCTGAGCCGGAGATAGGGGACCCACAGGTGACCGACGACGCGCCAGAGGCGGGACAGCAGCCAGCTGACGGGGCGCCGAAGGCGGAACCGGAGGCGACCTACAAGGCGAGACCAGGGGGACCACAGGCGACCGCCGAGCAGGAGCTGGAGGACCCGCAGGCGACCGCCGAGCTGCAGCCAGGGGGACCAAAGGCGAGCCGGGGGGCTGGGCGGGACCCGACCCCGGCGCAGGTGTCCTCTCCCTTTTCGGGAGACAGAGAGGCGGGGACCGGGTCAGGACTTGGCGTGCTGGGGCAAGGGTGGAGTTGTCACTGGGGAGGTCAAGGGGGAAGGCACTGGGAAACACACAGGAGGAGTCACAGGGAAATGCACAGGGGAAATCAAGGAGATCCCCAAGGGGTCCCACTCTAGCTCCTCCTCTGTCTCCACAGCGGAGGGAGGAGCTTCGGCCTGGCAGACCGGAGCCATGGGTGGCGCAGCAGCCGGGGCCTTGGGCGGCACAGTAGCCGCCAACTCTGGGCCAGCAGGGGGTGTCGCAGCAACCGCCAGCTCCGGGTCAGCTGGGGGTTGAGCAGGGGCCTCAGGGGGCGTAGCTGGGAGCTCTGGAGTTACGGGGAGCTCTGGAGTCACGATGGGTGGTGTTGCAGGAACCGCTGACTCAGCACCAGCAGGGGGCGCCACTGGGGAAGCAGCTGCGGGCACGGGAGTCACTGGGGAAGCAGCCGCGGGCACGGGAGTCACTGGGGAAGCAGCCGCGTGCACAAGAATCACTGGGGAAGCTACCCGGTTCGGGAACCGCGGAACCCGTGGGATATCGTCCTAAACGGACCTGGCCCCTTTAAGGGCCAGGCGCGTCCCGGAACAAGGACGCATTGCCAATGAAGACAGTGAAACGGCTGGCGAAGTGTCGTGGCAAGCTGCAGCCGGCGTGAACACCGCTGGATTAAGCACCGGAAGGGAGTCCTCCCAACACGTAGCAGGGCAGACAGCAGAAAGCGAGACAGCCCCCAGGGAGACTTCCGGCGTGTCTTCCTGTCTTCGTCTTCTCCGCTTCTTTCTGCTTGCCACCTTTGCCGTGGTCGCGGGCACCTCGGGCAGCTCCGATAGCTGACTGTAAGGAAATCCAAGGGCTGCGGCTTCTTGCTTTAATTTAGTGTCCGCCACCCCGCGTCTCAACCGCCTCAAATTTTCACGCACCTCCCCAGATAGGTGCGCATTTCCGGGCAGGGACATCTCTTCCAAAGTATCCCTGCAGCGGTAGGCTAGAGCCCGAAGCAGGGGATCATCCCGGACTTCGGGCTGATCGAGCTAATGCAGTACCTCGTCTGTACTACGCTGAGGTATTCCTCCTCCGACATCCGAGGCGTCTTCTCTTGGAGTTCTGTCATTATGTCACGTTGCATAAAACACGGACCGGGGAAGCAGGCAAAGGGAAGCAGGAAAGGGGTAAAATAAAGGGGTTTAATTGGGGAACGCAAGGGCATAAGGGAAAACCCACATGGGACTACACAAGAACGCGCAACACTACAATGACAGAACTAGGGAAACAAACTCTGACGTGGACATTGAACCAATACAGATGATTGAAAACAGCTGTGAAACACTGGGAATTGACATGAGGTTAACAAGGGGGGCGTGGCACATGAGGAGCGGCACGATCGGGGCGTGACATCTATTTTTTGCTAAGTTTTTTTTTACTCTTAACTCCAAGTGTACGACCATTCTTAAGACCATTCTTAGGAAGTTTTATGCATACCGGCCCTGGTATTTTGATGTTTCAGAGGGCCCTGCTCAAGAGTCCAAGTAACTGTTGGGCAGCAGCAAGGTAAGTAAGACAGATGACCTAAATAAAATGAATAAATAAATGAATGAATACACAGAAAATAAAATTTATTTTAAAAGAGGGAAAAGAAATAATGTTGTGACTGTACTGTAATCCGTCCCAGGATAGGATCCAGGGTAGAAGGTTTCTTTAGGTTTACCAGTAATAGTAATATTAAAACTATGGATTAAAGTTGAAATGTGAAATATCACAAAGGTCCCTATTGGACATGAAAGAAAGTGAAATGAGGATAGGGGAAGGGGAGGGAAAAAGGGAGGTTAGAGATTGGGGTATGGTGGTCCATGGGTTCAGACTGAAGGTTAAGGTTAGAAGAGGAGATGGGTTTGGGGGTCCCTAATGTTGAAAGGACAGAGATTAAAAACATTAAATGTTTGGGGACAACAGTATAGGTAGGGGCCCTCGGTAAAGGAAAGGGAAGAGATCCTGACCATATTATGTTTGAAAGAATAGTACCCGTATTGCTGAAGGTTTTGTAATAATCAGTGACCGTAAGGGACTATCTTTATTTCCCTTTCTTGACAAATAAGGCAGAAACATTGCAGTGTTTTATTTTTAAAGTAAATAATGTTTAAAATTTATGGTGGAGAAAACTGGAGAGACCCACCAATTGACAGTAATCGGAACTGCTACATTTTTAATAATAAATATGTCCAGACAAACATAGTTAAAACATGAAATCATTCAAGTAATAAAAATGGATAATCAATTAACTCATAAAAAGTCATTACATTAAAATACATTGATTAAGTTACCCATGGAGTTATAAAAAGCAATGATTAAGAAAATTGCTTCAAAAGAGTCATCACTGTAACCAGTATCTGCCATGTCCAGCCTGCCCCGCCTGTCTGATCCCCTTATTTCCTCTCGGGTGTTGCTCTAAACTAGCCATGCCTGGGGCTTATCAGTCTTATCTCATTCTTTCCCTCCTGTTACAGCAGCCTTGTGTTTGCTCCCTTATTATTCAGGTATATTAGCGTGTCCCAGTCTTGTGCTCCCTGTTCAGCCATTGTTGTCTGTCAGCGCCTGTAATCCTGTGTGGTTGTGACAAAGTCACCAAGCCTACAGCCTGCATTTTGGTCATGCCTTACCTCTGGACATGACAGTATCTCCTCATTAGAAGAGAAAAGTGCTTGATTAGTTCATAAAAGAAATCACTCACACTTCAAACATAGTAAATGTTTTAGTTTTATATAGAAGATAAAAAAAAGTTGGTATTGTGAAACCATTCCTGACAGGTTGTGAGTAAAGCCCTATCACACTCCTGTGTCTCTCAGATTTCCTCCACCAACTAATTGCCCCACTTACCTCAGGTTAAACCCCAGGGAGACCCACATCTGTAGCTGATGATTCCACCTGTACTCCTTGCTGCGTCTTTGTTTCAGTGACCAGTTACAATTTGCTTCCAACTGGCAGAACATAATATTATCATGGCCATGTTGGTGAAAATGTTGTACCAGGATAGTAGGTTTAGTATTATTAGATAATGTGTACAAATATTGTTTCAGACAGTACAGAATTTGTTCTGTGTATCCCCAACATACATCTTATCACAATGTTTGCACTGGTTAAGGTATATGACATTTAGGGCTGTCAAAATTAACGGGTTAATACGGATTAATCCATCATCATGATTAATCTGATTAAATTTTTTAACGCAATTAACCCATCTGCAGCGCAGAATGACTCAAAATCCCTGAAATGTCTCTGTCAACCGATTTCGGGCAGTTTTGGTGCATTCCATTTGCCCTCGGAACTCGTATTCCGAGTCGGATTCAGAGATTTGAAGCTGGAGATGACGACATGCGCGCTCCCGTTTCTCGGAGATCCGAGAAATATCTCAGAGCAGCACAGAGGATCCCAAGTTCAGAATCCAAGATGGCTGCGCCCTTTGTCAACAGAAGGGAAAGTTGTAGTTTTATACTGTTTAAGCCCTACTTCTCATTTGTGGCTCATTAAATCGGTCGCACACACTATACCGTCCAACTTATCTGTGGACGTGTTGCTACGG
>JAODLC010001117.1:0-10511 GCA_026781145.1 Hippopotamyrus pictus | reverse complement strand
GGGGTGTGTCACCTGACTATAGATGCTTCGCAGGCATCAGAGGTGGCAACACTCCAAGTCCATTTATCATCACAGAGAGGAGGAGGACATTTAATACGATTAAGGACAGAGATTAACGCTGAAGTCAGAGAGCAGGAAAGCACTGCCTGACGCCAACCCCCCCTCCCCCCACCACTTCGCCAGCATCACAAGCCACAGTAAAAGTGCCAGCCTTCTAACAAAAAAATACCTGCCCCGCCTCCTTCAAAAGCCAGGCACCCCCCAGCCGGTCAGCGCCTTCCTGCGACTTTCCTTTGTGGGTCTTCAGGACGACCTGACACGCACGAAGCCCCCGACAACACGCCCAACAGTTGTGAGGAGATTAAACAGGCCTTCCTTAGCCACGATAGGCCTTCATTAGCCACGATAGGCCTATCGTGGCTAATGAAGGCCTATCTTAGCCACAACTCCCTTAAAACACAGCTTGATTAGCGGCTGCCTCCCCTTCCTTGCTGATTGTTTTGCAGCTTCCGCCGTTGGCTGTGGGTCAGGGGGGCGATCTTCCCGTAGAAGAGGATAGCCGACTCCAGTGACTCACTTTCCACGGAACGTTCTTCTGACGACGCTCCACCATCCTGCCCCCCCCCAATTTTCTGTAAGCTCCCTCGACCCACCCCCCCACAACACGAACGCGAACAATAAAACTGGCCTTCCACGACCCGACAATCTAACAGACAGCCAATCACAAATCGACTCTGGTCCAGATCACGGATATCGGGAGGTAGGTCATTGGCACCCCCCCCCCCCAAAATGTGGCTCTAGGGGGAATGGGAGTCAAGCCAGTGACAGGGGGTACAGAGCTGCCAGGGGGTACGGCCATACAATGCGACCCTTGTTCATCCATCTCAACTCTTTATTTTTGGAAAATCCAGGACAGGATGGAGAACTGGAGACAAACGCAACAGGCAAACCCAAGAAAAGCCGGGGGGGGGCGGGGCGGTGCAGAGCATATGTGGGCGCACATTGATATACGGAATGGTGGGGGGGCTTCGACGTCCCAGCATGGCTGCTCCCAGTGGGGGGTGGGTCAAAATACCCAAGGACATTCAAACAAGTGGTGAAAAGAGGAGAAGCCCCCCCCCCAGACCTCCTAACCATACTGGCCCACCCTCCATTGTCCCACTTCAACCTTAGGCCGAGCTAAACTAACTTGACACACCGAGGAGAGCCATGGGTGGGGTCCCACTGAGTGTATCCCCCCCCCCCGCCTGTGGAAGACGGCAGCTGTGACGGCACAGGCCCCAAAGCACAGCCGGTGGGTTTCCAGATCCCTGCAGCCTCCACAATGGCCTGGACCATGCCGGGGGAGGGGGGCGGGACGGAGGTGGGAGCCTTGCTGAGCACAGGAATTCACTCCCCAGTCACACCGCCCACCCCTCCACCCGCCGCCATTATGAGGTCACGCGTAGGAAGATCAGATCGGATCTCGCCTGCTCTGACGGACGGGCGATAAAGGCGGCTGGACGCTCGTACCCGGCCGTGCAAGGAGCCGACCGGCATGCTGGTGCTTCACTCCTCAGTGATGTTATCTACAGGGAAATAACTCATCAAGTCTCACCACCCAAAAGGTGGGGCACTCTGGGGCGAGACCTCAAACCCACCTGTTAAATGCAAATCATCAAAACAAAAAAGTTACTGCCGACAGATCATCCGCAGGGAGAAGCCGTGGTCCGGAGAGGAAGCCGTTCTCCAGACACGGTTATGTAAGCTGAAATACGGCATCCCCAGCTCAAATACTTCTTGTTTTCTGAGGAAGAACCAATTAATCTGTGGGCAGGAGCTGGCCGGATATAAAGTACGATTTTATGAATGGACACTCAGTTCTGTGTCGCTCTCGCCTTGATAACACAATGAGCCTTCCCGCGGCGCTCCCATTTTCGTATAAATCTGTCTATTTAAAGTCGGGGGGGAAACACAGGCGGCATTGAAGGCCACACTTGGAAAGACCAGGCGCATTTTACAGATGAGGTTAGAGTTTTGGAGCGCGACGGCGGAAATGGTGGGACGGCCCATTGACTGGAGAAAAGGCGTGGGGGAGGGGCGGCGGGACCTTTCGGACACGGGAAGGGGGGGGGGGGGGGGTTAGGAAAATAGGCAGGCATTATGTGGAGTGCGTGGACCTGTCACAAGCACAAGCAGTGACCAAAAAAAGGAGCTCTTCAGCCTCCTCGTCTGTGGGGGGAGGGGGGCTCCCAGAGCGCACACTTTAGCGTAATGCGAAAGGAGTCGGCCTCGCAGCAAATCACCCATTTTCCTAATGCTAATCACAGCCACCGGATCACTAAGGACCGTTTTCGTCAAGCCTGACGGATGACGCATGAACTGTGCTTTTATATAAATCGCTCACCTCCCCCCGCACGGCGATCAGCGTGTCACGTTCAGGAAGCGGGGCCGCACGCCGTGCCCCTCCCCCTCTGGACCTCTGCCGTCTCAGAAATGAACCCAAGCCCTCGGGGATGGTGGGGGGGGGGGAACAAGGCCTGTCCGCAAGCTGACAAAACTGCCTTGTGGAGCCTCGGCCCCTGCATTCCCGAGAGCCCCCCCCCCCCCCCGCCCCAGCTTCTCACCCACACAGGAATCTCCCAGCCAGCCTCAGCTCCCCTCCCACTCCCTCGGCCTCCTCCTCCTCCCCCCCAATGGCTTTTTAAGTCCAGCTCAGTCACTCCACACCTTCCGTTTGACCGCAGGCCCGAAATAGCCCCAGGAAACAAAGATGGAGGCCATCTGACGCCCCCCCCCCCAAGGAAGCCGGGCATCGGACTCACTCACTCCGTGACCCTTAAAGCCTCGGACATGTGACTCGGGAATCCGAAGCGGAATAAAACATTCCAGGGTCGTCATGGCGACAATGGAATACCCACTTTGCCAGGAATCCCCACTTTGTGGCCACGAGCTTCCTGTTCAGCGCAGGTTTCCAAACACATGCAGACTGGCATCTCCGAGTTGGCCATAGGGTGCCCCCACCCAGCCCAGTGCCCTTTGCCCCCCTGACAGTCGGAGGAGCGGGAACTCACCAGAGGGTTTGCACATGTGGATCTGGCTCTGGCACTGAACCAGGGGGTGCAGGACGGCGGGGCTGGCGGCAGGCACTGAGGTAGCTCTGGCGGAGAGGCCGGCGATCCCGGGTGTGGGGGGCGAGGGCAGCGGCGAGGGCGGCCCGCACTGGGTCTGGCAGCGCAGCTGCGTCAGTGAGGCTGGCACCCCCTGGTAGTGGCGGGTGGCGCTCAGGAGGTCGTTGAGGATCTGCAGGATGGTGCCAATATCCCGCCTCGGCCGCCCGCTGCTGTCCTGGCAGTTTGGGTGCAGGGTGCCTGGGGGAAAACGGGGGGGGGGCAGCTTTATCGGTCGGGCTCGCGTGTGAAAATCCGGGCCAGCCGGCCACCAGGAGTAGCCACGCCCCCCTCGCTTACCAGAGAATGTTCCTGAGAAAACGCCGGGCGCGTGGTTGACGAAGCTCTCGATGATGGCGCCCGGCTTGCGGGACCGTGCGCTGGGGGGGCTGCTATTGCTGGGGGCCTTGGCACTGCAGTTAGTCTGGTGGGACGGAAACCGACATAGTTAAGGCGCAGTTGTGGGGGCGGTTCACTGATTTTCGTTCGCGGCAGTGTGACCCCGGCCGGGCGCAGACGTCTGTCGCTAAGCTCCAGTTACAAAAGAGCAGACGCAGGATGGTGGGGGGGGAGGTGGGCGTAGAGAAAGAAAACCGCAACAAGGGGAATTGGGACGGGGGACTGGCAGAGGGCGGCCCTTCCGCAAAGACAGGGACGTTTCGTGTGACTCCTTTGCACATTTGCTCATCATGGTCACTGCAGGTCATGGGAAACGGCTTTTACAGTTATGTGGGGGGGGGGGGACCTGAGCAGGTAATCAGTCACTGGGCATCACATGTTTAAATACCACCCCCACCCCAAACTCCAGCGGGGAGACGTACCTCAGGGCAGGGCGTGGCAGGGCTGGAGCTCACGGCCGGGGGGAGGTGAGAGCGGAGGAGTCCGTTGGGGAGAGGCGAGAGCTGGGGGGGGGGGCTGCGCTGGCCCGCAGAGGACGATGGGTAGGCAGGGGGCGTGGCCCGCACCGGGCTGGAAGCGGGGAAGGCCGAGGGGCTGACCGAGGAGACGGGGGTCGGGTGAAGTTGGGGGGCATGTGGGAGGGTGGGGGCGTGTGGTATGGTGGGGGGGTGTGCCTGCGGGTGGGGGTGGGGGTGATGCGGGAGCCGCACGTGTGCTCCGCTGTTGCCGGGCGCTGCGGCGGACGCCCCCGCGGCCTCGGGGCCCCCCCGGGCGATGACGTGCCGATGCTGCGGCTGCTGCCCGCCAGTCTGCTGAGCCGCCAGCTGCAGCTGCACGAACATCATGTGATCGCCGACGCGCAGGGCCAGGGTCAGCGGCGAGCGGCCCGACAGGAAGTCGCTGACCTGCACACAGGGGGCGGAGAGGAGAGCGGCGTTAAAAGGGCGCCAACGCCACTAAGGTCAGCCATGCGCCGGTGTCGCGGTCGGACCCCAGAATGGACCCCAGGATAGAGAACCAGCCCACGGATGCGGTCTAAGCCCGGCGCTTTGACCGAATCGCCAGTGGTGAGGATGCACAAGTAGGAAAGCAATGGAGTAAAAAGCAGGCCAAAGAAAGAGCCATACATCACCCCGCCCCCCCACCTCCCACGAGCCGCAACCCTGCACCCTGCCGCTATTCAGCAGGCACACAAAGCACGGCCTTCTGGCCCGGCCGCGGGAAGGCGGCTGCAGATGCGGGCCGCGAACCCACCCCGCATAATACCCGATTGTTCTGGCAGCCATGCCGGATCTGGAACGGCCTGCCCATTTTTGGGAGCGTCCCAGGAAGGAAGCCAGGGCCCCCCCCGAATCTGGAACAAGCTGCACAGGGAGCTTAAGTCAGTCGGGCTCCAGAACCGGCACAACAATCCCCGCTTGTCCAGCTTTCTGCTTTCTGCTGCAGCTGCTCCGGGGCTGCCCCTCTATTCGGAAGCTGGAAGTAGGACGAGAGCTGGACACCGCGCATCACGGGGGACTGACGGGGATTTTAGGACAGCGGGAGGCTAAACGGCGCTATTTTCGATGACGGTCATGTGACCCAAAAGGACACATTTCAGACACATGCAAATGAACGCGTTAGAGTAACACCCGCATGAAGCAGAGCCAAGCCGGCTTTCTGGAAAGGCGGATTCTTCCAGCAGGAATGCGCTCAGAGTGCCAAGGGCACTCCCAGCAGACCCATAATGCATTGTGCTGCGCTGGCGCACGCTGACCTGTCGTTGACCCCCAGAATCGCAGAGGTTCTGCCCTCCATCATTTCTCCCCCAGTCCTTTGCTTATTTATTCTTCGATCGACCGACAGCTTTCTGCATTCGGGGTGACCTTTGGCCACTTGCACATGAAGTACCTTATTGACACAGGGGACAGCAGCAGGCAGGCCCCCCCCGAAGGAAGACCATGACGCCATAGAGAGAAAAAAAAAAAAAAAGTGTTCTTGATCTAAACTAAAAGATCTAATTAAGCTAGCGAGGGTCTCCAACACACCCCTGCCCTGTAATCTCAGAGAAGCTCCTCACACAGAAGCCACTGCAGGGGCCACAGGGTGGGGGGGGGGCTCTCCCTCTCAGGGAAACAACAAGCAGGGACATCGAGCTTCGGGCCCCCCTTCAAATCCTCTCACCGCCCCCGCCACACATCACAGGATAACGTTCCCTTAGTCAGAGGGACCGAGAGCACGAGGACGAACAACCTTTCCTTGAAAGCGAAGACTTCATTGAGCTTCTGCTAAAACCTACAGCAAGTCATCGGCAGCTATTCTCCCGCTCCAAGGTTGCGGATCTGGGACCTCGCAAACACCACGTCCGCTCGCCCCGCCTGCGCTCGACTCGCTGAAGGTAGCAATCGCGATGAATGACAGGCACCCTGCCACCACCCGATGACTAGCAGAGATTAGCAGGAGGCTACGTGCTATATGCTAATCTGCACGCGACACCCCCCAATCCCAGGCGGGGAGAGCACACAGCAGAGGAGCTCTCCTCATCATGCGGAGAGTCCCCAAAATGAGAGCCTAACGGGAGGGGGCCGCTCGGAGAGGAGACGTATCTGAGCTACCCAAAGAAGACCACCTGCTTTTTAATTCATCTAAACTAGACTATTTCATTAAGGAACATTAAGCAGATATTTATCAGTGTGGATTTCTTCTCCCTACAGAACACTTACAAGGTTTACAAATGTTACACAACCCCGATCAAAAAAAGCCCCGAATTGATAAATCATAATAATTTTCGAATATTTTATTTCTTCGATATACAGAGGCACCAGACAATTGCTGAGGATGCCCTCGGGGAGGCGATTAATCACTCGTGGCAGCAACACTTAAAGAATCCCAGGGATCCTCAGAACACCTGAAAACGCGTCACTCCGAGTCGACGGGAAAGTCCCCGGTGACGGTCTCAACACGCCCGGTTTGGTGAAAGATCGCCTCTGGCCCAGGCTGGGCGGGGGAAACAGGCATCTTCCAGCATGCCTACAAAAAACAGACCCCCTCACCTGCAGTCTGGAAGCACCTATAAACCTCTGGCGGGGACCTACCCCAGCCCCCCCAAGCTCAGAAATCAAAGGAGTCCGCAGAGCAGAAGCCATCACGCTGCCGTCGTGCGACTCGCCGATCCGACGCGGGTGTGCGAAGCAGTCAGAACATTAAACGACGGCACGTTCCGGAGAAGGTACTCGGCCGAGAGTCAAACAGGACGGCCTCGACTAATTAACGCCTCGGAGGCCGAACAAAGCGGCGCTTCCAGCTATCTGTAGGCATATAGCCTCAAAGCCTCTCGTCTAGTGGGAGAAAAATCGGGATCCAGATGTTGACTGCACTGAACCTGCATTTTCGCTAACCTGTCTAATTACGAAAAAAAAAAAAAATAATTAAAACCTTCAAAATGAAAATCAGAGTTGGTATTCCACTTGGGGAGAAGTAAGTTGTCTTGTGATGAGACATATATGGGCGCCGTGTGTAAAACGGGGCAGGAACAGGGAGAAATTATACTTTACGGGTTTTATATCTGCAACGTGGATCCGCAGGAAAATTACTTAATGAAAGACCACTTTAAGGACGAGCATTTCAGTCAGACATCTGCCGCTCGCTGTGTCCTCTCCATCACTCCAGGTATCCGTGTGATAATCAAAAACACACACATGCACGCACACACACACGCGCACACAAACACCAAATCATGCAAAATGGAAACAGCCTTTGATTTGCAAGGATTAATTAAACTCTGACCGCGTCTCCGCGACGACGATGTGATGAGGCGCGGCTTAACCTGATGCCAGTTACTCAAGGAAAAAAGAAAAGCACCAAAATAAATTAAGCCAGCATTTGCATTTGCTTCTAATCCTTCAAAGGCATCACGAGCAAAGACCTATGCAAGTGTTTATTCATTGCTTAAGTACATCCATTGCAGGAATGAAAAACAATGGGGGACAATCATTAGAAATAAACATAAATGCTTTGACCCCAGACCAGATTTAAATGCATAGGGGGGGATAGCCCCTAAGCGTGGTCTCTCTCAGCATTTCTGAGGGTATCACACCCACTTAGTTTTCCTGCTCCAATTGCCTTAATTAGGGATTTCTGCATGTGGTCCCACCTCTTCCTGGATTACCTCCAATCACGATGCCCGGCACTTGAATGACAAAGGGAGCCAGCGAATGAAAGGTGGCCACGATACAAACTTTAGCCGTTCAGGATGAATGCAGGCCTCTCAGAAGGCCTGCTTAAGTGCTATTGCAAACAGCAGGCCCTGACTTTTGAAAAGCATATTCATATAAACTCAGCGTTCGGTGCGAGCGAGAGGAAGGCTACCTACCAGCGTCAAATCAACCTTCCAGGGAAGTGAGGAGCCTCTTTCTAGCCATCTTTTTGGATCTAACACCCGGAAATCCACAAAGCAGTCGAAGAAGAGCCACATCATCAAACTGAAAAAACACATTGGTTTCTCGGACGCGTCAGTGCTCAAAGATTTGCGTCATAGGACCACACGCGCGCACGCACACACACACACACACACACACACATGCATGCGATGACATAACTGTCACAGAAAGAGCCTGAAGCTATTGCAGTTTTACTTGGGTATTGATCTATCGCCTTCAGAGATGGCTTTCGATTTCTCCCACTTGCCAATTGCTCAATCTTATTAAGAACCAAAGATTTCCAATTGTGTTAGAGCAGCAGATTAACAAAACTGATGAGGGAAAAACAGACAAATGGTCCAGTGGAGGACGGGGGGGGGGGGGTGGCAAAATGATGCCTATTGACCGAAACATTGACACGTGACATTTTCAAATCCTGCAAACATACTTTGCCAAATGACTGTTTCAATAAAGTGATTAAAGCGCTCAAGGGGCTTTAATGAGAGATCCTGCGGGTGCACGCAGACCCCTGTCGGAGATCAGGGTGACCTGGGAAGAGCGAGGAGTCACAGGACGTCGTCACTCTGCACCGCCCCTCCCTTCAGCCAGGGAAGCGCCCACAACCCAGGGCGCTTACAGTAATCCCTGACTCACCAGGGCCCGGGCGGGCAGCACACCTAAAGATAAACAATGAACGGTCATGGACTCACACAGGGCCCATCAAATAGACAGGCAGCCAGGCCATTACCAAGCGCTACGCACACAGAGGTCTTAGCAGTTAGCCTGGAATAGGCCCAGACGAAAGAAAAAAAAAATGAGTACATTAGTATTCTGAATTTCCCCATTTAAAGTTGAACTTTGTCAATTTTTAACTAGTGACAACATCCTCCTTCGATATCTAACCCCAAGGCCTCTAGAGTAAATCTTCCGGAGTCATCTAGGAAGCAACTTGTACAGCCTTGGACACTTCAATGATGTTTAAAAATTCTATCCATTTTTAAAATTTATTTTAGCAGACGCTTTTATCCAAAGAGACATACATGTTTTGTGAAAGCGGGGTCCCCGGAACATTTGGTGTTAAGGGCCTTGCTCCCGGGCCCAACGAAACACATGCTCTGCAACTCGAGATTTGAACCAGCAACCTTCTGATCACGGAGAGCATCATGACTAGCCGATCCACACATACATACAGCCAACCAACTGGATGTCTTAGTTATTTGTGGAAGTTGCTTGTGGAATTCACAGTTTACCCAGTTGGCAGCCTCCTCTTCAAATTCACACCTCTCTACTCTCGATCAGGGATGCTTTAGGGCAGAAACCATGAGGGCCGTTTTCCTCATGACAAGCCCCATGTCGGGAGAGATTCGTTCAATGGTGCAAAGGTGGCAAGAGGCACAACATAGGAAGGTACAGAACCGGTAGTTTTTCCTCTGTAGAATTCAATACTACAGTTCATTCCGTGGGTCAGTCAAGATGTTTAGGCTGAAATAAAGGATCAACAAAAGAATCTGTCATAGCCACAGTATGGGATCATAGTCCCCCTTTGGCTTGGAGTTCCTTTGTTTATGTGCTTGTCTAATAGCGGTGGGCTGGTTTTAAGGATCAGCAGCAGATGAGGAATAAGGGGAGGCTGCACTGGAAGGGCTGCATTCGACTGGGTGGCATATGAACGGCATTTAATTTACCCAATGGGCAAGCAAATGATGCTATAAAAAGACAAAGAATGAACAATTTCACTTTCACAATCTGAAAGGAGGTGATGAATGCTGTAGACGCTGCCCAGCCCCCCCCCCCCCACAGCCAGCTACATTTGTGATGAGTGAGAGTGACCTCATCCAACTGGATTCCTTTTCGTAATCTTACACGAACTGGACAAAGTGTCATTCACACCAGCTCTGAGTCGATGGTATACAGCCCGTGTTTCTTGTAAGCAGCCGTCTGGAAAAGGCTTAGGAGTTTAAGGGGTTCTCTTGGTCATATGACACAAAAGAGACTTGACCAAACTAGCACCTTAATGTAATATTATGCTTGAAAAATGGCTTATTCGTTTAAGGGGGCTTATTTTTGCCAAAAATAATGACAGCAATATCACTGTTTCTCCGACATAGTCTGTGAGATCTATTGACGGTCAATTACCACCCAAAGCAGTCCTCTCTAAATGACAGGAGGGGTGAAAGTACTTGTCACAAAAAAGGTTTCGGGTTCGAGTTCCCAGAGGGTCCCAGTCTGAGTAAACATCCATCTGTATAATTAGATTAGTGTTTCAGCTGAAGTCGCTTTGGTAAGATGTTTGCTAAGCAGCTGAAGAACAAACGTTGGATTATCACGACAGAAACCCCCCCCCCATGCCCAAGGCTGCAGACGTGCATTTTCCTTGGTGCCCAGGTGCTGTGCTGGTAAACAATCCCCACACCCCCCAACTCTGTTTTTTTCATGCCATCTAATGCCAAGGCAGGAGATCTAGAAAGCAGTGCCAGGCTTGCAACCATGCAACGCAAATTACAGAGTAGACAAAAAAGCGGAAACACAGGAAAAGGAGGGGGGGGGGGGGGGGGGGGGGGGCCGC
>JAODLC010001116.1:0-10532 GCA_026781145.1 Hippopotamyrus pictus | reverse complement strand
CCGTTTTTATTTTATTTTTGAAATATTCATTTATCGGCCATTATAAATGCCGATACCGATAGTTTGGAAAATGCCTACTATCGGCCGATAATATCGGCCTGCCGATAAATCGGTCGGGCTCTATCGTAGATGCATCCAAGGTGGACTCTGCCTATACTGTGGAGGAACCTGTCACTCCATCGCAGCCTGTCCTATCCGGCCCCTCCGAGACGACTCCTCTTTCCCGGTAGGTGTGTCTTCCCTATCGCCTGCTTCGATTTCACAATTTACTGTGCCTGTGGTTTTAGAGCTGGGAAACCAGCGTCTCCGGGTGAGAGCATTGATTGATAGTGGGGCAGCGGGTAATTTCATTGACGCGGGGCTAGCAAACAAGATGGGTCTACAGCTTCAGGAACTCGCTTATCCCATCTCTGTGCACGGCATAACCAGTGAGCAAATGACGGAAGGAATGATCAATCACCGAACTTGCCCATTTAGGTTGCAGGTAGGACTCCTTCATAAGGAGAGCCTGGAGGTCTATGTTTTGCCTAGAACTAGGGATTCACTAATACTCGGGTTACCCTGGCTCCAAAAGCATAATCCTCACCTGGAGTGGCGGACCGGAGAAATTATCGCTTGGTCCGAACGTTGTATGCACGAATGTATGTCTCTCCCTTGCAAAGCGACAGGAATTGAAAGCCCTGAACCAGAAAACCTAGACACTATTCCTGAGGACTATAGGGATTTCCACGATGTGTTCAGCAAGGAAAAGGCCTTCGGTCTTTCCCCGCACCGAGACTGTGACTGTTCTATTGATCTTTTGGACGGAGCTACCCTTCCCCGTGGCAGGTTGTATCCGGTTTCTCTGCAGGAGGAGGAAGCACTGGAGACCTACATCCGGGATGGACTTAAACAGGGAATCATCCAGCCTTCCACCTCACCTGTAACCGCTGGCTTCTTCTTCATAAAGAAGAAAGACGGTGGACTACGCCCGGTGGTAGATTACCGCACCCTGAACGCCATTACAATCAAAAGGAGAGAACCTCTCCCTTTGATCCCGTCTGCTTTAGAACATCTCCGGGATGCGATAATGTTTACTAAATTGGACCTACGCAGCGTGTATAATCTGGTGAGGATAAGGGCGGGGGACGAATGGAAGACGTCCTTCATTACCAGTAGAGGGCAGTTCGAGTACCGCGTGATGCCTTATGGTTTGGCCAATAGACCGTCAATCTTCCAGTCGTTCATGAACAATGTTTTCCATGATATGTTGTATCGGTTTGTGATAGTCTATATCGACAACATCTTGATTTACTCCCCGTCTGAACAGATCCATGTAAAACACGTTCGGCAGGTGTTGCAGCGGTTACGAGATCATCGGCTCTACATAAAGGGGGAGAAATGTGAGTTACATCAGTGCTCAGTGAAGTTCCTCGGGTATGTCATTAAACCCGAGGCTGTGTCGATGGAGGCGCAGAAGATCGCGGCTATTAAGGAGTGGCCAAAGCCTAAATCCCTTAAAGACCTACAACGCTTCCTCGGGTTTGCAAATTTCTATCGGAGATTTATTCGTAATTTCAGCCGGGTAGCTGCCCCTCTCACTTCTCTTACTAGGGGAAAACCTACCAAGCTCCGCTGGGATCATGACTCCGAAGAAGTCTTCATTCGGTTGAAACAGGCTTTCTGCACTGCACCTGTGTTAAAACAACCCCGACCTGAACTCCCGTTTGAGGTTGAAGTAGACGCTTCCGAGGCTGGAGTGGGGGCTGTGTTGATACAACGAGACCCGGAGACAAGTAGACGGCACCCTTGTGCGTACTTCTCACGTAAGTTGATGCCTGCAGAACGCAATTATGATGTAGGCGATCGGGAACTCCTCGCCATCAAGCTGGCCCTGGAAGAGTGGCGCCACTGGCTAGAGGGAGCCCGACACCCCTTCATTGTATTAACCGACTACCGCAATTTGGAGTATCTCCAATCGGCTAAGAGACTTACCTCCCGTCAGGCTCGTTAGGCGTAGTGGTTTGCTCGTTTTGATTTTTGGGTGAGTTATCTCCCTGGAAAAAAGAATGTGAAAGCTGACGCTTTGTCCTGACAGTTTGACCCTCCTGAGAGTGAGGAAAAGGGTTATCCGGTTCTGAATCGATCCTATTTGTTTCGTCAATTACTTGGGGTTTGGAGGAGACCATTAAACTGACTAACGAGACTCGGCCCCCTCCGGTAAGCTTCCCTCCTACCCGGTTGTATGTATCACCTGCCCATCGTCAGGAGCTTCTTAGGTGGATACATACTCAACCAGGAACAGGGCACCCCGGAGTGTCCACCACCCAACGTCTGGTTGCACGCCGGTATTGGTGGCCCGGTTGGCGACAACAAGTACAAACCTTCATAGATAGTTGTCCGGACTGCGCTAGGTATAAGCCCTCTTCCCTAAGACCCGCTGGTCTTCTCCAGCCGTTGCCTGTCCCTTCCAGACCATGGTCCCATGTCGTGATGGACTTCATCACGGACCTACCTCGATCATCCGGTAAGACCGTGATTCTCACCTTGGTCGACCGTTTCTCCAAGATGTGCAGACTGGTCGCCCTTCCGAAGCTCCCCATCGACCTCGCTGAGATATTAATAAATGAACTCTTCCGTTTCACAGGCATCCCGGAAGACATTGTGTCCGATCGGGGACCTCAGTTTGCATCCAGAGTGTTCCGAGAATTCTGTAGGAAATTAAGGGTATCGCTAAGCCTTACCTCAGCTTATCATCCTCAGGCGAACGGGCTAGCGGAACGTACTAACAAAGAAGTGTCCAAGGCCCTCCGCCTGTTATGCAAAACCAATCCAGCGGGCTGGTCCTCTCACCTGTTGTGGGTTGAGTATTCCATCAACTCTCGGGTGAGTCCTATCACCAAACTGACGCCTTTTCAGTGTGTGTTGGGATTCCAGCCCCCCTTGTTCCCCTGGGACTCACCTTCGGGAGCTGTACCCCGAGCGGACGCCTGGTACCGAGACTGCAAACACGCCTGGCGTCAGATCCAAACAGCCCTCCGAGCCCAAGCGGATCGACACAAAGTGCAGGGAGATCGTCACTGCCGTCTCGGATTTCCCTATTGCGTGGGGCAGCAGGTGTGGCTGTCAACCAAGAATCTTAGGATTCCAGGGTGTCGGAAGCTCACCGCCCGTTACATCGGACCCTTCAGGATCCTGAAGTGAGTAGGACCGGTTACGGTGAGGCTACAACTACCTAGTGTGTACAGGATATGCCCCACCTTTCATATCTCTCTCCTCAAGCCCGTAAAATATAGCGCCTTGCGCCTCGCTTCCGACGCGGCCGAAGAGGTGCTGCCTGCGGTGGCAGAGGATGGACCATCGGCTAGGATTCAAACCCTCCTGGATTCACAGCGGCAACAGGGGAAGCTGCAGTACCTCTTCGATTGGGACGGGGATGGCCCGGATGAGCGGAGCTGGGTTCCTGCGTCCGCTGTAACTGACCAGGCTGTGAAGACGGCTTTCCACCAGGCGCACCCTAGCAAACCGGCTCCCCGTCCAAGGGGGCGTCCGCGCAAGCACCGTCGGCCTCCCGGAGGCGACCGTCGGGGGGGGTGATGTCACGCCTACAGGGGCGGGACCAAGCACGTGCCACTCATCAACAAGCAATCAGCCGCATACTTAAACGGAAAACCTCGGAGCTTCATTGCGAAGTATTGAGCTGATGTTGAGACGCCTTAGTAAGCAATTATATTGTCTTCAGTCTGCCCCGATTCCCCAGCCTTACCTGTCTCCGCCTTGTACGATCCTCTCCTTCTTCCCTTCCTTCCCCAGACCAGCTCTTGACCGTGACTTACCTGCCCTGCTGAGCCCGGCGTCTCCTGTTCCCCTGCCCTTGTGTGCCCTGTTCTCCGTGTTGGACGGACCCCCCTGGCTACGACCTTCTCTTCAGGACCACGACCTCGACTCCTGCGCACCCCTCTTGTACCTTCGCTTCGGCTTTCCTTCGGGAGACACCGGCCCCCGTCCGTAACCCGTACCACCTGCGGCGAGGCTATGGAGCTGTCGCTCCTTGCCAAGACACGGCTCTTCCTTCCCTGTCTTTGCCGATTGCTGTCCCTTAGTAAAGCCTTCTGATCCCCGCATTACTGGGTCTCTGTTTGTGAAAGTTTCCATGTCTCACATAGAGGTTTGGCCTGCCTTGGATCTGAGCTAGTCTGGGTAACCAAATGCAAATGTGCCAGGCCTCACAGGAAATGGGTGTGTTTGCACAGCAATAGACCTGCGAAAATCTCAACAGGGGTGAGAAACACCTCGGGACCTTCACCAGAAAATAAAAACTTGGTAAATCTAGTGTTTAGGAATGACGCAGGTATTGGATCTGTCGCCATAACAATATCCAAGTGATTTGTTATGGACTTCTCATAGGCTAAGATTACCAAATTCCTCTTTCTTTTATGTAACATGGTACGACAATAGGGGGTTTGGACCCGTGACAAAGTGGAGAAGGAACTCTCACACGATGCTGAAGACACACCAGTTACCAGGGCTGTTACATACAATATATGCAGCACAGGAATGGCTTCCTTGTACTCCTGCAGGAGTTTACACACAGAGAACAGGTCCGTTTCCTTTGAACATTTTTTGAGGAGCATCTGTTTTGCCACAAGAACTTCATTTTTCAGATTTACAACATCTGCTTCAGTGCCTGCCACCACAGCCAGAGGGTGCAACAGGGTGGGATCTAGAAATGTGCTAGATTTGGGTGCAAGACTAGATATGGCTCTCATCAGTATTCTTGTGTGAAAATATAGGTTCCATTTCTGAAATGGCCCTGTCAAGGATGATGAGCAGGGATCTTTTCAGAGGCTGATGGGGGGAAATGGTAGGGTCACCGGAGTCTGATGGCCCAAAGTTGAGAGCACAACACTTTGACCCAGGTGTTTGCTCATTGTTCTCCTTATCTTTGTTGGATGTGACTCATCTTCAGCAGGAGATGACACTCCCCAACAGTCATCCTCACGGATGTTTTTTAAGGAGTCCAGTGCTGCACTAACAACCCCAGAAGCACTGCACAGATCAACTGACTGAGACTGTAGAATAGCATTTGCTGGTTTTAAGATACCAAGCACCCGCACTAGGAACTTTTCAATCTCGAAGAAGTGATGCCTCTTAATTTGGCATAGCAGGCCTGATGCCTTGGTGCACAGGTCTACTGCAGCATCATCATCCTCTGTCTTCTCAGATAGAATACTAAGGATTCGTTCTTGATTGTCTACAGTGCAACTTGTCACCTTATAGCGGCTTGTCCATCTGATCTCAAGTAGCCTCACTCTGTATGGCATGCACAACCACTAAGTGGTCATGGCAGTGGTTGTAGGGGACATATCTGTCAAGCCTCTTTTGGAGCATAGATTGTACACCAACTCTAACCCCACTCATCACAGAAGCCCCATCATAAGACTGGCTAAGTATACTGTCAGCACTGTAGCCAGCATCAGAAGGGTGTAACAGTATCTCAGAGGTGATGTACTCTGCATCAAGTTGTTGCAAGTAAAGCAACCCAATAAGATGCTCCTCTGGCATGGAATTTCTGACAAACTGTATTATCAGAGACAAATTTTCCACATTGCACCTGGTCCCATCACTTCTGAGGCAGAACCCTGCACAATCATCCATCCATTTTCCAACCCGCTTATCTGACTGGGTCGTGGGGGGTCTGGAGCCTATCCTGCCTGGTACCGCACACGACCATGACTGGAGTACTCTGTTGTATGGGACACATGCTTCTGTTCCCCCTGTTGGAAATACGGCAGCACTGTTAATGAGAGGGATGTAATTTTTACCTTAACTGGCCTATCCCAGAAGCAATGGGCACGAGGTGGGGAACAACCCAGGACGGGGTGCCAGCCCATTGCAGGGCACACTCACACACCATTCACTCACACATGCACACCTACAGGCAATTTAGGAACTACAATCAGTCTCAGCATGTCTTTGGACTGTGGGGGGAAACCGGAGTACCCGGAGGAAACCCCACGACGACACGGGGAGAACATGCAAAAAAGCAATGTCATCATCATTACCCGCTGTATCATGTCTCAAAGTTTCTGCAGTCTCACGGAGCCCCAACTTATTTACACAGAGAAACCTTATAGCACTATCAATACTCTTGACATAGTTGTGTTTTACCAACCAACATTCAATCCACAGTCCCCCCTGTGGCTTCTCTGCTTTTACGCTCAGTACAGATGGTTGAAGCACATGGCTGTGGCTGGACCTTGTCTCAATCCAGTGCTGCATTCCAGTTGTTAAAACCAGTTAAGGTAAAAACTACATCACTCTCATTAACAGTGCTGCCATATTTCCAACAGGGGGAACAGAAGCTTGTGTCCCACACAACAGAGTACTCCAGCCATGGTCGTGTGCGGTACCAGGCAGGATTGAATGATCTTAATGTTCTACCACCAAATACACGTTTGGGGTAACTACCCAGTATTGGCTGGGATGGTGTATTGCCATTTAAGTCACTGGGTAGCTGAGCGGGTTGCTTTTGTTGGCAGAGGTACAGGAGAAGCAGGGCTTGTTGGTACCACAGGAGTAGACATGCTGGCTGCTGTCTCTGATGGATCTGCAGCAGCATCATTGTACTGCTATTGGTACAGGCTGGAGCAGCACCACACTTTATAAAAGCTTGGGGAAAAGGATGCATCTCACAGCATTAATTTTCCCTTTGCGAGCTGCTGGAAGCTGGGGTGGAAAGTGAATAAGCTTTATTAAATCGCCGTGATTACATCAGTATATGAAACAAGAAAACTGTTGAGTGCAGAGTTGAAAGCTGGGGCGGGGCTTTGTGTCGGAGTCTGACAGACAGAGGTCCTCCAGTCAGCTCTGGGCAGCAAACAGGCTCACAGACTCACAGTGGTGCTTGTGGGATCAAAAAAGAAACACTTCTCTACCAGACTGAAATTGTGAGAAGAACAATGGTCTAGTCCCCCATTGACTGTACAAATACAGATGTATTTTTTAGATTGTTAATTTAGGTGTTAATTATCTCATTAGTCATTATGATTTTTTTCTGCTTCCTCAAAGCATCCTGCTGTCGCGCAGCTCATTTCGCTTTGTCCTGCCTACTGAGAAACCTGACAGTGGCTCATTTGCATACTAACAATGATTGGATGTTTAGCTGGGGGGAGGGTGAGTGGGGGATCTCTGCCGAGTGCTGTGTGAGTCCGTGCACAAACAGAGCGCGGAGAGAAAGAGCGAAAAAGAGGTGAAACCTATCATCTCGTTTGTGCCTTTTCCAGTGGATTTTTCAGCTACTGTAGTAAATCTTGTCCATATTCAGCTTGTCTATTATAATCTTATAATCTATTATTTTCTCTCTCAACTTCTAAACGTTTGATTTAAGGGGGCAGGACGTTTGTTTAAGGGGGCGTTGCCCCCTCTTGCCCCAGCGTAGAGCCGACCCCGCTGGTGGCCCCAGCTGTTCCTGCCTTCAGCCAGCCGGGGTTCCCTCTGGCTACCTAATTCCCCCACCCTTCACCTATATGCCCCCTGGTTTGGTTCCCCCTATGGGTGGTTCCCCTGTGTTTGCTCCCCGTCCATTTGGTCCTCCTTTGGTCAGTGTACCCCCTGGTATTGTTCCTTTGTTGTCCCCTTCCTTGATATCTTTGGGTCTTGTGTTTCCGTCCCTGGTGTCCCTGTTCTTCTCTTTGATTTGCCAACTAGTATCGTGGTTTGTACGTGTTCTGCGTGTCGATCCTGTTCCAGTTGCTCCGTTAATTTTCTTGCTTTTATTTCCCCAGGTGCTGTTGTCCGGTTGTGCCCTGAGTCCCGTCATGTCGCCTGTTTGGTCCCTGTAGGCGCACCTGGAGTGCCCGGGGGAGTTCTGTCATATCCAGATCGTTCTCCTGTGTGCCACGCCCTCTCATTTACCTCATGTGGAATCCTCTTGTTATCAGCTGTTCCTAGTTGCCTTTCTGTGCCTTTCTATGGATGTTTCCCCAGTCTGGTCATTAATGATGTAGCGTCTTATGTTCAGCGTTGTGTTCTTGCATGTTTTGCCCAACTCCCTGGACTTCTGTGCCTGCGTCCCCGCATCGTACCTGCACGTCATGACAGCTTGAGAGATATTTAGTTTTCGGTCGATGATGCTTTAGGATATGAAGCTGTTTTATGCTTTTCCCCAGTTTTAGCGTCTAATGTATCAAAAAAAAATATCATAGGACGGCAACAAATGTGAATCGTGATTGAGATTGTGTGCTTTTGATGTAAGTATGTTAATGATTTGTGTTACCGCGTTTTATATGTACAAATATAATCCATAATGTGTGTATGACAGAGTTTAGCCTATGTGGCGGTGGGAGCTTGTCCCCTTTCTCTTATTGCTACTTGTTGAGCCGTGTGCAACATGGATAATATCCCCAAAAATCCTATGCCAGGCCACTGAATCTGTGTCCATTTCTGCTTAGACCGCTTCCGCTGAAGGTGATTATTTCCTGTTGTGTTTAAATAAAAGTGAAAGTATTTTAAAGCTGGAGTCTCCATTTTCTCAAGAAACACGGATAAGATTCTGGAATAATATAAAGACATTTTGTATTGCAAGGTAAGATTATATTTAACAGATACAGTTAATAATAAAATAAGCATGTATAACACACTTATATACAGTGGCGGCGCGGTGATTTACTGTTGCAGGTACGATGGGGAAGCTAGATTATTACCTGGTACAGGTATGATCGGGAGCTGAGAGGGAGCAGAAACATGGTCTGTCCTCATGACTGGTTTGAAAAGCACTGCACTCAGCCCCTTTCGACAGATTTTGCATCTCTCTCAGATATTTTATTTGTGTGTGAGATATTAATGAGTTCAGTATCCAATAATTTGTGCAAAATGTGCTAAAAAGTGCCATTATGTTCATGGTAAGCCATAAGGAGTCATTTACTGTCATAATAACAAAAGACAATGATAAATTCAGACTTTAGAACCAGGCCTGCAGTATTGTGGTTATTGGAGTTACTGTTGTGTGCATGTTATATGTACACATAATATGGCAAACACAGGGCTTGTTTTGGGGCAGTGGGCTTGTTTTTGGGCTTGTTTTCAGGGGTGAGGTTGCTTGTTTGTCTTGTGAGATTTGACAACACTGGTGTCTGATCAGCAAATTTCTCAAACAAATTTCTCTGCAGGTACAGGCGTTCAAGCCCGTATTTAGACTACATAGCTATGTGTCTGACTATAAAATGTATACTTATCAGCTATGTAGGATAATTAAATTAATTCTAACTTGTAGCTCACGCAGCCCCCTGTGTATTTTGGACAAAAAAGTACAATTCAAGTAGGCCTATAAAAACAGTGAACCTCAACCCCAAAGCCCAAAATATTATTTTGTGTGATTTCTCCCAGGAAGACAGTTAAAACAGCATAGATTTGTTCAGCAGAGGTCTTTGTCTAATTAAAAAAAAAATAAGCAGGTTTTGATAATGTGGGTTTATGTGATAGTAAAAGATCAAGACAGAAAATACAGCAGAAATGGTAGGTCTCATACCTTTATTTTTATACCTGTGTATAAATTAATAGAAGCAGCATGAAAAATACACTCACAATGGATCTGAAGTGAAATAATGGCTTTGATGTTAAAGTATCAAATGTTAACTTTACTTCATGCAATCAAGAAAATTCGGTTGGTGGGTGATTTTTAATTTGGTGATTGGAAAGGAGCAGTCAGGACCTCAAACGGGAGGCACTTTCAATCCAATTGTTCAGGCTAAAGGGCAGGACACCCCCCCCATCCCGCATGTCCCCGCTGGCTACCTACTTGTAGATGAATCTCCGACTCTCAGTTGCATGAAACTCTTGCAGCACTTCCTTGTTGTCAGTTTTGACGTCATGGTGAATGTTTGTTACAACAAGCCCAGGGCGTCGGCTGTCTGAGAACCTTGCCGAGCTTGTCGGTGCAGATTATTGGAATGTTACATAATGTATTATTGTGTGGAACATGACAGGTCGACCTACAGGCCAGATTTACTCCTGAATTATAAACATGTCATGGGTTGGTGCGTCTTCTAATTGGTGAATGGGCTGACAAAGTCCTTCATCCTCCACTATGGATAATTGCTGATATCCAATACAATCATCTCCATTATTTTAGTAGTTGTTTCTTTAGCTCTGGGGCTGCTAACTTTGAATACTGATTAAACTTAAATATCGGGCAGCAGTATTGGTAATTAAACCAGTTCATTGGCAGATTAAGAAATCATGGACCCCTGGGCACCAACCTTTCAATCACCCCCCTGCCATATACATTATGCCACTTCTTCCCTCTGAGCTGTGCAGATTGAAAGGTCAGCAATCATTTTCAGATAAAATCCTCTGGTATTCAGGACAGCATTAGCTTGTGTAAATTTGCATTACAAATCCATTCCATTCAGGTGTTCTATATTACTTTCACAAGTGAAAGGCTGGAAATTTTTAAGTTCCGAGTTTTCCGGAATGTATATATACAGTAAAACTGGTCTAAGTCGCCGGCTTGTAACTCGTCAATGTGCACAAGTCGACGCTCAAGCAAAAGT
>JAODLC010001115.1:0-10545 GCA_026781145.1 Hippopotamyrus pictus | reverse complement strand
GGGGGGGGGGGGGGGGGGGGGGGGCAGAAAGGTGATTTGCCTTATTACACTGCTGTCACTAGATCAGCAGTACAGGTAAAGGTGCAAACAAAAAAACAAAAAAACACCCAATTCTAACATGCCCATCTCTCATTTATTTCAGTGAAAAGAAATTATTCAAAGTTTGAGAACATTTCAACTTGATTAAAAGAAAATATTGTACAATGAAAACAATGCAAAACTGAACGTGCACTATGCGAGTTCTCAAGCTGAAATGCTGCCTGACGTCGTTACCTACCATTCAGCTCTTCCTTTCACTTCATTCAAGTCAGTTATCAGGTTAAAACACAGCTGAACACACTCCCTCCATAAACTAGGAAACTTGACTGCTAGCAGGTTTGCGCCAACAGCTTACTGTGACAACTATAAACAGGGACAGTGTATATTGCCTTTTTCTCTATATTTTAAAATGTGATTTTTATGCATTCTGGATTTGTAGATGACAAACATTGGAGATGAGCGGCAGACTTTACTACTACTTTCAAAATATAAAAGTTATAGGTTGCAGCTGCCCTGATTTTACCCTGACCGTAGCCAATTTTCTCTATTCAGAAACTAAACAAACGTAAACTTTTGCGCTTTGTCAGTAAACCAATCTTTTATAGACATAGGAGGGTGGCTCAACCATGTTTACCTGAGCAGGCAAAGATTTTTACTTGCAGCATTTTGAACACGTCAAATAAACAAATAGACAAAGGTGTCAGTTGAAGAACTGGTGAGTGTAAAGCAATGTAAAGGACATTAATAAAGTGTGGAGACCAAGCACTCTCTGTGTGCGGTACCTCCCATGATGTTATGCGCCCTGAGTAGGACTGTTCATCACTTTTGTATTTGTGTTCTCCCTGATATTAATCATCAGAGCCATAATTACCCAAAACAAGCAGACTGGTGACATAGAATATAAAATAATTAGACAGAACCAAGGTCAGGATGGCGCCACTAAGTTGATAAGGAGATTTAGGTGTTAGATATCAGGCAGATAAAAGGGCAGAAATAAGAACAGATGAGAGAACAGCGGGTGACATCTCATGTGGAACTGGTAAAGCGCTTCAAGTTGACATACTGTGCCTCATCATCACTGCCTCTTAAGAACAATCTAAAAAATGGTAAATTCTAAAATCAGCTTTTAGTTAGTGTCAGATGTGATGATGAAAGACCTCCTGGCTTCAGGTGTTAGAACAATATAAATGAACACTTACCCACTATGCTGGCATCAAAGTTATCAATGAAGGCATCCAGGTCAGCCTTGCTATGCAGGCTCACAGAGCTGGGTCCAACCTGCTTCTGCATATATTGCACGATGCCCTCTGCGTGTGTAAACACTGGTCACACAACGATAATAGCAGCATACACACACAATGCCACATTCACTTATGACAAAGGCCCACAGAAAGCCAATCACCTGCCGTGTGTGGTCCATTGTAGATAGCAGCTTCCTTCCCATTTCGGAATATTTTGAGAGTGGGGTACCCATTCACTCCGAAGCGTCCACACATTCCTGAGTTTGCTGAGCAATCCACCTGGTCGGAAATGGAAATATGCGGCATTATTGAGAAACCCCACATCTCACTATCCACGCTGTGAGCTAGGTACCATGTTTGCAGTGCTTGTTTCCTTTATCCTGCTGTTTGTTAGTGCAACCACTGCGACTGATAGAATTTTCTGTCAATTGCGATTCTTCAGCTGTCATATGGAGAGTTTAGGGTTAAGTTATGTTGTTTAACAGCCATCTTCATCTTCAATTTCTGATTTGTGTGGTTAGGGAAGCTGGAGTCAGAGGAAGAGTTTTTTGGCTGTGCTGTAATTGTGTTTCCAGGTGGGTGAGTAATAGTGTTCTTGGCTATAATTAATTAACTTTCCTCCTTTTTCCTTGTATGATTCTGTTTGTTTTTTTGCTTATACTGTACAATAGTTTGTCAGTACACTTACTGTATCTATGAGATGAGCTTATAGATTTTCTCCTTTTTCCTTTGATTCACACAAATTAACCTGGTCCTTAGACTGTAACAGTGCTACAAGTCTGATTTGATAATATAACAAGAAATGTAATGATGTGAAAAGTACCTAAACTACTTCTAGAAGTATCTTTTCTACATGGTAATCCTGTAAAGTACAGGAGAAATCATTTTTGAGTGATCTAGAAATGCATTTTATAGGCATGGTTTATCATAAATATATATGCTTACACCACTTAGGCGGATGTCTAGACTCTAGAGGATTGACCTGTGTTTTTTTTTTTGCTGCTTTGCCAGAATTTGCTACCATAGCAGAAATTTTCAGTTATAGGTAGAGGGAGGTAAGGAGCGCACAGTGATACAGCATGTGGCCGCACCAACCCCATGGAAATCCACCTCAGGGATGAGAACGCAATTGCAGCTCTGCAGTGGGTGATACCGCAACACCACACTAGTGTGAATGGAGGTATACCAGTTCTTTTTTCTACTTTGTAAAATATCCCACCCATAGATTTGAAATTACATTTGTATAAGGATTTATGTTATCAAAATAACTTTCCGATACTTTAAATGGGGATACCAAATTTTTACATGTAGTTTTATGCTGCCAGAAACTGCTACCTGTGGTTTTCAGTGGGGTAACAGTTTTTTTTATAAGGAAGTTTAATGTGAAGGTAAGAATGCAATGTAAACCTGTCCTCATAATTGGTAAAGTAGTTATATAATTAACTTCTTAAGCTCGGGGTATTTCTGCTGAATTTTACCTTCAGTTTCATGACTTACTGTACAAAATACAGTATACAAGGATTAACTTTACAATAGTGACGTATCAAGAAGAGACACTGAACTTACTAAATTAATTATTTGGCCAAAAAAATTTGCATATATTTGGGAAAAAAGTGATGATTAAAAAAATTACCAATTTTTTTTTCTCATGAAAATCAAGCTTAATATCATATCAGTAGCATAAATATGTAGCTGAATGGCTTTAAATGAGTAATTACAGACACATACCTAAACTTTTATCCCTTATTTTATGTTTCAGTGTGTCACCCATTTTCAACATTTACAAAAAGAAAAACTGTCCAAATACTTATTTTTCAAACCTGAGCCTCATTGGCCTTCCATTATTTTCTGTAAAGAACAAGTAAAAATGCATTTTCAGAATATGCTTAAATTCATTTTAAGTTAGTGGCATTTAGTAATGATTAGGATTAGGAAAGTTATTGCTTTCTTTAAAACAAAATATATATCAAGTAATAAAAAGTGGAGATGGAGACCTCCCAAAACACAATGTAGGTCTAATGCTTTTGTATCAAACAAGTTCAGTTCCAGGTAAAACAGAAACATAAATATTGTTTAGTTATTTAAATTAAATATTACTTCAATTAAAGCAAATATCACAATTTAAAGCAATCTCAACAAGAAAAACAAATACACATGTATCATCAAGTTTAATGGTAAAACCTGGTCCCATATTTAAAGAATTCAGAATCCGTAAGAAATTAGAATAGCAATAACATAATAATAATCACATCAATCTGGTTTTACACCCAAGTCGTCTACCATTGACCGCATCCTGGCACTAAGGGTTCTCATCAAGTACAAATGCATACATTTCCAGAGTCTCTTTGCAGCCTTTGTCGAAGTTTTTAAAATGTTTGACTTAGTTGATTATGCTGCCCTGTGGGACATCCTGACACTTTGAGGGATCATGGGTATCACGGCCGGACTGTACATTGGTACTGAATGGAGGGAGAACCTCTGCATTCTTCCCAGTTGATTCTGGGATTCATCAGGGCTGTGTTCCTGCTCCTACTCTGTTCAATGCTTGCATGGACTGGGTGCTGAGCAGGGTCGTGGGGTTCAGCGGCAGTGGGGCTTCTGTTGGTGAGGAAAGATTCACTGATCTTAACTTTGCCAATGATGCTGTAATCTTCGCAGAATCAATGGAGGCTCCGATCGGGGCTCACTAGAGATGGAGCGAGGAGTCTGAGTGTCTGGGCTTTGTGAGTGTCCTGGATAAAACCCAAGATCCAGGATTTTATTGACCTCTTGGGCACAGCCATCAGCTGTGTAATTTTCTGCAGGGAGAATATTGACTGTGTTGAAAGGTTCACTTACCTCGGTAGCAACATTCATGTCTCTGGTGATTCTTCCTATTAGGTCAGTAGACGGACTTGGAGAGCATTGGGGGGGGGGTCATGAAGTCACTGGAAAAGGGATGCGTGGTGCTCCCAACTTTTTTGTAAGAGGACAAGAGTCCAAGTCTTTAGAGTCCTCGTGCTCCCTGTTTTGCTGTATGGCTGCGAGACATGGATGATATCCAATGACCTGAGATGAAGACTGGGCTCCTTTAGTACCGCGTCTCTTCGGAGAACCACATGGTTTGACTGGCGAACGTGCAGTTGCTCACGGAGTTCTGAATGAGGCATATTACCTGCATTGTGACGGAGCATCAGTTACAGCATTATGGCACTACAGCCATGAGGCTCGTTTCCCTGAGAGTGATCCAGCTCGCAGGATCGTTATTGCTGAGGATCCGAGTGGCTGGACCAGGCGAAGGGGACGCCCACGTAGATGTCCATTTCCAGGGGGTGGGACTGGACCACGTGTCAGCCTGGAGGGGTCACCAACCAGGATTCCAAGGTGTTTCATCGTGTGGTGGGTGCAACAATGGGCTGTACCAGTGCATGCTCCCCAACCTGACCTGACCTTGCTTTGTTTAATGCACATGATAAACACAAATACCAACAAACTAGGAATAATGCCTGAGATAATCCACGTTAACAATCAAGGGTAGCTAAAAGCTTTCAGATCTTGTAGACATATATAATGCAATCTTGAGTTAAACATGGCCTGTAACTGAATGAAGCAGTTTTTGTCAGATAAGAAAAAAGGGTAGAATACCACACCAATTCTTAATGTACTTACATACAGTCATACAATACTATTCGGGAGACCGAAGCACCGTGAGTTATAGAAAAACAAGGAGGTCAGAACGCAGACTGTAAGTATACACACGGTGGGAGATTTATACACAGCTGACACGCGAGGATCAGACAGGGTTCACATAATATATGGGCAAACATACACGCCACAATCGGGAAATACAATTATTAACAACAGTACAACAAGGGGCAATTCCCCGCGAGCATGCCGGGATATGATAATACAATACTATCAAGTAATAGCCTACTAGAAAATACGAGGTTCCTAATTACAACTAAATAAAAACACGGGCATAAACAATTATTACCTCTGCTAAAGTGACAGTCCCCTTCAGGCGCGTTGCTGCATTTTCATACTCAGGAGCTAATTTCTGACATTTTTTGCACCTGGCAAACAAACGATGACCGGCGGTTATTACGATGAACAGTAAAACCCACCACATATTTTAATCGCAGCTTTCTAGTCGTTTACCATTTATTAATACGTACCCAAAACACAATCGCATTTATTATCCATCATTCACCAGTACAATATTTCCAAATTAAAACGAACCAGAAATTCAGCGTGCAGCCATAATACGTGTCTCCGGTGCATGCATAATCCACTTTCATGCATTTTTTCCCAATCTAACATACCAGCCCTAAACCGCCAATCCCCCGAAACAACGTAAATTCCCAGTAAGGTGGATTTTAATGTCATAACACCTGGGTATCGACTACACAGAACATGCCGGCATTTTAGAAATAATTGTGATGCATATTTTTCCCTTACCAAGGGGCAAAGAATTTCACCAGCATCATATCCTGCTCGGAGACCCAGTAGTCGAAGTCGGTGTTTTGGAGCTGCAGTACATCTATACCAAGGCCCATGGGGCTCAGAATGAGCAGGGCGATTAGAGCGGACGAAATGTCAGCCATGTCTGCTTGGGAAGGGGAGCCACGCTTAACTAAAGCAGAGTGCGCAGAGCGTGCTGAAAGGCGCCCTCCTATTGGTCAAGAAGCCGTTCCATTCTGTTAGCGTGCACCGTTGCTCCTTCATTGCAGCGGCCACTGATGGAGACCTTGCTAATATGACAACTGTACCCTCTTTGCTTTGTACCATGACACGCGTAACATTTTTAATGCAGGTTTTATATCAGCAGTCTTCTTCCATTTAGGAATTATATACAATCATATACATATATACAAAAATAAATTATATTCAGTGTCTACCCAATGATTTACAGTAAAATAATATATACAATGTTCTCTTGATAACATAACTTACAACTGCACAATTCCTTGTTAGTCTTCTTCACTTGGGTTACTCACTTGGGTTTTTTTTGGTTGAAATTAAACTCGAATTTTTCACCTGCATTGGTTCACTTAACCAGTAATTATGGAGAACCAGGTACAATTAATACAAGGTTTATGATTGCATGTTATTTCCATTGTTAAAATCATTGTTCAGTTACTTTCATGTACACCCCAAATTTTTTTTAATACTGATAATGAAATCAAATGAGAAGGCTTCTTGTGTTCAGAACTGAGCGTTCAGATGTTCTCTAGTGGTAGAGTCCAGCCACACATCTGATGCAGTATCTGGATTTTAAAACTGGGCAGTCAGCCCAAATGCGCAGAGCAACGTCCTCCCTGAGTACCAAGTGTCTTAAGAGTCCTCCGTGGGTTTGTCTTCACCTTTGCTCAGTCAGGCTCCTTCTGTGGCCTTTCTTCAGTACTGGGCTGGTTCTCTGAGCAATCCAGTTTGGACATGGCATGGAAAAGGTGCAGGAGATTGCGGAAGCGCTTAGCAACCTGAAGAATGGAGAGGAGTGAGCAGCAATACTTATAACATAGGGAGAGGTACATTCAGGACACGACACCAGGCTATACAAGTATTAGTCATCCGTCGCTTAACGACAGGGATACGTTCTAAGAAATGTGCCGTTAGTCGATTTCATCGTTGTGCAAACAGAGTGTACTTACACAAATCTATAACCTACTACACAGCTAGGCTATAGGGTGTAGCCTAAATAACAATAAATACTATAGCAAATACCTGGGGAGTTTCTAGCTCTTGAAAAGACCAGGGCCTAAGTCAAGTTTACCTGGACATTTTTTTATTTTTTGAAGGAAGATTGGCATCAAGGTTAAAATACTCAGATCAATAGCCCCCACTGAAAGGACCTAATGATGCCCAAGGTAAATACATAAATCAGTAACAGTTATCATATCAAGTACTGAACATAATAGTATGTGCTAAACTATTGTACAGTTGGCAGTGCAGTACATTTGTTTACACCAGCATCACCACAACCACTTAAATAATGCGTTGGGTTATGATGGCTATGACATCATAAGTGACAGGAATTTTTCAACTCCGTTATAATCTTATGGGACCACCATCATATATGAAGACCGTTGTTGATGAAATGCCGTTATGCGACCCATGAGTATATTCATTTTCTTAACAGCACCTTCTACCTATTTCATTGTAAACAGAATACAAGATAATTAAAATGAAATAACATCCTATTAAAATATTGATTAAAAAAAATAGCATGACACAATATAATTTCAATGTATTCTTCTGTCTGATAAAAGAATATATTTTTACCTCACTGGCTGATTTATTGCCCAGCTGAGCTGAGAGTGCTTGAAAAGTATTCCAGTTGGCTCCTTGCTTTTGACAAGTGAGTAAAATCAAACGGTCGGTTTCCCTGATGGACAAAGACACGTCATATACTGCTTCATTATATGCATACAATGCCATGTTTCATTTAATAGACAGCAGTGTCCCAGATGAGCGCTAACCAGCACCATGATGTCATGCTACCATGGCAATATTCACTACTTCTCTTCCATCTGCATTTCATATTTTGCCCTGTAGCTGGAAGTTCAATACATAACTGAGCAATTTTCATGAAAAAAAAACACTCTCCTGGGTCAGATGATATCATGTATCAAGTTAATCATATGGCTTGACTGTCAGAAGATATCTCTCTGAAATTTTCAATGTACTTCCATAATGACAGCATTTTACTCATATACATTTACTTAACCCCATTATGTCTTGTGTTTAAATAATTTTCATGCATAACCTTTAATTTATTCTTAATCAGAAGACCTGAAAATTCCCCCTTCAGTAAACTACAGGTAGATACTCGTTTGATTTACCTTGTCCACACAATGACTTTCTCACCACTTGGTGTGAGGGAAATGTTTTTAGCAGGAAGTACAGGATCTGCGGGTGGGCTGCTGTGGGCCTGCTTGGGACCTGGGGGATTCTCACTCTCTCCTCTGCCCTCACTGACTTTTCCATCCACTTGCTCCATTCGCTCCTCCTCCTTGTTTTTTTCTGTGTGTGGGAGGACTCTGTCATTAGGATTAGTATTTCATACTTAATTTGATAAATGCCTATGTTATATTTTAGGGCTGAGCGATGTCTGATATATACCAACATATGTTATGCACATGCAATTCTCATATTGCAAGGACCGTGATAGTCAGATGGGCTATCAGACTTACTCATACCTGCATACCAGATATTACAGCGTGGTGGGTCTTCACTAAATCATTCTTTGTCATAGAAAACAAAACTTTGCAAACAATTGTTGAAATTGCAATGCTTGCTAACATACTAGATTATCTAGTATGTCTAAAAAATCAGTTTAAAATTCACCTCCACTACTTCTGCATGAGCACTGCATGTGTTCAATCAGTGAATCAATCATTTTCATCCTTGCTGTTTAAATCACTCATAGATGGGTTTGCGAGAAATTTATTTTTAGCTCCATTTTTGCTTTATAAATATACCAGTATTTATAACAACAAAATCACATCAAGATATTTGAATTTTTCCAATATCATGCAGCCCTAGTATATTATAGCAATTCTTTTTCTTCCATGCTATCCAGGTCTTCTGGTTCCTCTCAGCAGATCACAATTAAAGCTTGGGTATCATAATTTGTCCACAAATATATTATAATTACTTTTTTTTATTTTGTTTATCGTTGTTTTTCTGAGATGGTAATTTTTTTCAAGACAACAGTTGCACTGTGTTTCAGAGGCAGGCTATTTGATAACCAATCAACAAAGTTCTCCCCTGCTTTGGTACTTTGGGTACTGGAACTTTTGGTACTGGTACTCAAGGGAAAAGGGAAACTACCGAAAGTACCCATACCAAAAGTACAGTACCTGGTGCAGTGGAAAAGCTCCCCTAATGTCATGTGTGTATCCACCAGTTACTTAAGTTTCCCAAAGGTGAAATAGCATCTGTAATTATAGAGTATGAATGTAAGTTTGTGTGAGCACTGTTATAGATGACCTCCTTATCCAGGGTATCCCCCAGATTTATGGCCTATGCTGTCTGGGATCTCCAAGAACACACACAGCCCTGATCAGAATATGTGGTTACAAGTTGGATGGATTTCTTCACCAGTCAACCCACACTGAAGTGCACTTTGTTCTGACCTCTCTCACCCTTGAACTCTGCACCCCACTTTCCTTCTCCTGGGTGAGTCTGGGCTGGAGGGGCCTTTGTTGGGATGGATGTGATATGACTGTTCACCACCCTGGAAGACTTTTGACAGAGAAGCTATGTTATTGCTATGACACACTACACATTTTAGTTTTTAATTGGGATCATTCAACACTGTAATCATAAAATTACTCCTACCCTTCCTGGAATAAAAAGAAGACACAACTTTTAACACTGATGCCTTTTCTTTTAACATTGTTATTACGGTTATCAGTGCCCTTGGAAATAAACCATTAGGTAAACACTTTCCTTTGTATTTTAGTGACTATACTCTAGACAGAGTCATAGTAGCAACAGAAGCTCCAAGTAGTTCTGACATACCACCAATAGAGGCATAGATAATTAACTTGAATATGAAGTAACATGTACTCATTAAATCGTAGTATGAAAAACACGAGGCAGTAAAGGTGTGTCTCATTGACACAACTTCAAACCTTCTTCTTCCTGTGGATGCTGAGTTTCTCCATGTTACTCCTTGATATTACATGTGAAAGCTTGAAAAATCCCTTTGTTCCCTCCAGGTTCAAGTGTTCAGTGGCTTCCTCAGGCTGGCTCTGGTGTGAGGGGCTTGGATGGTGCTTATTAAAAAACGTCCAGAATTCTTTCTGCAGACAAGGGTGGCCTTTTAAATGCTTGGAGATATGTGCCTTCATCTATAGGGATGCCAGGAAAATAATTATATACACAAATGTATGAATGTGAATTTATATACATAAATACATATGTCTGTATTCATATGTGTGGGGACCATCTACAGTATTTCACTGGGGGAAAAATCTTTGGCTTTTGTATTCTTTTGATGGCAGTCACAGATGTTTATAAAGGTGAGTTTCCCCCTTGTGGGGACCAAAAAAATGGTCCCCACAATGTCAAAACAACAGATTCTATCACAATGTGAGGACCAAATGTCTCCATAATGTAATATGCACACACACATATACCCCACACACTAGTACTAAAAAATTTTGATCGCATTACACCGGTCATATCCTCCCATCACTGGCTACCAGTTAAGTTTCGGATTGACTATAAAATACTGCTATTAACCTATAAAGCACTGAATGGCCTTGCACCAGAATAC